>JAYGXS010000010.1:3272562-3284503 GCA_036362985.1 Ligula intestinalis
TTGATGAGGCCGAAATTCTCGCAAGAGGTGACAATCGGGTGAGCCGAGAACTACTTGAGTCATGGTTCACGGGCCCCCAATCCACAAACAAGTGCAACGATTTTCCCAATCCATATTCAATCCTGAGATTCAATTTGGCCAAAGCCAGCCGTCACTTGAGAAATGGGCAGGCCACCGCTTCATCTTACGCCAACACCGGGGAGCCAGACGGCCCGAGCTCACCGTCCGTGACGAAAGTTCAACAGGTCAGAGCCCGCGTGCCGTCCAACAAGCAGTCTACGCACAAGAAGGCAATTAACGTTAATTGTCGCTGTATGCTTGCAGTAATGACTGTGTCCTGTAAATACTCCAAACTTCTGTGCATGCTTAACCTGTTTCTGCTACTCATGTCTGTGGTGACGAATCCGCGACGGATATCGAAACGTCAGGCGAATAAACATATTGTCCCAGCGATCGAGTCTTCGTCTTCTTCTTCTCAAAGCTGGTTACTATTGGTCACTGCGAGGTTCACAAGTACGTCATAGTTTGAAGGATCCGCTAATTTGTCTAGGACACACTTTTATCTGGAATTGGTTCTCATGTCACCCACAAAATCTGGCCCAAAAATGCGTGCAAAAATGTCAATGAGATTTGTGCCACGATAATTCCTGTACCTTATCTTTCAAGACAATCTTCCATCGTCCCACATTTGCTCAGTTGCCTCGTAATACCATATCACCAGCGTTTCATGGACCTCCGAGCTGGCGCCTACATATGCTGCCCTGTGCAGGTATCTCCAGACTCACCCGCCCCGTCCCTACGACCGTTATTGGCCCCTTCCCCCCTATAGCTTGTTTTCGTTGATTTTATCGCTGACGACGAACTTCCGCAAGAGTTCGACGGATCAGACTAACAAAATTATGATACTGGTGATCAACACGGCCTAGAATAGTATGATATATAGGGTCATATCAGCTCCTGTGGAGGGCTTGGCAGTTCACTTTCGAGCCATTAATTACCCCTAGTTCGTTGTCCGTGTCGGATTCGGACTTGATAATTGAGCGATAATTATGCTCACTGTTGTTGGACCCAGTCCTTCCCACGGGACTGTTTCTCCTGCTCAGACAATGTCTCAGTGCGGCATATGGGAACGGCAATTTGTTGCTATTGTTGACTGGCCGTGGGCCTGAGAACCATGACTCGAGCAGCACGCGTGGTTATCACCTCTTGCGAGGAGTTTGGCCTCGGTAAACTTGCAAATGTGGCCGGGTCCCGTCGAGAGAGCTGTGCATGTATCTCCCTATTCTACGGCCACCTCTGATTAAGGGCTCTTGACAAAGCGTCAGGCAAATAAAACTTCTTGTTCCCGTGATCGCATTTTCTAATTCTTTACTGTTTCCTGGAACTCGTATTTACGTTTCTATTGCCGGTAAAATTTTCCTCAATAAAAAAATCGAAACAGGACATCTAAGGGAGAAGGACGTGCATAAAATTCTGATTTTACAAACGCCTAGCCTTATGCTAAGCCGAGTTGAAAAGGGCCCGCTTTAATAAGCATGTCAGCAGCAGCAGGCATAGAGGACGAGGATACAAAAGCATACGGCAAAAATTCAACGTGTAAGGAAGTGGAGACTTACGTCCTAGTGTCGAGTGTCCAGTATACCTTCGGGGATGTTTATGACGGCTCCGTCCATGTCTGGTGTGACCCGCACTTGACAACCCAAACGAGATCTGTGGGTGTGTACACAAAAAATGCAATTATTGAAAACCCCGTTCTGATTCGTGTTTACGGTGACAATAAAGTTAATTGGTTTCTAAAAATACGACAACACGCCTACGACTTAAAATAGCGTCATCTTATCTACTTGCAAATAATAAGTAGGCGTTATAATTGGAATTATTAAACAACCGGTTCAGAATTAAATGCCGACCCGGTTGGAAGGTAGAACATGCAGATACCAAAAACCATACTAATTTAGTACAAAGCGCAGGCATTCAGCCCTTCCTGAGGGGGCAGTAATCGTAATGTTTCGAGGCAGGAATAGGGCAAAATTGTCCATTTTTTATGTTGAAATCCCAAAATACTGAGGCATAAAAGAGTAATAATCAGATACAGTTAATTCCTAACAGGGTGGCTCTATTCCAAGGGGGGGGGGTTAAAAAGGAAAGTAAATTCTAGTTCCCTAAAAATATACGATAGAAGGCGGTAGTGGAACGAACGATCAAGTAAAAAATACTCAAAAATTACCCGAGAAGGATTAAAATATCGAGCGTGTATGAGTTGGTATATCCCTGTCTGTTGACGGCAAAGAAGCCACAAATGGCTACTCCAGGGTCCGTAGTCACTGTCAGTAAGACAGTTATAAATAAAGAAAAGCATGCGGCTTGTTTAGAAGTAAAGACGGTTTTCGGTGCCATCATCCAAACTTTAACCAGTTTAAGAGTTGAATAACTGTATAGCCAATGCCCAATATGCTTTGTCCAGCGTCCCTGTTCAAGGTCATCGGCCTCAAGGTCATCCAGCATCGCAATGAGCACTTACAGACGCGACCCACACGAAACTCACGTGCGTGCCGGTGGTCGCGGCTGTCCAAGCGCCACTTGAACGCACCCCCTTTCCCTCAACCTTGGCGGAGGCTGCTTATACCACCAGGCCAGACAAAACGTTGTTTTTCTTCAGAAAACGGAATTCAAACTAGTGTAGCACTAGTGTACTAGCATAGCCTTCGAAAGTGCTTATGGATCCGACGCGATACTTCTAGCTCAACTAAGATCCGCGTGTACCGTGCATCTGTGCGGTCCGTTCTCCTATACGGACGCGAATGTTGGGCTATGCGCGTGAAGGATGAACAGAAACTGGAAGTCTTTGACCACTACTGTCTGAGGAGCATCCTTCGAGTGAAGTACACCAAAATCGTCTCCTATGAGACAGTCCGCATTCGCTGTGACAAAATCACAAGGATATCCCAGGCCATTCAGGAAAGACGGCTGAGATGGTTTGATCACGTTCTTCGTCGCTAACCTCAAGAGCTCAGTGCTAGTGCCCTGGAAATAAAATTGTTGCCTAATTGGAAACGTCGAAGAGGGGGTCAACTCAAAACCTGGCTCGACTCAGTTCGTCAAGACATGGAAGTGGTTCTCGGACATTTGGTCTCCGGCGCTGGCGAGGAGAATGGGTTGAACTGTCCAGGTCTGCGGCCACGGAATGTCGCGCGTGAAGAAGCACCATTCGCGACATAATTGAGGCTGGCTAGATCAGTCATGATCACAGCCGTAGCAAGTACAAGTAGTACAGAAGAAGCCGTTATCATGGATGCGCAGCGTCTACATAGTGGTTTTTTTAGAGCACTACATCCATCAGATTGAAGCTGGGTTGTAGATAAAAAGGGCAGAAGGTATACGTGGGAGGGATTTATTGTGCACAGAACACCTAGTTGCTGTCCCAGGCGGCAATGGCCACCGGCGAAGATGGTGCTCATTACTTCTAGTCAGTCCCGAAGCGGAGACTGACCACTGTTTTAATATGACTGCGGAGCAAGTTCAAGAGATATCCAATTGGTATTTGGGGTTACCGAGGAGTGTCGGTGTCTGGTAGTTTATGCTGTATCAGACGAGAGTCGGGTGAAGGGGTGCGTTCAAGTGGCGCTTGAGCAGTCAGTACTACCCGGACGCATGTATGTATCCGAGTGGAAGTCGGTCAAGTTTGCATAGGTCAGCCTGTCTGAAAGTGCTCACTGCGATGGTGGATAACATTGAGGCAGCTGACCTCGAACTAGGACTCCGGATACACCACTGTTGGGTGTCGGCTAAAAATGCAATTCTGGCCGAGTGGTTTCTCTAAATTGCAAACTTTAAACCAGAGAACGCATATTCCTATAGAAAGGAAACATGGAACAAATTACTGGTCTCTGGATTAGTTTTTACAGATGGCAGGAGCCCCAGGGAGTGGAACAACATTGCCGACAGAGACAGGAGAGACTGGAATGATCTTTTTTGACTCGTTAGCCGTCATCTGGCAGTCCTTCCTAGCCCCTAAGTAGTGCACCAGCTGAGGGGGCCATAGGCTCGCTATCTTGCCAGTTCAGATCAGGAGATATTGACACTCGGTGATGAACGAGAAAGTGAGGAACTGAGGAAAAGAAGACGACTGGATCGCTAGAACAATGCTTTTATTAGCCTGAGGTTTCGAGACCCGTCGCGGATTCGTGATCAGAGATATATTGAGAGAGCAGTAGCAGATAGGGGTGTGTAGAATGCAGAAGTTTAGAATGCTGGCCCAGCCATGCGCGTCGAAAGATAGTCGATAATGAAAAGGCCCTCAAGAAAGGATACCTTCAAAATAGGCATACTCTCACATCCCAAAATAAGCCCCCGTAGAGCTTACAAACAGCACCATCAGCCGTGGTTGCGCATGGATTGAACGAATCGGCTACCTACAGAAGGGTTACAGGCCATACGGGTGCGCGTCATATGCATGCTTAAAATGTTTTACTATTAAAATATTACTCAGCATTTGTGAGTAACATTGTTTTTGAGTTGACCCAGGTGCGAAAAACTATGCGTTTGCCGGGATTTGAACCCGTACATCAGACAAAGCCCTTGCCGGAGGGTAATGCTCTGCCACTGAGCTACAAACTCCCACTTCACGCCATGATTTTGATCACACTTTGATCGATATTACCTGCTCAACTTTTCGCTCATATGGAATCCACCAATACGGGAGCAAGTTGACTGCCCAAGCAGGATTTCCTAAGCAATCAGCTAGAATCCACCAGAATGACTACTAGGCTGACTTATTTATTAAGTTGGTTTGGCAGATTTGCTTAATTTCAGTTGACGTTTGTAGCTTAGCGGTAGAGCATTAGCCTCCGGCCAAGGCTTTCTCTGATGCGCGGGTTCAATTCCCGCCAAACACCTAGAGTTTTTCACACTTGGGTCAACTCAAATTAAGCAAATCTGCCAAACCAACTTAATAATTAAGTCAGCCTAGTAGTCATTCTGGTGGATTCTAGATTATTGCTTAGGAAATCCTGTTTGGGCAGTCAACTTGCTGGCCCGCATTGGTGGATTCCATGGGAGCGGCATTTTGGGCGGGTAATATCGATCCAAGTGTGATTAAACTCACTGTGTGAAGCGCGACATTCGTAGCTCCAGGGGATAAAGCGTTGGCTTGGCTAAAAGGCCACTCTCCAATGAGGTCACTCATGCGGTCCTATACATTCAGCTTGCTGTCCCGCATTGGTGGATTCCATGTGAGCGGAATAGATGAGCGGGTAATATCGATCCAAGAGTGATGAAGCTCACGGTGTGAAGAGCGAAATTCGTAGCACCAGTGGGTAAAGCGTTGGCTTAGCTACAGGCCACTCACCTATACGGGTTCGAATCCCGCGAAATGCTGCGAGTTTTTTTCACAATTAGGGCAACTAAATTAACTAAATCTGCCAAACCACCTTAATAGATGATTGCTTAGGAAATCCTGCTTGGGCAGTCAACTCGCTCCCGTATTGGTGGATTCCATATGAGCGAAAAGTTGAGCGGTTAATATCGATCCAAGTGTGATTAAACTCATGGTGTGAAGCGGGCGTTTGTAGCTTAGCGGTAGAGCATTAGCCTCCGGCAAATGCTTTCTCTGATGCGCGGGTTCAAATCCCGCCAAATGCCTAGTTTTTCACACTTGGGTCAACTCAAATTCAGCAAATCTGCCCTCGTAGAGCTTACAGACAGCACCGTCAGGCATGGCTGCGCATGGAGTTAATGAATCGACTATCTATAAAAAGGTTACAGGTCATACGGGTGCGTCACATGCATGATTAAACCGTTTTACTATTAAAACGGTACTTATTATTTGTGAGTAACAATGTTTTCACAACTAATTTATCATGCTGTTTGCTTGGTATTTGTTTGGGTTCAAACGGCCGTAGGAAAACAGGGGACGCAGCGCTACTAGCAGAGCTGTTGGGAAGTCGCTGCCACGACCAACTGTGGGAGATTATTCTATTTCTATATAAGACGTTGCGTGAAGAATTTAGTGTGGCGATTTAACTTAGATATATTTGCAGTGCGCGCTAATCGCAGTGCCGGGACTTAATGGCTCAAGCGCACAACAAGCCACCGCTTAAGGCCACGGACGCGTGCTCACAACTTCTCCGTTCTAACTAGTCACTCTTCGGTTTATTACGTTTGTGAGTGTGTGTGTGTGTGTGCGTTCGAGCATCGATTTCGATGAAGGCCACCAAGTGCACAGAAGGTGACGGCCTCAGGGGTCAGCGGACGTAGTTAGTGCCAACCGCATTCTTCATCGTTGTCCGGAGTTTTGAAGACTAAATGGGGCCCGGCATAGGCTGCTTTCCCTAATGCAAGCGGAAACACCGCCTGACAATAAACTTGCGCGGGCACCTCCACACTGTCTACCCTTATTAGGTGGGAACACAGGCCGAGACTGATATGGTTACTACTGTTTCTACTACTACTGACTATCAATGCAGCCGAGTCTTAGCAGTGCTGGTACTATTTCTGACGCTACAATTTGGCAGAAGTGACGTTGATTACAGTTGGCACTGGGCACACATCACCTCAATCGCAACAAGGAGCGGGAAATCTGAGTTTATGGTATTTCAAGTAAATATCTGTTTGAGACCTTGCCTTGTATTCCGCCCTCTCAACTCTATCCTTCCAGACGATGTCCGTTTCACCTAGGGGCTGGACTACGAAGGCAAGGATACAGCTGCTATAAGTAATTTACCTATGTTAAAGTGCTAATTCTAGTAACCATAGTTACTAAGAGCAGGCCTGCGCCTGTAGGAAGCGGGCACCCACTTTGCACCACAAATCTGTTTGGGGTAAAGTAGACTTTGTCACTTGACAGCGTATATAATCGAGAAAATAATCATGTTCCAATATAAGGATACTTGTGCATGTTACGCCTGTGATCATGTCTGATCTGGCCGGTCTCAATGATGTCACGGTAAGTACCTCTCCGTGCGTGACGGTTGGTGGCAGGGGATCTGGAGACTTCCACCCAGTCTCCTCTCCAGCGACGGAGACCGAACATTAAAGGTACAAAGAATGCTTCCATGATTTGACGAATGGTGTTGAACCAAGTCTTAAGTTGCCCTCCTCTTCGATGCCTCCAGGTGGGCTGCGGCGCCGGGTCGAGGGCAGCATAGCTAAGCTCGTGGGACGGATGACGGAGAACGTGCCCAAACCACCTCACTCGCCTTTCATTCGAGAAGAAGTTGGTATACTTAATTTACAGAATGGTCCGCAGGCAGCAGGGGTTATATACCTCGTTTTCGCTCATCTTCCACGCGGAAAACCCAGCATTAACATCCATAAACGTCGGCTGAGGTAGGGGACAGGGCAAAAAGGCGAAAACTTCAGCTTAGGCATAGCAACACAGCTCAACGTTGTAAGCCCCCGAAAAATCCAGACGAATTATCGCATATGGACTTGAGGGCGAGACTTCCGTAGTGTAGGGCTGTTCTCCGGGACCCTGTTTGCCAACGTAAATAAAACAGGTTCTGGTATCACAATGTAGACGTGTACTCCCGTATTCCTATTGTTACCAGGTTACTGTCCGTATGGCCTCTGTAGGAAAGAGCCAATGACGCTGCTGCCCAACTCTCGCTTCTGACCCGTGACGTTACGGACTAGGACCACTCCGCGCATAGGGCCTCGCGCAAAGACAGTTCTTGGCACGCCTCTGGGGCCAGGCACAAACTGACGTCGTCGGACGTGGGCACCGTGCTTCACCGTCCTGGCGTCAATCCGTCCAATGAGATGCCCGCGCTAGTAGACTAGGCTCAATCCGTCTGGACAAGGAACTCGGTTAGGACGGCCCAGCACGCGAGTCATAACTCGGGCCGTCCTTAGGGTAAGAGAAGAAAGGAAGCCTACATGCCAGCGGGCGCATACAGAACGGGCCAAGAGCGCGACCTTCAAAGGGCCGACACCCGAGGACGCAAGGACAGCCATCGGCCGGGTTCTGACGTCACGCCTGACAAGGAGGCACGAAAGGACGCATGAATACGCGCGCGTTACAGCGGAGTGACATATCATCCTGAGGACACCCGATGATGGCTGCATGCAGAGGGGCCAATGGGGAACAAAGGCCGTTGGTCCTTAAATACGCTGCCACCGACTGGAGGCGGCATTCTGGTGCTGGGAACACGGGACTCTGCTGCCGAGACGAGACCGACAACAGAGGACACGCTGCTGACGAACACACAGAAGATAGGGTTGATTTACAGGTAGATACAGTTATAGCAATTGTTGTCTGCTATCCTGTTTGCCTTCTCTTCCGAAAACGCAACTGGGGGGTATAACCAGTGTCGACGCAGGTTCACACAAGGTTATAACAACCGCAATGCAATGAATGCCGCCAAACATTATTTTGGACTGCACTCGTTCAAGAGTCAAATGTCCTCTCGCCTGTTCATCCAATTATTCTGTACAAAATGTACTGTTTCTATCACTCTGGACTTCCCAAGACTATTCTCTCCTCCTAAGGAACCTGGCCTGGAAGATTGGAACTTTTAGGGTTACCCTTATGAACAGTAACTCCACTCGATAAGTGCATTTACATACAGATCTACATGGAAATGATTCGATTCTTGAGAGGGCCCTACGCGAAGAGGACGATGTTGAGCCTGTACCCGAAAGCCGGCAGACTGATCTCGACTACGCTGATGATGTCGCTTAACCAGCTTTAGGTTTTGACGACCTACAGTTCGTAGTGTCACGGGTGAATGAAATCGCTGCGTCGATTGGCTTGTCCATAAATACCGGGAAGACTAAGTTATTATCGAGCTGCACCCCTGGGGACTAAGGACCGTCTTCTTGGAGAATTAGACAGCTTTAATTGTCCCGGGGCGAGGCTGCTCCCGAATGGACGGAGTAAGGTCGACGTTGTCGCTCGAATCGATGCTACCCGTCGCATTTTCTTTATCCGCCGAAAAAGCCTATAGATCCGACGCGACATCTGCATCGCCACGAAGATCCATGTGTACCGTGCATCCATCCGGTTAGTCCTCCTCTATGGGCGTGAATGCTGGGCTTTGCGCGTGAAAGATGATCGAAGATTGGAGGTGTTTAACCCCTGCTGCCTGAGGACCATCCTTCGACTTCGTCTCAAATGAGACAGACCGCATTCGCGGCGATCGGATCGCGAGGGCATGTGAGGCATTCCAAGAAAAAGGAATAGTGTGGTTGGGGCACGTTCGTCGTTGTCCACCCCACGAGTTTAGCTATGCTGCCCTCGATCTGGAGCCACAGCCCAAATGAAGGCGCCGAAGGGAGGGGGCAACTGCAGACTTGGCTCGACACCGTTCGTCAAAACATGGAAGCGGGCCTTGGACCTTAGACGTTCGGTCTTTGTCGCTGGAGAAGAGAATCGGCGGAGCTTGGAGAGGTACTTACACTGACATCATTGAGGTCGGCTAGATCAAGCATGATCACAACCAAAACAAGTACAAGTAGTGATAATGGTAGCAGTATTAACCATAGTAGTTGTGGTATTAGCCCTGATCGTAATAGTATTATTAGCCATAGTAGTATCGGTAGTGGTAGTATGAACGGTCATGCTAGGTCAGGTACAGGTAGTGGTACTAGTAGTATTAGCCATAGTATTAGTCACAATAGTGGTATTTGACATGGTAGTAATAGTAGTAGTCGTAGTAGTAGTAGTAGTAGTAGTATGAAAGGGCCCAACGAAGCATCGATCGTGATGACTCAAGTACAAGTAGTGGCATTAATAATAGTACATGGAATGTGCAACTGGCAACAGCATACGGAAGATTAGGGGCCAACTGACTAGATTTTGTACAGCCGGCCATAAAAATATACGCTTTCTGCTACTTCTACCTCGCCATTTAAACAATTCTATAAAGGACAAATTGAGAACTAGGCAGTCCTCCGACATGAATCTGCATCTTCTGCAATTAGACCAATTATTCTTACACTCAGCTGATGCAGAGTAATTCAAGGTTATCGACGCAGCTGGACCTCTCTACCAGGTTGCTGCCACGTTGGAAGAAATAAGTGAACACCGTTGAGTGGAAGGTGAGAACTCACCTTTCACTGGCAACGCACAGGAGAGTCGGTGCAATCCGCTCCGAGGTGCACCTGCCAGGCCAGCTGCGTGCAGCGCCAGGGTGTCACAGCGTTTACTAATGTCCTTGTTGCTACATCAGGTGTGCTACTGCTATGGTATCGCAGTCGCTCTGACTGCTCAGGCCGTGCTGCCGTGAGCGCGCGAGAAACACTCATGAGAAACCACAGACCGTTGCCAGATTTCGAAGTAAAAGATGCTGGAACAAGTATTTTTTGCTTGTTTCGGATTCTGCCGAGAACCCTTAATCATAGGTAACAGTAGAGTAGTGTGCGGCATGCACAGCCGAGGCGGTCTTGCAGCTGTTGTAGTTTTCTAACATCATAGAACGATGTTCTCGACTCCGTATGCGTGCGTGACTGTCGTAAATCGGCGGGAGTACAGTACAGTACAATTTTCTGTTATCAACAAGACGTTGTATAATCTTTAAACCTGCGATTTAGGTTTTTATTGAATAAAAAAGGAAAAATCTTCAAGTTGCTGAATTGTCTTCAAAACGTTGAAACGTCTCAAAATGGGCTTCCACCATTGTTACCAACAACCAACGGCCGTCTGCTTTGTTGAGTTTGCCGCTGCGTCGGATCCTGTCCATAGTGAATCTCTATGGTGAATAATGGCAATGGATGGTGTGCCACTAAAAACGATCGCCATTGCGCGGGTTTTAGTCCACAACAACCTCTCAGAACCCCTCGCTATTCGGTCTGGCGTTCGACAAGGCTGTGTCCTGCCGCCCATCCTATTTAACTACGCCACTGACTAGATTCTCGGGAGAGCACTACATCAAGATAACGGCATTGAGTTTGCACCCGGACGCAGGTTGACTAATCTCCACTATGCCGATGATATAGTTCTACTAGCAACAAGATTTGGCGATCTACAGTATATGGTGTCACGAGTGAACGAGGTCGCTAAATCAGTCGGTTTGTCCATAAACGCTGGGAATACCAAAGTGTTTTTATGCTGCATCCCTACCGAAGAGAAGGCATCTCTCGAGATTAGTGGCTGTCAACGTAAAGAAGTAGAAATTTGAGCGAGGTTGCTGCCGAATAGAAGAGTAAGAATGACATTTTCTCCAGAATTCACGCAGCCCGGTGAGTTATCTCTAGCCTTCGAAAGTGCCTTTGGACTAGACACGACATTTCTATTATCGCAAACCTCCGCGTGTACCGTGCATCTGTGCGGTCTGTTCCTCTATACGGCTGGGCTATATGCATAGAATATGAAGGAAAACTCTAGGTGTTTGGCCACTACTGCTTGAAGATCATCCTTTGAGTGAAGTACACCGACTTTATCTCGAATCAGACAGATCGCACTCGCTGTGACAACATCGAAGGGATATTTCAGGCCATCTAAGAAAGACGCCTAAAAAGGTTTGCAAACGTTCTTCGTCGTCAACCTTACGAGCTCAGTTTTACTGCCCTCGAGCCGAAACCATAACGTAATTGGAAACGTCGAAGAAGGGGTCACCTCAAAACCTGGCTTGACTCAGTCCGTCAGGACATGGAAGTTGTTTTCGGACCTTCGGTCTCTGGCGCTGGCGAAGAGAACGGATTGGACTGTTCAGGTCTTTTGCCACGGATGCTCGTGCGCGAAGTACCGTCCGGGGCACCATAGAGGTCGGCTAAGTCAGTCATGATCGCAGCCGCAACAAGTACAAACGTAAGCGAGATAAACAACCGAGGAAGCCAGCCCTACAGTTTGTCCAAAATATATATATATATATATATTCACTAAGAAATGTGCGAACACCGATGGAATAGGCTTCCGAACTAAACAAAGTTCATGTGGTGGTCAGAGGCCCCCAACGGGTGACCGCCTGCCAGGCCGATTCCGGCCAAGTCATAATAGCAGTAA
>JAYGXS010000010.1:3284903-3318368 GCA_036362985.1 Ligula intestinalis
GTTTTGCCGATGTTTCTGCTACTGCATGATACAGCAACGAGGGGTTCGGCTCTTCAGTAGGCCCCTAACGTTCTCTATGCGGTTTCTAGTATATGACCTCCAGATAATAATCAAGGAAATAATCGCGGAAATTATTAGGTGCATGACATGGAAGTAGGTGGATGGGACATGACTTTTAAGGGTCAGACCCTAGAGTTCGATGAACATTTTCGTCGAAGACCATCAACTGCCGCGGAATAACCACGGAAATGTCCATTCTACAAACGTGTACCACTACAAGTAGTGTGGATTCTATATGACAACGATGTTATACCATACTTCCGCATAGATACTAGCTAAAAGCCCAGACACGTGTTTCGCCGATGTTTCTGCTACTGCATGATACAGCAACGAGGGGTTCGGCTCTTCAGTAGGCCCCTAACGTTCTCTATCCGGTTTCTAGTAAATGACCTCCAGATAATAATCAATGATATAATCTCTCAAATTATTAGGTGCATGACATGGAAGTAGGTGGATGGGACATGACTTTTAAGGGTCAGACCCTAGAGTTCGATGAACATTTTCGTCGAAGACAATCAACTGCCGCGGAATAACCACGGAAATGTCCATTCTACAAACGAGTAGCACCACAAGTGTGTGAATTCTATATGACAATGATGTTATACCATACTTCCGCATAGATACTAGCTAAAAGCTCAGACACGTGTTTCGCCGATGCTTCTGCTACTGCATCGAAAATGGATAGCTCGCTTTCGAACCGTTTTAATTTCACTTTTTTTTCAAATAAGGCGAGGCGGTAAAGTAAGCGGGATTATTCTTTAACGAGAAGCAATTAGAAATGCAAAATCAATAAAAGCGCTCATTTTGAAACGTTTTTATTTAGAATATGAACCTAAATCGTAGGTTTAAAGATTACACAACGAACAGACGGCAGATTTACCTCCAATTCATGACCAATTTACTCTACTAAACGAATAAGCAATGGAGTATTTACCGTCTTTTATTTCTGCGTATACTTGTTCTGGTTAGTAGCTTAAGAGCAGGAAAAGTCCGCAGGCCATATTTTCTGGTAGGAAGCGTTTGACCCTCAGCTACTAAAAAAATATCGGTTAACAGTCGTTTGAATTTATTGAATGAAGTTTTGCACCGAACCATGAGAATCAGTGTCTATGATTGGCCAAACGCCTCTTAAGGCTAATACAGCCTTCTAAATGCTAAAAAGCGAAATTCTTGAAGGTAAGTAATGTCTAATCAAACGGAATGTGTTTCAGTTTTCTACGCGAAGGTTGATGATTGTGGAGATGTCAAGGCAGCCGCTATCGATCTTGTCATGAGCGCTGAAAACTATAGATTGGGAACCTTAAAGACCATGGCATATTCGACGAGGATTCTTAACAAGCCACGGTGTGTGCATGTACTTGAAAGTGTGTCACCAGAAATTCTTAAAGTAGCGCCTAGACAGGTTCTTTTTGAAGGACGTCAAAATTTACTACATATAAGTGACTTTTGGTAAGTGAATTGACCTGCTTTCTCATCCCGATGAAAGATATAATCAGACCAGGTAATGGAACCCCGAATTAAATAGGAAGCGTTATATTTCTGCATCAGAAATATGTTTAAACAGCGACATTTTTCAAATAATCATCCCCGCTGAATGCCTGCCACTTGCTAGTAACCCAAACGCAAAACCTGAGGGACGTTACCTTAAAGACTGCAAAATTTCCAAAATGTCAGCAAACGAAATTGGCCCCTGGCACGGGGTTGCTCAGTCGCATCTCAATTACCATCAACCAGCCTGGCTTCATTGCCTTGCCTAGAACACGAATATCTTTTAAAAAGTTCGGAGGCATAGGAATGGGTCTGTGAGTTTATTCAATTGGAAACCAATTACACGTACCCAAAGGCTTGATTGACGTTTCTTACAACATATGAGACCCAGCCGTCGCCTTGGAGTCCAGCTTAGCAACCAAGTCTTTGGGGCAGAATTAAAAGGTAAACGGTGAGGTGGGTCCCATCTACTTACTGATTCACCAACCAACACCATGCATATAGTGTACTAGGAATGACAACTTTATGTTGCAAAGTTCCACATCCCACTATAGCTCAGGCCCATATCTATTTGTACTAACATGAATGGTGCAATGTGTTAACGAACAAAAAGAATCTCTCCTCAACAGAATTTTCTCTATAAACTCTCCAGTATTAGCAAGTTTTGGCTTTTTTAGTAGTGGCGCTTGCGTTGCGCGTGTTTTTCCTGCCCAATGTGTATGAGTCTTATTCCCGTAAACAGTTTCCCATGTCTCAGTTAAACAATGTTTAGTGCTAGGCAGGGCTTCAGTTTGCGAAAATTGTATAAACGGTGTTTAATGGCCCATGAGACGTAATATATACGATCTCCAAAAAATAGGCAAGTGTGAGCAAGCAGTTA
This sequence comes from Ligula intestinalis, assembly GCA_036362985.1. Lineage (NCBI taxonomy): Eukaryota > Metazoa > Platyhelminthes > Cestoda > Diphyllobothriidea > Diphyllobothriidae > Ligula > Ligula intestinalis. The sequence goes on from JAYGXS010000010.1 coordinate 3,287,332, forward strand.
TAGGCGGCATGCACGCGGTACTTTCTGCGAATCCTTTAAGGACTATCGGCCTTAGAGACATCGAAAAAACAGTTTCGCTACTGGTCAGGGACCAGTTTTCCTCTAAGTAGTAATCATTACACTAAAAAGTATAACTTTCATTCAAATTCCAGTAACAATTTTTAAAATTAAATTCGATGCACAAGCATCGCAATTGGGAAAGGTGTCAATTAGCTCTATGTGGGTGCACGAATGCCATGAGCACTTACGTGTCTGTAGTTGCCATTGCGATATCAAGCAAATCCATTTCTTCTTCAGAAGGCTTGTTTGGAAGATTATCATACATCTTTTTCGGCAGAATCAGGTGGCAAGTAGAACATGCCAATGTGCCCTCACACGCTCCTGAAGTGTCATGCATAGAATGAACCTTACCAAAACCATCGATGTCAACATCATTATCCAAAACGGCATCAAGAAGAGTATCGCCAACTTTAGCATTGATAGTCTTTTTTTCACCGTGAAAGGGCCACACGAAAGTAAGCTTAACGCTGGACGGTCAGAGGAAATGTGGCGCTTACAATTCCGGGGAGGAAGAAGACGACGCATTAATCGAGCATGTAAATAAAGGAAGATTTGGCTGTAGGATTCTTCTGATGGGCTTATAGAAAAGACACAAACGCCGTAGAGACATAAGGGAAAATCCTGATACTTGGAAAAGGCAGACTGGGAGCCCAGCGGCTAACAGACAAAAACGGTTGATTGGCCGCCACACGTGCCATTGGCACATAATACCATGAGGTCCAAGTTGGCTTCGACTTATAAAATTGCCAAGTTATTCCTATGCATTCTTCCAAATGAATCGCTTTAGCCAAAACGTCGAAGAAGAGATTAGAGCTAAAGATAATAGGTAGTGGGAAAATTCTAGCTCCTTTGCATTCTTGTTAAAGCTCCACATAAACCGATAAATATACACACGTGAATGAAACTAGAGCCGCACAATTACGTCCAACAAAAAACTTGATAAAATTCAATGAAGTCATTAAGGGGATTACATAGCGGAGGGCAGCTTACGCGGTGTGATTAAAGTGAGAATGACAAATCTGATGGAACATTGAAAAAACGAGTAAACAGTAAACTTCACTAATTTCCCTGCCAGCACCAGCCCTGTATTTTTTGCGCCGGCGCCAAACCAGCAGATCATCACGTGAACGCGATCCTCTTTCTGCTTCTGCACAGTCAATCACGAGGGCTAAAGAATGCTATTGGCCAAGCAGCTGAGCAAGCTGCTAGTGACTCACTCTCGCATGACGTTTGCGCATTCACGCCCACAGCACTCTCACAGACAGGCGCGCACGCAGTGCAGTGGCCTGCCGCGCGTTGGGGCTTCAGACAACCACTGAGTACCTGAACGCAATAAACAACTCCTACTGGTTCTAACCGTCTTCTTTCTATACGAAACTGGGCGCGATGATTGTAGTGCTCTACGCAGACTCACGGCTTAACGCCTACAGATTCTTGGACTGTATTTTAGCTGCAAAAATTCCGATCAGAAAATTCCGAAGGATATCTGGCAAGCATACGCAGCTTTCGATAAATTCTCCTCGAGCCATTTAATTAATATGTGGATCTGTTCGCTGAGTTTGACATTTGTCCAGCTTGCCCATGAAGATATAAGCCAGAAGTGTGCCGAAAATTGAACCCGTAGCGACGCCGAGTATTTTTCTATATGGTTTGTTGTAAAAAGGGAACTGCAAATTTAATGTGCACTTTAATGATACTTCCGTTAATGCAGCAGTCTGTATTTCTATCTCTATCTGATTGGCCACTAAATAGTCGCAGATATAGTTGGCTGTCCTTGTGATTGTGACGTTTGTAAACACCGACGAGACGTCTAGGGAGTGCATCATCATGCGGTGTTAGTTAATGTCTTTGACATCGTCAATAAATTGGCATGTATCTTGACAGGTTGTGGTGCCAGCTACTTTTGCAAAGTTTAGAGTTTCTCTGCCAACCATTTCGGTATCGCATGATATGGCGAGTTTCGCATATCCAAAATCGGACGAATTGGCAGGCCGTTTTTGTGAATTTTAGCTAGGCAATACAAGAGGGGATGCGCGTACCTACTGGCCAAAGGTGTTTGAGATCATAATCGCTTTTAAATCCTGCCATGTTTAGTCTTCTTTAGCAGTCGGTCAGCTGTAACTCTTCTTCATCCGTAAAATATTTTTCGCTGTCTACTTTCTTCAATTTCGTCGTATCTGATTGTTTTGCCTGCATCTTGTTTCCGTAGTTCGATCTGTTCATCAGAACTACGCCCATTGTTTTGTCTGGTCTAGCAACCAAGATATCTTTGTTTTCTTGTAGATGTTTCAAATTTTCTCCATGTGCTTTTGTCAGCATTCCACCATTTGTTAGTCTCTGGTTCAGATACTGGCAACTACCATTCTTAATTGTTGATTTGAAGTGCTGGACACTATCTGCGGAGATCGGCCTGAGGTCGTTAGTTTGAGCATAGAGACGCTCCAACAGGGTTTCTTCGTCTTACTGATTAACCTTTCGACCAGGCATGCAGAATTTTGACTCAGTGATAATGCTTCAAATGAAGTGGTACCAAGTGTAAGAGAGGAGTAGTTGTGTATGTACCACTCTGGATCTTTGAGAAGTTTTGACTGTGGTTTGATTTTGTGCACCCGTTGAGTGAGTGCGATCTCTTGGTGTCCACACGTTTTCTGTCCGTGGTTTGAGTTTAGCTGCTGAATACTCGTTTTTTCTCCTAGGTCAGGGTGCCTAGAACAGGAGCGTGTTGGCACATATGATGCTCCAGTTCGTCCATCCAGTTGGTTGTCAGCTTATCTTCTAAGGGTTTCTGCGGTGTCCACTGTATGGCTTTATCGTTATGCTAGCATTTATTCATTCGGGTTTCCTTTCCCCGATGAAGCTCGCCAGTATTCTCGCCTTCGTAAAATTGATGTTGCAGCTTAGGTTTCCATTGAGTGCCCTTAATACCGCTAGCTACTTGGACTGTTTTAAAGTTGCGAAAATTCACATCAGAGAACTTAGAAGAATATTTGGCGAGCATATGTAGCTTTCGATAAATTCTGCTTGGGCCATTAAATTTATATAGGCAGTGGTTTAAAAAGTAACATGCTGGCAATTATGTTCATCGTTGCAGGCAAATTGGTCATGGGAATAAGGGGGGGTGGTGGGGTTGATTATACTCGGCTGGTTACGAGGCGACGAGGGTTTGTTGAATCCAGACAGGTGGAAGGGGGGAAGGGGGAGAATGCGCGGAAAGATGCAGACAGTTATGTAACCGTTAAACTCAAGTATATTTAAACTAAACTTAAGTAAACTAAAAACTACAGTTAACTAAACTCAAATAAATCTAATAAACTATACCTAAACTGAAGTATTATTTAGCTTAAACTGATAAAGACCACAGGACGCTGAAGTTTACCTTGAAGGAAAGAAGCATAACTACGCCTATTACAATGAATAAAGTAGGCAGTTAGGTTTATTTTAAATTCATTCACTACGAACGACACCTTTGACCGATGTCCGTTTACACAATCTAAATGGATAATTCTATTTTTGCTACCTTGTCAGCGGACTCTGCAATCAGCAGGGGAGTATCTGGCTGCATACTGCGACCTTCGTCGATGACCCCGGTGACCTTTGTGATGCCTCCCCCCATTGGACCCTCCACCCCAGAGCGAAAGTTTCTTTATCCTAAAAAATCCCAAGGAGTTTTCACTGTCTGCTCTCTTTACCTATGTTCCACCTCATTGACTCATGTCAACTGGCCTCGCCAACAAACGGAGATACTATATATTACATACCTTAACGCGCATGTTCAAATAGGTAACTCAAAGGTAACCTACCTTTTTCTCCCTCAAAAATACTGATAATGATACATAGAGGAAAAAATAATCGGGCCATTCCATTACATTTTTCAAAATCCACTGGAAAGCATAAAACGTCAGTTCTACAAAAATCACGAACTTCATAACGGTTTTCCGTTGTTCTGTTGTTCTCTGTAGTTCCGGTTCCGTTACAAGCGGAAACAGCTTTATACAAAGAGTACCTTGCTACATCCATCAAATTCTAAAAAAATTTTTGTGGGCATCTACGTCCGAGGTGTTTTGTTTTCGGTACCAATTTTTGACTTGATAAAACCAACAGCGCTTTCTGATGGAGTCAGACATTAAAAAAAAAACAATTTTGACAGCTGCAATAGTTCTTCGTTAGTAGGGCGCTCATCGATTAGGTAAGGGGGCTTGCTCGTCCCCTTGTACCTTCGAGCCCAATCTAGAGCCTCCCAAATGCAGTTTGTAAGTGACCTGTATTATGTGATGGAGTGGTACCCACAAAAACTAGGGAGACTAGAATGAGCCTTATTGGCTTCTTATTATTGTCATGGGTTCGAATCTCATATGATCCACACCCTGTTCTGGGTATGAATGGCTGATGATGGCTTATAAGCTACAAGTTGCCATTCCGGTCTGACTTCTCTTTTTTGGCTTCAGTCCTGTACAGATGTTGTTGAAAGGAACGCCAGACACTTAGGTCAGTCAGTTATTTTCGCGGAACAACATTTCTCACGTTTACCACCAAGAAGCCATAACAACCTCCTGTTGCCCACTTCGTTTTGCAGTGCTCATGAGTCCTTATCGTGACCTAATAAAGCGGGAGGGGAACACGCTAAAAACTGCGCGTTTGTTGGAACACCTGGAAACTTGATGGGAGGGTCCTGTATACTCGCCGAAATAAACACGTAACTGCCCGAGACCACAATCTGGCATTGCGAGCTCGTAACGCTGAATGCCGCAATGAGACGGCAATCTTATTAACTTATCGAAAGGTAGACTGGTAGGCTGTGCAAATACAGTCCCTTAAACTTAGACATGACCTTGACTAACAAGTCACTATCAACCTGTGTCCAATGGCTAATGATTGTCTTTTAATCTGACTAGTTTATATGACCTACAGATGTTTATCTTTTGGAGTAGATCGATTCATATCCAACCTGTCGACGGTTTAAATAATTACTCAGTTTACTGGTTCTACTGAGCGAAGACGCAGGATCGGTTGATCGCTTTTCACTTAAACTTATCGATATTCAGGCAAAATGTCTCGATTTTCTCTGTACGCAAAATACCACATTGATTATTTTGGCTTTAAAGCGTTCCCATATGAAGGCAAAGAAAGCTGACGAGCTACTTGCATATGTATATTTAAAGGTTACTGGCAAGAAATATCCTTGAGGACCCTATTAATGTAAGGCAAACAATGTTATTCTTACAGTTAATGTGCGGTTGGTCGAGGACATATGATACCATGAGAGAATTTCGAGTGAATTGTCACGGAACAGAATGAAAACAGTCTAGAGCCAGAAATATTGTTATCAATGCTGGCAGTAGGAAATCGTGTTGTAAAAGTCGCCTTTTGTCAAATAGAATGACATCGAGTCTTCTTTTAAACTCCGCTATTGAGTCAGCAGAAACCGTCTCCATTGGTAGCAAGTTCCAAGGCCGGACCACGCGTTGACTTAAGAAATATTTTCGGAGAGCTAATCGAGTGCGTTCGTTTGTGACCTTGTAAGGGTGGCCAAGCAGGTGAGTGGTGGTGGCTAATTGGAAGAAATCCTCCAATCTTAGGGAGGAACTGTGGTGTCGGATTATCCGGAATGTCCAGAGCAGGCTGCACTGAACGTTCCTGTAAGACAAAGGAAAAAGGTCAAGTTTGATCAATCTCTCCTGATATGGCAAGTCCCTGAGACCATCGACCATCTTTGTCACCTTGCGTTGCACTTGCTCAAGAAGGTCCATATCCTTCTTCAACCACGGTGTCCACACTGGCATTCCGTATTCTAAATGTGGTCTCACAAAGGCGCCAAATATTTTCCCGCAGAGTTCAGGTGGGGTTGATTTTGAACGTTCATCTGATCCAGTGCAGGATACTAGCTACACTAGTTTCTTTGTGTCAGAATATCACTTGATTACGTTCAAATGTGAGGGGCTGTTATAAATAAAAAGTTCATCTTCACAACGTCAAAGCGAACTCTAGCGTACCAGTCAATTAGCCTGTTTAGCAACTGCAATTTATCTTAAGCAGTATGACCTTAATCTGGTAGGACGTAAGGCTACTGCTGTGCACCGTGAACTAGGGTCCCTTTACAAAACCACATTTTCAGAGTTTGACCTGGGCTTGAATGAACAGACAGAGTTACATAATGTAGCCGTTGAGCAAACCCTTGCTACAGCAGAAAATGCAATCAGATTGGACGGCGAGTTTTCAAGGCGACACGTGGGATTCTTAAAAGGCAGCATGATAGACATGCACAAATGAATCCTGCTCGAGTGGAAACATGGGCTTAAATATAAAGCTATGATTTGTACTTTGTCTCTTGGTCGCAGTGAGCATTCAAAGTTTAGGCCCTTCGATAATACAAAGGAATTTATGCACTCAGTTTTGTTTTAATAACATCTCTAAACATGTTTCCAAATAGTAGACTGTGCATCCTATTGCTCTAGTACTTCTTAACCCACCACATATTCTCATAGAAGTCCACAGTTTGACCCGGAAGAAGATCCAGGCGGTAGAGGCGGCTTTGCTCAGCAGCCCCCCCCCCCCAAGGTCAACCCAATGGCGGTGGCAAGAAGCGCAACTAATAAGTGACAACCGGTAAGGAATCCTTTGGGATTTTACTGACCTTTCTTTTTTGATATGAACAAAGATTTTGGAAGTATTTCCTGTTATATTTATTGCTTTCTTTATCGTCTGGTTTTACGTGTTGAAAACATGTCATGCTTTATGCAATCTCTTTACTGAATGCTCGAATTTCTTTCTGGATGTTTTGGGCATGTGCCGACGCAATGACTTTTCCAAACCCACAACAGACATGGAAATTCAAGAAGTTAAGCAACCAATCAACGTTGATTGGTTGCTTAAACTTTTGCGAACTTTACGTCCTTCGTGTTATTGTACACGCCTGATAGTGAATTAACCGAAAACGTTCGTTCGCCTATCTTGACTTCTTTAAAACATGAAAATATATAATCAATTTCCATGTTTAACTTAAAAAAGTATAATTGGCTAACATAGGTTTTCGGTAATTCATCCTTAAGCCTCTATGATTAACCGATATTGAGAATAAGAGACTCGAACAGGGTTTATGAATGCTTTAGAATTTAAATTCATCGTTTTTAAGACCGCTCGCATGGGAAGATAGACTTTGGGTTCAACCTTCTTACAGCCAGATTTTTGTCATGCATTTGGGTTTTTAGTTGCAGTCAGTTTGTCCAACACAATTGCAAGTCCCACAACTGCATTTAAGTCCGTAGACGATGCCTGACTTCTCCTGTTTAGATATAGGGTCATTCGGCCGCATTATTTGCTGCAGGTTTGTGCAGATAGGTTTGTGGGCAATCCCCTTTTCCGAGAGGCGCGAGGGATCTAGCCACGATTTAGGAGCACCTTAACGAGATACTCCGTCACAACTTTGATGGGCAAGGTTCTTCGTTTCGCGTTCTCGATGGCATTTGAATAAGCTATTATCCGTGGTCAAACTAATGCAAGCATTAAAATTATGCTTAGAAGGGAGTAAAGGGGATTTTATCATTCCTCTTTATTATAATATTTTAAAGTGTGCAGGCTTTTCACTGAATAGAATATGCTTTAAAAAGGCAGGCACAAGTATGCATCGATGTTTCACACAGAGGGGCTAGCCATCCCCACTCTGCTCATAATTTGGAGCAAGATGGAGCGATCTGCCGTTGTGCTTGCAATGTATAATATATTGCCAAACTGATGAAATTCAAAGATCTTTACAAGTACCTGGTACGTAAAGCTACGTTTCCAAATGTTTTAACCTGTAAAAGTAAAAATCCGAATAAAAATGAGACAGCGGGCTTTCTATCGCGAAAAAAAACGGAATTTGGAAGGGGTTTAACGAAAGCAAAAAGGAGGCATCCCGCTGCGCAATTTTTTTTCCGGAGGTGGGGCCAGCGGGGTTGAAAGCCCCACCTGCAGCCCCACCAGTGATGGGGCCACAACCCCACCTATCCCCGTCTGGCCCCGGCAGCCAGGTGGGGCTGGTGTTTACAGGGTAATATTATGCGGTAAAGAAAAAATATCTTTTTTTAGAATAACAGACAACTTTTTAAAAAAAGGAACTTCCAAGAAAACTTAAGTTTTAAATGTAGGGATAGTCTTTTCATGCAAAAATCCGAGTGAATTGAACAACGCAAATAGAATTATGTTTGAAAGTAATATTTTCGAAACAATCCGTAGATGACACATTTTTCAGCATCAAGAAAAATGATTAAGACCTCATCTACAAGAAGCTCAATCCAACATTCCCATGAATTGAATTCACATTCAAAACGGAGGTCGACGGACAACTCCCATTTCTAGATGTCTTTGTACATCGAACTACTGCTGGATCACTCCGTACATCTGTTTACCGTAAAGTATCATATTCGGAAGTCATCCTACATTTTGAGAGCAACTATCCCGTCTCTCACAAAAGAAGCTCCGTCTGCAGCCTCCTTAACCGAGCCAAAACACACTGTTCTGATGAAGAAACTTACCAGGAAGAAATTAAATGCCTTTTTAAATTATTCTCAAAAAACGGATATCCACGAAATTTTGTGCTCCAATGCATATAACAACAAGAATCGAAACGAAAAGAAGAAGGCAGTTCAACTGGTACGACCAGCGAGGTATCGAAAACACTAACCTAGCGTTCCCTCCCATACGTAAAGAATGCATCTGAGTTTGTCGAAAGACAACTCACAAACACCAGACACAAGTGGCACACCTGCCCGCAACCACCTTACGTTCACAGCTTATACACAATAAGGCCAGGGTTGGCTATCTTAAAAGAAAAGGGGTTGCCTACAAGATCCCATGTTCCAGTTGTGATGCAGTTTATTGTGGCCAAACTGGGAAATGCGTCTCAACCCGCATACAGCAACATCAATCTGTGGTAAAAGGCACTACCCTTTATCCCAGGTGGCCATGCACGCACTGGAAACCGGCCACAAGTTCGCATGGGAGAACAGACGGATTGTTGGCAGTTGCCCAACTAGAAAAGGCCGTGAATTCCTTGAAGCAATGCACTCAGACGAGGCATGCATCAACAAGTATATTGATTTGGACGCTAGCTACGGTTACCTCAAAGCGTAATTGAACGCGCGCCACCAAAACACAACAGAAAACCAAATTGCGGAAGGCACATAGCACCTACAAGCACAGATCAAAAATCCTACCAATCGGTGCACACGTCGGAGGAATATTGATTTTCCGAGCGTCTTAACATGTTACTTGTTTGTTGCACAATTTTTACACGTCTGACGACGACCGGTTGTTCCGTGTCGAAAATTCACGAAATAAAATTGGACATTTCCCAAAGAAAGTCTTATTCTCATAACTTATCTATGTTAACCGGAGCAGTTTTCCGTTTATTTTGTTACTTTAAGGCCCCGTTTTTGATCTCTAAAGCACACAAGTGTGGCATAATACATGCTTTGATTATACTTCAACTGATAACGTACTGCCTCTTCCGTTTGCAGTCTTTATATTCATTGATTCTCTTTTTTATATTGTCAAGGTCTAATCAGATTCATTGACTACTTTACAGATAAAACTTATGACATTTCGCGACACCTCATACAATGGTAAAATAGGGGGATTCTTATTTGGGCGCAGTAAAACAACTTATGGTCTTGTAAGTTTATTAATTATCTCTATGGCCCAGAACTTAGCAGATATTCAAGAGTAAATTTTATCAGCTAACTTCGCTCTTCTTTTTCCGACATTAATGCTTTATCTCTTACGGACAAGTACCTAAATTTCATGAGGGCAAAACAAATTTTTCTGTTCTTTGAATATATATACTTATGAACTGTCTGGTGTTTATTAATGTTCTTTTATATGGCCACACACGCAAACAAGAATTTTTGGTCCGCAGTGCCCAGTATCGTAGGAAATTCCTTGGATATCAACAAACGTTGAATTCGGCCCCTATTTGCTCCTCAGTATACTTATCTGAAGTGAAGTATTTTCTTGTAAAGAGCATTTCGCCCTCAAGTCAACTAAATGAAAAAATAAACAACCTACAATATGTGATAAATCCCCCACTCAAATTTTGTCCTTCACAGTTCATCAGATATGCAATAGACTGTGTGTGAGCATTCGCCAGTTCGCTGGCTTTGGTGCTTTAGTGTTCGCAGCTCTATGAATACCCTTTTCTGTGAACCGTTGTTGTCGTATGCAACGGTATGCTTCTTTAATAGAGCAGGGTGTCTTTACTTGACTGAGCAAGCTGTTTATAGAGCTGCCTTTGTGGACATTGGATGGTTACTCCCAAAATGTAAGAAGAACTCGGGTATACATTTTTAAGAAACACTGAAGTACGGGGTGTCCCATCAGTCTTCCTGTGTACGAGGACTATAATTTGTCTGACAACGAGGTTGAGAACCAGACTGGACAAAGCCCACAATAAACAATATTCTTTCACAGACAACTTTATCGTTAATAAGAACACAGTTTGTCCGGTCTAACTATAATCCTTTCCATAGGACAGCTGTAGCGGTGCTGCAGCCCACCATCTCCAAACGTGAGATGGCGCCGACGTGGTCTCGCGGCGGGGACAGCCTTGGCCTCCCAGTCCCTCGAAATAGCGCGTTGGCCGAGGTCTGAATGCACGGCGTGACCTTTACCCTGGGTGCACACACGCACGTGAGGCAATCGGACGAGTGAACGTGATGTACCGCTCTGGGCCAATTAGCTTCCTCACATCCTTCGCGGCCCTTGTAACAATGACTGCTGCTTAGCCCCACTTGAGACGTGGCTAGTTTTCTAGCTGGTCGTGCTTTCCAAGTCACACTTCTTTCATCTTTTTTCCGTTCCTTTGTGTACACAATAAATTATTCCTACTATTCTGGCCTCCATCGAATTCTCCTCTCCTAAGGAACCGCACCTGGAAGGTTGTAGGCGTAAGGGTTAACCGTTTAAGCCTTAACTCCTATGCAGCAAATATTCCGAATTTCACTGAAAAATGTTGAAAGCTAGCTAAAACGTGATTTAACGTCGGAATGTTTGAGAAGAGTGGCAATAGTGTAGGATATAAAGCTCTGAAGCAAGCTCACGTTTTAAGGGACGTTTTGGAAACTCACATTATCTCTCGGCTTTGGTTAGCAGCGTGCGTTGCGGTCAGCAGGTCGATAAATCGGTTTCTGCAAAGAAAGGTAACGTTAACGCAGCTAGTATTCGCAGGGGACAGCATCGTTGGACGTCCGCCACAGATGTATGATTTTGGGGTAACGGACTTTGGAGGAAGAAGGGGTGCAGCATTGTCGACCGACTGCCAGAGCTCCCTGCCAGATGCAGAGTTAAGAGGGGGTTTTGAACGTGTACAAACGATGAAATTAAGCAGATCATACAGTGCAAATGCAGACTGAAGGCCGTTCACCCTGCCTGAAAGTGGTTGCTCCTGCTAGAGGCCAGGGCGATGCTTGGGAGGTGTGCTAAGGTGTAGTTGTAGCACCATCCGGAAGACAGGCTTGCGTGCTTTCAAAAACGTATGTACTGAGTCGGCATGTTATTAAGAGAAAACGCTATCTCCATAACGTGTACCAGTGAGTTAGCATGTTGCTATGAGGAAAGGTGGTCTAGAATTCCTGCGCTGGCAATTCAGCATGTTATAAGAATAATAATAATAATTTGTATATTTCAGGCCCATTGGGCCTCATCAATAAACCAAAAATTCGATAACAGGAAGTTCTAGGAATAATTGGTTTAAAAAGCAGTATCGGTAGTCCATAGCTATGACACGAGTGCAACTGTTTAGGAGCTTATTTGGTAGATTCGAAAAAAATGCATAAAGCAATGTCATGCGGATAGTGAAATTCAAGGGCACATAGAGACGGGCCGCATCTTTATCCATATTTTGACCATGTATCCTGATACTCACTGCCTCTGTTAGTGGGGGGGGGGGGGGGGGGGGGGGGGGGGGGGGGGGGGGGGCTCGGAAGCAAACTCAGCCAAAGCTGAGCGTGGGGCAGAACAATTGGTTTTAACGAAACATTACTGGTATAGACGGGTTCCCGGCACTACACTCGGGTTCCCAAACCGGTGCGGCAAAATAGAACATAGGGAACCCACCAGTTTATGATCGTGACGGGCACCGCCGTATGAGATCCAAAAGTCCGTCAAATCTACAAGACCATCGTTGGGGGTGCCCAAGATGCGACCAAATATAATGCCTTGATGATGGTTGATGGTCAACGAAACGAGAGCAGTCAAGACTGCGAACGTCCACATGACTTCTATCATTTCAAGGACAAATGGTAAAGGGAAAGAACGTTGGTACAGTAGGTTGCCAAACTCATGCAATCCTACGATTTTTACAAGTAACTCCCTCTTTCTCAAACACAGCCCAAGCTGTGGCCCCCAAAGTCTTACAGCAATAAAGTTATGATCGTTCTTCACAATAGGGCACATTATGATTTATGAAGGAATATAATATTTCATAGAATCACCAGCTTCTTTAAAAAAGTGAAAAATTCCGAAAAAGTGGAAATCGGGCGTACTAGGAAAACTTAAGTTTAACATGTAGAGGAAGCCCGTCCATGCAAAACCACTGAGTAACTAGAGCAGCACAAGTAAAATTACGTTGAAAAATAACCGTTTTATCAAGTTTTTGAATAAATATGCTTCCATATTACGTGCAATATAGTGTATGGGTGTTACCGAAGAGCCTTAATTTCGAGTATGTATTCTAACACTTTTCAAGAGAACTGCTAGTTTTTTCTTTCGTTCATGCATCGCTTGACTTATGTTGGACTAAGGTAACCATGTTTTCGCTTGATATTCCCCATTGGGACATGCCGGTCAGTGACTAAAAATGAAAGTAGAATTGTCGGAAACAGTTGTAAACGTACAATTTTTGTACACTAAGAGTTATTGCCTTCTGCTATATTTTTTGTAATTATTTCGATATTTCTATTTCGAAGAGGTTCAGATCTTCCATGAAATTCTAATAAAGACTATACAATTTTCACTGGCTTTAGTCAATTGACCATAAATAATGAGTATATTCTATGTGCTTATCAAAACCTTCAAAATAAGATATATCTTAAAAGCTTTTACATAAATAACCAGCTTTTAAACATTTTTCTCATGCAGCTGTCTTTGTGTCATAGTTTCAGAACCACCCAATCATGTGAACCCATTGCCAACAAAAATGTACGTCTGCTGCAAATGTCGCGAATAAATATGCTCAAAATTGATTTCGAAAAATTCTACAAAAAGTTTACTCTTGAAAAAAGCTTTACTTTTATATTTTGGCGTCTGCGTACTTTAATTTTTTGATGATAAAGTCAAGGTCAGAATGTGAAATTTTGGCCAGTGGATTGATTTCCCTAACAATTAGGGATATATCTTCTGTTATAAATACAAGAGCTTCTTCTTTTATCGAAAACGGAACAGTTTTCAGCATATTTGGTTACTTCTAGACTCAGTTCTACAATAACAAATACAAAGTAGAGTGGCAATACTATCAACGACGATTTTTGAAAAAAACTGTTTCGCAATGTCCCGTGACAACTCTGTCAAATATTTGTTATGTTAACTGTCTCCAACTTCATATCGATTGTACAATTAATTTGGTTGCCATATACTAATAAAGTTCTCAAACGCATTCCTTGCCTGTAACCCCTCAAATATAAAATATAAATTTAATATGGAGTAATGCAAAGAACAACTTCAAAAGTTTATCACTCAATTTTATGGCACGAAACTTGGCAGATTTGCACAATATAAATTTTAAAACTTATGTCTCCTTTCTATTCCAAAAAGTAATGCGCTATCTCCTAATTAAACTAACCTCAATTTCATGGATGCAAAACAAAATTTTCCGTTTTGTGAACAGATATAATTAAAAATCGTCTGCTCTTCATTAGTGTTCCTTTATAGTGCAACATGCACACACAAGAAGTTCTTTTCCGCACCGTTTAATAGCATAGAAAATTTCTGAGATATCAACAAACGATGGATTTCGCCCATTTTCGCCTCTTTTTTCTTCCAGTATTCTGATCTGAATGTAATTAAATTCTAGTTAATAACATTTTGCGACCCAATTTAACCCAATCAACTAAATAAACAACCTGAAGTGTGCGTTAAATCCTCCCATCTCCAACCTTGCATCAGATATGCAATCTACTGTAGAAGGAAAGAACGTTCCGGACAAAAGGTATCCCCGTGACAGCTGATTCGGACGAATGCGTCAGTGCAGTAGGCCCACTCTCGTCCAGACACAAAACTGATATAAAATAGAGTGTAACATGTTTGAAAATGTATCAGTGTGTACACTACTATACGTCCAATTTATTATGAAAAGAACTCTAGAATGATGTTTGGTTGATAACTGGCGAAGGAAAGTCTCGTAGGGATGTGATGTTATACCAACATATTTGGATGAATCCTCCAAATAACTTCGAACTGGACTCGTATGGTTTAGTCTATTGAAAGGCATAAATCTCAATTCACAGCAGGGGGTCGCCAACCGTGTTCCGCTATCCGTGGGCACAATGACTGACGCAGAGATAACACGACAATGAAATCGAGTTGGAATTTCATGAAGAGAATGTCAGCCATATCAGAAGCGTTTGTGGAAGTTGCGTGTTCATATCACGCCGGGGTCAGTGATTTGTAGAGGCCTTAGTGGGGTCGTGCTTAGGGCACTGCAAACTAGAGGTAATGGTACAACAAAATTTTGAAATGAAACTATGCACACTAAACTATATACAAACAAAGTTGGCATTTTTCATGGGTCGAGTGTTTTGTTTTTCGATTTTGTAAATCTCGGTGTGTGTCAAGGAAGCCAGGCAATGTTATGGGCCTGGCAGACAAGTTTGCCAACCTGTGAGTCTTAGCGCGCCTCCTACTTCAGCAAACCAGTCAACTTGACGGCGACAGGATGCTGAAGGGGAGGAAAAAGAGACAGGTCGGCCCTCAGCGCATTTCTTTTATCACTGAAAACAATCTGATGCACTTGAAAGTATTACGGTACTCTAAAAGCCGTAGCTTGGAAGGTTGTCGACTAACTGGACAACTGGGACAGCGCAGTCGGTCCAGTGCGTATCTCGTTGTGTGGTGTTGCTGAATGGCGGACTGAGAGTCAGATGGGCATGGCTTCTTTTCAATGTGGTCTTTGTGGCACTCCATCGTACGTGGGAACCTAACTAGCTAGGTGGCGCGTATCGGAGTATTAGCCACGCTAACCATCTGCACCCTCTCCGCATCGCCGGCCTTTTGTTTTGACATCAGGTTAAGGGGTGGGAGTAGTTGGAGGGAGCGGGAGAGATGCTGCGCGTGTCTAAATAATTTCACTATGCATTCCGCGTTGAGTCATCACGTCCGCCTTCGGATTGCTGAAGCTCGTGGTGGACATCGTTGAGTCTGACGGTCGAAATTTCGTCTAGCAGGCCACCATAACTGCCATTTTGCGGTGATTTACGGTCGTCAAAGGCATCTACAGGTATTTCAAAATTGTCCGCGGCTATGGCACCGAGGTGGTATCAGTCGACCTCTTGATCGCAGCCAAAGGATGTAAAACGAGGTATTTTATTGCAAGGCCTTTATTTTATGTTACATAGAGGGAAGGAGACTACAGAAAAATGAGTTTTATCCCAAACCGCGGAGGCTAACAGCCTTGGTTATATGGTAAAGCTTCTCCACGGGGTCCTTGGAGGACCAGCGCCAGACATTCCGTTTAAGCATCCGCACTCGCTTTCCGGAGGACCAGCACCAAGAGGCAGACGCAGAAAGTTGTTTGTTGTGTAGTTCCCGCCAGTCGCCTACGAAGAAAGCAACACAAGCCTTTCGCAGAAGTGCCTTTATATTGAATTGCGCAGAAAAGCATACAGAAGGAGAGACAATTCGAACCGGTTATTACCGCCTCTAAGGCGGATATATCAGTATTGGCAAACAATTTTGAACTGTCTGTTAGCAACAAGATGCTAGAAAATAAATGGATACAAAGAGAAATGCAAAAAAATAAGTCAATTACATGTTGCGGGTGAAGAAACAGCGAGTAGTATGATGTAATTTATTGTCTCTTTTATCTGCCTCTTTGCTTCCTGGCGGCGGTAGAATTATGTGTTTGGTGCATGTTCAGATTACTCTGAAAGGAAATCGCTGACAAAGAGTTAACCGGTTGGACTAAAGCTTGATCGGCTCAGTCCGAAAGTAAGTAGTTATATAAGATGAACGTATCCCAACGGCTATAAATTAGTAAATTGGATAAGGCGTGGAAGAACAGAGTGTTATGTATAATTTACTTAAGTGTTGAAGGAGTGGAGCATGAGCAATGGGTAATTGACCCCTGAACAAGTGCAATCCAGCCATGAGCAGCTGGGCCCGTAATCACAATCTGACAGTGAAGTCACCGGCTCTAGGAGTGTCTGAGTGTAGGCACTCACCACAATAAGGTTCTTGTTAAACTTGCCTTGGATAGAAATTGGCGAATTAGGATAGAAAGAGGGTGAAAACACGTTCGTAAACTTAACCTGCCGTTGACACACTCTGCTGCACACGTTCGTAGCGGACACGAGAGACAGCCATGCGGCCTGACCCAGAGGCGTACTAGGAGAACATGGCTTGGAATAAGAGTTCCCTACAAAGGCATCTGGGAATCAACAACAGTGAAAATGTTAACACAGGAAATTGTATTTTATGATTAATTGTCTGTTTTGTCTGTCTTTTTGCTACCTGGAAGCTGTGGACTGATGTGTTTGGTGCATCTCCAGTCTTCACTTTAAGGAATTAATAGGCCTCTAAAAATAACACAAAAAGAGAGACAAACCTCATGCGACGGTTCCAGCGGGTAGGAGGGCTATTTTTGCTAGAAGCAGTTGCACCGAACAAAAAAGGTTGAACAATTCCATGAATGCAGGGTATAGAAAACGGGCATGCTGACCGGATCCACCGAGAGCAAAAACGGCGTCACCGGAGGTGAGAAGAGTTAAGCCTGAGCGAGGCTGCTGAATTTGAGCTTACAAAGTCCACTGCCCGTGCGGGCTACTGGCATCTGGCGGACTGAAGAGCTCCACGGTATCTAAGCCACGCCCACGACTATCGCGTCCGCCAGTGATAATGAAGCGTCCACGGCAGGCAGTGGTAGCCAGCCACTCACGTGCAGTCCTCATGGAGGCTGTTTTCCGCCAAAAGTGTGCGGTGCGCGCTGCCTCATAGTCCCAGTCTGCTCCCAGGCGGCAGAACTTCACTGAAGCAAGGTACCGCGAAGATATATTCCAACCGTCAAAAACAAAGGCACGGCAGTCAACAGGCAGGCAGGCAGCAGCTGGCCCCAAGCCTCTCTCCTCCCGCATGCTGGGCAGACTGTGCCATCTGATCAGAGGCAAGTGAGAAGGATGATTTTAGTATAAATAACTGCCTACTTATTTCATTACAGCAAGCTTAGATTTTATTACATATAATCTTGGATTGCAGATTAGGTTTTAACTGTTTTTATTGCGTACGGTTGCCATAAGTTTTATCAGCTTATGTTTTGTTTAAACTTAATCAGTTAATGTAAATTTTTGTCTAGTGTAACTATAGTTTATTATTTTAATTTGGTTTAGGATTCAGTTCAGCAAGTTTCATTTACTTTATCTTATTCTTGTACAAAATGGCGACTTACCTGTCCCGACTAACGTCATCGATTTCGCAGGAGGAGAGGGAACACGGGCCCTTTCCACCAAAATCGCCTAACAGTGTCTGGCCCTTTCCGCCTGCGCTAAGTACTGCAGTTGCGTGCCACTGGCGTCCAAAGGCAAGGGGTGCCCGCTCGCACCAGCGCGCTTCTCTCACCAAGAATTCGGTGACCCGCGGAGAGAAGAGTTGCAGTGGAATCCATCCTCTCAGATGACGTGTGAGAAAAAGAGGGTCAAAAAGGCGATGTTAAATCAAGGCATGAGGAGATTAAAAGGAAAAAACAAACACCTGATTCCAGTTGACGAACTTTCACCTGATCACTAACGAAACGCATCTATTTCGCTCTGCCAAGGGGTCCTAGCAGCTGTAGCAGCTGGTATTATAGGCAGATATAATTGTCCGCAAGGACAAACGAGACTGGGATGGACATTTAAGGGTTATTTTCCGTCATCAGCCATTCATACCTAGACCCAAGTGACATCAAACCCGACCCTTGAATTCGTGACCTTTTTAATCCGAACCAAATGCCCTTACCAGTGAGTCACGAGCACGTTGTCTGGCTGTTTCAAGTTCGAGGATATTGGCATGTGCTGTTTGAAGGGAACGGTGAAATTTCGTTACCAAGTGTCACCCTCTCTTGACCAAAAACCACAGGACAACAAGCAGGCAATACTTTCTGTCTAAACACCCGACTGTCAGGTCGGCGGGTAAATGACAAAAATGGGAAGTGTTCGCCGTCCCAATGAACCTTCTTGACTAAAAACCCGTCTCCGTCCCCGTATTATATACTTTCTTGTTTAAACCAGCTGGTAAGATTAGGACACAAAAAACAGCCACGCAAAAGCAATATGGTTTAAGCTGGCCTAAGTATTGGCTGCAGACCTCTAAAAAGGTATGAAGGAGCATAAAGCGCATGAAAAGAGAGGCAAAGGAGAAAGCTACCAGGTAACGATAATTTTAAAGTACATGTATGACTTGACAGCATCTATTTGGGTTTTTAAAGGCTCTTTCTATCTCCCTTATATACACTGAATTATAACGCACCACCGACGACAGTGTAGGTGGCGTATTCGCGCGGCTCCTGCCAGATGGCGATCCGTTCTCTCTGCTGCTGCTGCCGCTGTCTCGGATCGTACCGAATGACACAGAACTTAGACGCAGATCTCTTCTTCCAGCCAAACTGGTAGAAGGTATCCCGTGGTGGTTGGCTGATTTCTACAGCAGCACCTCGCCCTTCTTCAATTGTTTTTTGACATGACCTTTTCCTCCCGGGCGCTGAAGACGTGCTGTGACGTGGTCCCTTCTTCTGGTCATCTGCCCTGTGACGAGGCCTCCCAGTGGCAGGGATATTCACTGTAGAATGGCTGACTGGAACTGGTTTCTCCCTCTGACACGGCCTCACATTGAAGGGACGCGGCAGCTTCTCCTTTTCAGTAGCCCCTAGCAACTGCTCAATCTCAAACATAAACAAGCTTTAAGAAGATACTAGAAACGCATCTACTTACGCGCATTCAGAGCTTTTATTAGATAGTCTGCAGACCATCTTGCGGGCCTGGGCGGTGGCTCGGTGCCACTGCACCTCTCGCAGCATTGCATCGGCGTCATTAATTTGCTCTTCGTCCGGTGACCTGCCACATGGCGCCAGCCAATGGACGACCGCCGCTACAACGTGATCCTCGGAATCGATCGCCAGCCTATCGCTTTGAAGTAGAGTGAGCAGCGTATCGGCTAGACATCAGTTATGGAAAACTCTGCAAAGTGTCGCGTCAAAAAGGCTAAGCCTTGCTGCGTCAGTGACGGGATATTTAGTATTCTGGTAAACTCTAATGTGGCCGAAAGATTCGCAAAACTCAATCTATAAATGGTATGCAGTTAGGTAGGAATATTCGGCAAAGAGTAACCAGCTGGCCATAAACTGCACTCCAGAGTCCGCGAGCTCAGGGAGATTCAGCATGTAAGCCAACGCTGTGTTACCCCTGACGTTGGCTTCTGTTGAGGTCACCTTACCTGTATAGACGTAATCAAGGAAATGTGTTGCAATGCTAGAAAGTGCGCGATGAAAAACCGAGGGCAGGCTTACTTCAGAGGTACTGTCGGCCAAAGCAAACGCGGTGTAACACCGATGATGGCTTCTAACGCAGGAACTCGTTCCACCAGTACCATCCGGTGCGCCGGGAGCTCTGTGCTGCCTTGCGCCTAACACGCGGAAACAGGAGTTCGCGTAAGGCGCAGTAATCGAAGAAAGGCTACCTCTACGATAAGATCCGTGCATTTTACCGCAAAGCGATGTTCATATAGTGTACTCCAGACGTTAACTTGCAAACATTCCTCCTGAAAGATTTCTGACTGAGTGAATGCCATTTAAGAGAACATGCAGACCAGGCTAGCGCCCAAAGGCGCTCTCTTTTATAGTTTCATGAAAACGTTGCCTTAATGAATCACAAAACAAGGACGCTGATAGGTTGGAAATTGACAGTGCGACGTTTTAACTAGGTGGCAGTTAGCACTGTGATTGGTGAGTTGCCCCGCGCGTTTTCATTGGCCAAGGCTGGGTCGGCCAGACGCCAATGACGGCGCATGTTGAGCGTCCAAAGGACTGCGCTATGCCCCATCGGTAACATAAGACGTCGCGGGCATGGAAACCGAACTTTAAATATCATGCATGCGTATAGTATACTGGTTACAGGCAAGCAATGCCCTTGATAAGCACAGTAATGTTAAGTAAACCATTTCATTGGTCGATCAATATGAAGTCGTAGCAAGATATGGCAGCGAGTTCCAACGTCGTATTACTCGTTGACTGAAGACAATGTTTCTAAGGTCCAATCGAGTGTGTTCTTTTGTGACCTTGTACGGATAGCCAAGCAGGTGAGTTGCGTTGGCTAACTCGAAGAAACACTGCAACTTAAAGGAAGAACCACGGCCCCGGATTATCCGGAATATCCAGAGCAGTCTGCATTAAACGTGCCTGTAAGAAAAAAGAAAAACGTAAATCTTGATCAATCTCTCCTGATATGGTAAGTCCCTAAGACCATGTACCGTATCTGTCGCCCTCCGTTGCAATTGTGTGAGAAGATGCACACATTTTTTCAATCAAGGTGGCCCAACTGGCATTCCGGAGTCAAGATGTGGTCTTACAAGGACGTCAACTATTCTTTCGAAGAGCTCAGATGGGACTGCATTTCAGTCCCAACAGAGAAAAACATGAACAAAGACGGCATCAATCACTAAGTTATTTAAAAAAGCCATTGCAAACGCGTCTACAAAACAGCTAGCCAATGATAAACCCGTAGACCCCGTAAAATAAACATTAAAACAAGTACTTTCGCCATACTTATGGAAATGTTGTGGATTATGCTGTGCTGTCAGAAAATGCTGGCACAAACCCTTGCCCTTCCGTGGCTGATCCCGACGACAGATCACGATCACAATTCACCCTCACTTTCTAGCGACAGTCACTCACTTCATTCAAATAGCCGCAATGATCCATCCTCTGATCAACGCCCACAACAAAATTCAATTAAGGTTGCGAAAATTTCCATCACAGAAATCCAAAGAGTAATTGGCGAGCATACGTTTATTTTCAATAAATTCTCATCAGGCGATTACCTTTATATTAGAGGGGGTAAAGTGTAAAAGGTAAATTGTAGGTAAATTACGTTGAACGTTACAAGCAAATTAGTACAGGGGATAGGGGGGGACGTAGGGTAGTAACAAGCAGCTAATTAAGCGGTAATTAGGGAGAGGAGAGAAGAGACTTGGGGAAATTCCGGTGGCTAGGTGGCCGTTGGCCATGCTAAGCTTGGGGCTTGCAGCAGGTTCTTCTGCGCGCACAAAATTGGCTTCCTCAGCCGGAAAGCAGTTGCTTCTGCTGTTGCCAACAGTCGCTGGCCCAGTGACTTAGGGTATCTTGGTGGGACCTTGTAGATCACCCTGAAGACTTCGTTGGGTTCCACCTGATATCCGGAACCTACCATGTGCGCTAGAATAGAGCTGTAAATTGTTCTGGTGGTATTGAATTTATCCTTCCTTAGCTATGGCGAGAGATGTTCATTTATTCTTTTGGATAGGCGCCGACTCGTGCGACCAATATAAACTGCTCCACAGGAGCAAGCAAAGGAGTAGATGCACATGGAGGTGGTCTGAGTTGGTAACCTGTCCTTTCCTTTCCCATGGAAGACTGGGTTAGTTGAGAATAGTAGCCGAACTCTCGCTGCTGGGAAACTTCATGACATGGGCTCCTCAAGGCGTCTTTTCAGGAGTTCACCTGTCACGTCTCCTCGAAAGGACACTTTGAGAAATGATGTTTTCTTCTCCACAGTGAGTGTTGTGGGTGTTATTACTTCGGAAGCCATATTCTTGGTAATAAATCTCTCAGAATATTGGTTCTCACAGAAATAGTCCTGGCTTTTTTGACTTCCTCTTCAATAGTTTCCTTAGAGAAAATTTTTATAGCTTTAACCCAATAACACCCCCCTACCCCCTCTCCTCCTCTTCCCTACACAAGAACCACTGCACGTTGACCTCGCAAAGCGGGTGATGCCTGAACGATAAATTTTAACCCTGCCTAACGCTACAGTTTTTATGACCCCTGCAAATGTTTTGGCCTGACGAAGAAAAGGCTGGCTTTGGAATCCTTCTAGGAGGAAAACAATTAAAATTCAAATGTGTGGGTTCATCAAAGGTTGAATTATTGGAAAAATGGTAGTCAAGGAGCAAAACGAGGACCCCCCTAAAAACGAGCATGAACACGAAAACCAAGGACGAGGCCATAGACCAGGTTCTGGTAGAGGAGGTGAACGAGAGAATTGTCACTTTTGGGCTCCCCGAATGCGGCCGCCGAAGAAAGATACCTCCGAAGAATGCTTAGAACGTGGGTTTTTTCCAAACAACATTTGTGCTGGTGGTGAACACTGCGCCTGACGAGCTACAAGAAGCACGAAGTGAAGTTCCAAACCATTGGCATCCCACAAATGTAAAGTACTCCCAAAAATTGGGCTCACTCTCTGAGACCACATTCCTCCATTTGCACGAAGGCAGACCAGATATCGTGTCCTGAGTGTGATGATGATGAACCTGATGCGTGGTTGTTTATGGTGGTGGACGAGTGTTAGGAGTGAACGCACACACGCGTGCGCACTAGTTGTAGTGACGAATGCTTATCAGTCACGCAATTAGCCAAGTTATTTACGATCACATTTGCGTGGGCTAACGACATTAGTGGAAGCTGATTTCAAGTGTTATTGGTGTTGATCACTGATTTTTTAGCATGTCTGAAATTTGAATTGTTTGCTGCACATCTTTTTAATTCTGACGATCACCTGGGGATCCAGCGTCGAAAATCTACTAACTAGCGTTTTCACCAGCACTAACTTATACTTTGGAGCTTTTATATATTTAATAGGGAACCTTACATGCACAGTATGCGGCTATGAAGATAAAGTCATTTAATTTAACATAAACATAACGAGTAAAGTAACTTTTTACAATATATTAGTACAGACACCACGCACTTGAATTCAGTACACCATTCAGTTAAGAAATTAACCTTAACACTGCATGGGTGTATAGAATGTAAATGATCGGATTGTCAGGTTATCAGACATCTCGCGAGGCAAGGAACAACTCAAGTGAACAACAACGATTGATCAATCCGCCGGTTGACTTGGGGAGGCCAGTGAGCAAATAAACCCGCCTAAAAGTGCGCTGTCCGCAGAGGGGAAGAAGGTCACGCAAGCTCACAAGCAGCCAATTTCCAGGAGATTTAATCTGGTCGGCAACGAACGGACAGGTCAAAGTTCGCATGTGCAGCACCAATATAATAAGAGACAGAGTGCAAGGCTAGATAACTCAAGACCACCGATCGAAGCTACAACCATACTCTGAATAAAAGACTTAGGTCTGAGCTACACAAATATACTAACACTTGAGAAGAAGAAGACTCGATCGCTGGGACAATATGTTTATTCGCCTGACGTTTCGATATCCGTCGCGGATTCGTCATCAGAGACATGAGTAGCAGAAAGGTTAAGTATGCACAGACGTTTGCAGTATTTATAGGACACAGTCATTACTGCAAGCATACAGCGACAATTAACGTTAATTGCCTTCTTCTGCGTGGACTGCTTGTTGGACGGCACGCGGGCTCTGACCTGTTGACCTTTCGTCACGGGCAGTGAGCTCGGGCATGATGATTGCTCGGCCGTCGGGCTCCCCGGTGTTGGCGTACGATGAGGCGGTGGCCTGCCCATTCCTCAAGTGACGGCTTGCTTTGGCCACATTGAATCTCAGGATTGAATATGGATTGGGCAAATCGTTGCACTTGTTGATGGATTGGGGGCCCGTGAACCATGACTCAAGTAGTTCTCGGCTCACCCGATTGTCACCTCTTGCGAGAATTTCGGCCTCATCAAATTTGAAGGTGTGGCCGGGTCTCGTCGAATGAGCCGCAACTTGAGAATTGGCATCATTTCGCCGTACTGCAGCCGCGTGTTCGGCAATTCGCGTCTTGAGAAGTCTGCCAGTTTCTCCGACATAATTGCTTTGACCGCAACTGCACCAGATCCTGTAGACGACCCCAGATGTTTCTTGCCGTGGCAGTGGGTCTTTCGGCTTCATTATCTGACGCCTTATGGTTGCCTCCGGCCTGTGTGCGACTCCAACTCCAAGTGGTGCGAGAAGGCGGCCGACTGCTTGCGATACGTTTTTGACATACGGGATCGAACGCCAAATCTTGGGGTCGGTGCGCTTTTTTTGGCCAGTTCGTTTGCGCAAGCACCGGTTGACAAAGTTGCGCGGGTAGCCATTTTCTCTGAACACCCGTCGGAGGTATTCTATCTCGGCAACTTTGTCTTCTTCTTCGCTGCAGTGCGTCTCAACACGCCGATAGAGTGTTTTTACGCAACTGCGTTTGTGGCTGATTGGGTGGTTGCTGTTGTAATTCAGTACTTGCATCGTGTTTGTCGCTTTCCTGAATACTTTAGTCTTTAGACCACCACAATCTTTTCGACAAACGAGGACATCAAGGAAAGCCAGCGATCGAGTCTTCTTCTTCTCAATTGCTTCCTGGGACACGGATGTTCGCTTGTATTGGTATACTAACACTGCCATCGAATATCTGCGAAGGCTGCACAGATATGTGGTTTTATATCACATAATTTCTCCCTGCTGGAAATAAAGTTAAAACTTTATCGCAGGTATGTTCTACCCATCCTAGCATACTTCTGTCCTCTCTTTGGTCTAATGAAGGCTTCTGACCGTGATAAGGTTGAAAAGGTACAGAGGGTGTTCACTCGAAAAAATATTCGATCTTCCTCCATCCACTATTTCTTATACGGAGAGATGTCAGTTAGCGAACATGACATTTCTTGGGGTCAGAAGACTCGAAGCGGGCCTCTGCTTCCTTTATCGCGTTAACTCTACCCCTATCCTCCCACGTATCGATGCTCTTATTCCCACAGATAGACCTTATGCCACTCGTTATTCCTCTAGGATTATTGCACCCCCATTTAGCTCCACATCGAACCATTCTCATTTATTTGCCTCAAAATATGCCTACCTCGGGAAAAATATTCCCCTCGAATTTAGGCTGTCATCCAACTTAGCAGTTTTAAAAACCAAATTACCTAAACACTTAACTTCGCAAGATACAAAGTCCTTGTTATCCATCTCCTTCCCAAACACACAATTTCTGGACTTTGAAAAAGGTCCCCCTGGTAGATGAAGTGGTTAAATTTATATTAAGTTGCTTTTCATATATGCCTATCTCTTCCTTTATGGTAAGATATTTGAAACGGTGTTTCCTCCCTTTCTCTGTCCAGTCAATATTGCCGTGCTCCGTTTCCCATTTTACAACCCTGACGATGGGCTTCGTGGTCTCTATTCATGCCTATGAGGTTTCTGCTATTTTCGGAAGCTCGTCACTGGAGTCCGCTGTCCACAAGGTCACATCTCCGGCGTTTTGGTGATGACCAAGTGACCTCTATCGTTCCCTCATCTTTCCGACCATATTGTCCGCGATGGCCTCCTCCGGTCTTACCTCCCTGATGATTGATCATGAAGCCAGTCGGGCGTTGTAACAATGGTGAACGACAGCCTCTGCTGTTATATGATTTCTCCAATTACAAGAAGCGTTTTCAACCCTCATTCGTTGTCATCAACAGTCCTGTGTTATTGCACTACAATCAATCCTATCAACCAACCTTCTTTATTTTGCAGAACCATTTTTTTCTTCTTCGTGTTGTTTTTTGAAGTGGGGGTCCACTGAACTCTGCCTCCGCTTTAATGGTAGGAGTTTTTTCACTGCTTTCTCCTTAGTTCACCATGCGCTTCAGAGAGTGTTGACTATTATCTTAAAATTAAGATATGTTGGTGGATATGAATTTATTTGCCTACATTACTGAACGTTCTCACTGCCTATGTGGTTGCTCACGGAGAGCAGCACTTATCAACTTTGTATTTATTTTTCCACAGCACTAAGCTTGTAATGAAGAAGCCCTCCGGGCCTTAAATCTAAAATTTATTGCTTGTTTGATTATTGATTTAAGATGAAAGCGAGAAGGTTTTCGAAAAGGCACTTCAAATATAATTTGGCCCTTGAACCCTCCTACCTCTTCTTATTCCTTACCTTCGGGAGATGATGAACGACATTGCATATCTGGACCCCGAATCTATGGGCGTATCTAATTTATAGGGTGGGATTTTCAGGTCATTAGGGGCCTTCTGGGTTTCGGGATATTCGTGTTTATCACCGCCGAGGTGACCGCTTAATTAAGAGTTTTGCTCCACGCAATGAGGCTCACACTGTGAGACTACATTCCTCCGTGTGCAAGGAAGCAGACCAGAGATCGCGCACCGACTGAGAGCATTAGGTATAACATGAACCTTAGGTGCTGCTGTTTACGATGTTGGAGGAGTGCACCGAGTGAACTCACGCACGCGTGGGCGCTAATTGTAGGTTGAAGTTGCAGTTTTAGTAGCTAAACCGTCGCGCAATTAGCCAAGATATTTACTCTCGCATTCGCGTAGGCTGACGAAATTAATGGAGGCTGGTTTCAGGTGAATTGGTCATTTATGCACCTCAGTTAGGTGTAGATGGTAAGGTTTTATTTGCGCAAAGGGCCATGCCCCTGGCGGACTGAATGAAAGTAGTAGTAATCAGTACAGCCCACGCCACAACGCAGTATGTAGGTGCATTCAGCATGAAGTGCTTGTCCATAATTTTGGCATCATCCACACGTCAATGTAAGCAAATCGGGCCCAGACGAGGTCAAGATGACTGTAGGCAGTGTGCGTGTAGCGATATCTCAGGTAGGTTCACGTGGCATGCACCTGTAAAACCCACGCCAAACGGATCAACCTTTAAGAAAATCATAATTTTTTGTTAAAAAAATATAACATGGCAACAGTCGGTTAGGTCAAACAAGTGATCTCACCCGGTGACAACTATCGAAGCCTCAGTCGCATTTCCCCATAAGTGGGTCAGCCCGAAGGCCCTGTGACGAACGAAAATGCGTGAAGAGTGTTTAAAGTAAATTCGATTGTATGGCCATTTACATCCACAAAATTCAACTTGAAAAAAAGTTTGATGCGTCACCTCTGCGGAAAAAAGGCATTCACAAAAAAGAAAGCATAACCACGACCGAGAATGCGACCTTAGAAGCAGCAAATATCTTAGTCCGATTTTTTGCTCAATCCACACCTCTAACTTGGACATCCGACTTCAAAAAACTGATAGGTCATCCAAGTATTTAACTCCCCTGCTTTCTCCTATCGTTATCGCCGCAGTGTGTATGGACACCCTGCAAGATAATTCTGAAGCACGATGGTGTGGGCTTCTTCTGAAATAAGTGAAGCGCTTAGTGTTGGTTGCGCTACTGTTAACCCTCGAACTCAGTTTCCCGTCCGCTCATCATCTGGTGCAGTGATGGACAAAGCAACTACTTCAGAGAAACTGGGAAATTACTTCGGACGCGAATGGCCGAGAATGCAGCCCTCTGAAGAATGAATAGGCAAAAACAGTGTGTAAAGTGAGAAGAAGAAGACTCGATCGCTGGGACAATATGCTTATTCACCTGAAGTTTCGATATCCATCGCGGATTCGTCCTCATGAGGAGCAGAAACAAGTTCCCGTTTCTGCTACTCAGTGTGTTAAGTTTCGATTTCAAGAAAACGCGTCGAACAGCAGTAAAGTAATAATCTTTTTTCAAGATAAGGCATATTGCAGTTTATCAAGCAATATTACTTTCAGAAGATAAATTGGCGAACATACGTTTGTTTTCGATAAATTCTCGTCGGGCCTTTACATTTATATGGTATAAATAAACTATGGTGGTTGGTGGACAGCAGAATGCTATCAGTCGAGCAAATCCTCTTCGCCCTTTGCGTCCGACACCGTACTAAATTGCGTTTGAAGTTCAACGGTACGAAACTAGCAAAATTGATGTATTGCCCGGACCATGTCTTCTTTCAATATAACCTACGTTGAATGCTCCCATCGGTTCTTTTACTCAGAAGCACATCAAGGAATGGAAGCGATCCAGATTGTTCTTCTTCTAGGGTAAATTTTATCGATTCGTGCGCCCGATTTACTGTATGCAATAGCGTTGATAAGTTGGTTTGATCTGATGCAACTGCAAATATGTCGTCTACGTACCGTTTATAGTACGTTAGATTATTTATCTGGTGGCTAAGTTGCGTAGCTTCTAGCTTGCCCATGAATATATTTGCTAGAAGTGGACCCAGGGGCGAGCCCATAGCTACTCCATCCAATTGTCTGTACAGGTTATTGTCAAATAGGAACTGTACATTCAAGGTGCATTTGAGCAATAATTCCTTCAGTGCAGTAACCGGCATTCCTATGTTCTGCTGAGTCAAGGTAATGAATTCACAGATGTAGTCTACTGTTTCTGTGACCACCACGTTCGTGAATAGGGACGAGACATCCAGTGAGAACATCATCATCCCGTTCAGGTCAAGGTCTTTCACGCCATCCACGAATTCGAAGGTGTCTCGGAGGCTGTGAGGTGCTATTTGACTCTGTATGGGTTTCAGTTTGTCTGCTTGCCATTTTGCTCTCGCATGGTATGGTGAGTTTCTCATATCTAGGATGGGATTAATGGGCACGCCATCTTTGTGCATCTTAGGCAGCCCATATAGTCGAGGTATGTGCGTGCCAATGGGACGAAGACGCTCTAAGTCATATTCGCTTATGACGCCGTCCTTTTGAAGTCTTATCAGACAATCAGTCAGCTGGGTTTCAACCTCATGCGTGCGATCTTTATCCTTTTCTGTCTTGCTAAACTTTTGTTCGTCTGACAAAATGGATTGCATTTTCGCAATGATGTCTGTTCTATCCGTTAGAACAACGCCCGTTCCCTTATCTGGCCTCGTTATTGAGATCTCCTTTTTCTGTCGGAGCTGCCTTAATTTCTCCATGTGGGCTTTCGTCAGCAGACCCCGATTATTTTGGCCACTGTTTAAGTACTGATATGAAAAGTTAACTAGTGTAGACTTAAAGGGCTGCATACTCTCCGCTGACACTGGCTGATTGTCATGTGTTTGATTCAGCAAGTTTTCAAACTGTGTTTCTAGCTCTAGCTGGTTTGATTTCTGGCGGGGACAGCAACATTTTGGACCCAATGATAAGGCTTCTAGCGAGGTTTTATCATGAGATACGGAGGAATAGTTGTGGACGTACCGACTTGGATCCTCAGAAAGCTTCGATTGTGGTCTGCATTCCTGTACACTACGAAGAAGAGAAGTTGTCTTGGCTTCTCCTCGCTTTTCCCCGATGGACTGCACATAATTCTCGAATTCCAGTCTTTCGTCTGCGTTTAGGTGGTCAAGTGTGGCTGCACGTTGGAAGAAGTGATGTCCCAGTTCTTTTTTTCTTACGCGGATGCTTTCCAGTTCATTCTTGGCAAATCTTCCTAAGGTATCACTGGTGATAACCGTGCGACTTCTCCGCATTGCTCTCCAGTAGAAAGTTGGGTACTCGTTTACCTCGACGCATCTCCCGATAAAACTGGCCCGTGAATTCGCCTCCACAAGTTTGGCGTTTATTCTTAGGTACCCATTGAGCGCCTTTAACACCGTGGGATCTTTGGTTTGTTTTAACTTTGCGAAAATTCCCATTGAACATTTCAGAAGATAAATTGGCAAACATACGTTTGATTTCGCTAAATTCTCGTCAGGCCTTTACATTTACTTTGTTAAGAAATACCGGCATTTTGAAAAAAAGGGAAAATTCCCAACAATTAGAAATCGGGCGTACTAGATAAACTTACGTTTTACATTCAGAGAAAGCCTGTTTAAGCAAACAAAGAAGTAAATGAAGTAGCACAAGAAGAATTTTTGGGGAAAATAAAATTTATTTGTAAAATATTGGGATAAACATGCTTGCATATTACACGCAATGCAGCCTATGACTTTTACCGAACAGTCCATAATTCGGGTCTTTATTCCGAAATGGCAGAGACAAGGGTAACTGGTATGCCCTTAGTAGCTATCGTCACCCAGTCTTACCCAGCCTCAAGTAGTTCATCACTGAAGGCTCGAACTCGCGACCTTTTTAATTGGCGTCTACCACCCTAAGCATTGAATCCTTTGTTTGTTCAGGAATATTGGCGAGCGAGCCAAAAATCCTGATATCTTAACAGCAGAAAAGAAGGACGTTTTCATTAGACTGCCTTTCTCAGGCGATGCAGCAAGCGAGCTGGTCAGGTGGCGTCTAAGAACCGCAATCGCAAACGCTTTCCCCGCGGCGAACTTACGGGTGTTCTTCACGAACTCTCCCCTCCTACAATTAGGAGGAAAAGACCGACTCCCGTTGAAGGCCACATCTATGTGTATTTACTCTTTCACTTGCTCCTGTGGAGCAAGATACATAGGCCGAACAACGAGGCGCCTGGAAAAGAGGGTACGTGAGCACATACCGGCCTGGTTAAGTAAAGGTGAAACTAGATCGATCTCGAGTTCTATTCTCGCACATCTTGTCGATACGAATCATCGAGTCAATACTAACGAAGCCTTTCAGGTTGTCTACCGGACGCCAGCCAACTTTTCCAAGGGCCTACGCCAACGGGTGCTTGCAACAGCCGAAGCAGTTGCTATACGGCTAGAGAATCCGGTGCTGTGTTGTCAGAAGAAGCTGACAGAAGCCCTTGCACTTCCGTGGCCGACCCCGACGCCAGGTGGCGATTGCACTTTGCCCCCACGCCCCAGTGACAGTCGTTCGCTGCGCGCAAATAACAGCAATTATCCCCCCATGTATCTGCCTTCTGATCAACCCCCACAACCTAACCCAATTACCCCCCTACCCCCCCCCCCCCCCCCCC
>JAYGXS010000010.1:3318468-3338144 GCA_036362985.1 Ligula intestinalis
CCCCTCCCCCCCTCCCCTGACGAACGAACCTCTACACGCCGACCCCGCCATGCGGGCGACGCTTAAACGATGAGTTGTAATTAGACTGCACTATTTAACCCTGTCCATCTGTATAGTTTTAATTACCTTGCAAATGTTCTGGCCTGATGATGATTTGCTGAAAACATATGTTTGCCAACTTGACTTCTCAATATTGACATTCGTTGACGAACGCTCACCGACTGCTAATGGAACTAACTTCTCCCACCCACCGTTGCCTACGGCCTCATTTTCTGAACCATATCAACAGCTGTAGCAGAAAGTATTGTCGGTAGACGGCATGCGCGTTACTTACTGATTAGTGCGTAAGAATTTGGTCAAAAGGCCGCGAGTTCGAGCATCGGGTGATCGCTCAATTGCCGAATAATTGTCTAACCTAGTGACTGCTACACTCGAATTCAAGGTTCAAAAACTGCGCACTGTGTACATCCTGTTTAAGGTAAAGTACGTTTTTGCCTGCAGTTTGAGGATGAAATCACATAGTTGTCATAAAATATTGCAATAGATGTGAAACATATTTTTACGTAGATTTGGCAGAATTAATAAGTTAACCTTACGAATAAACACCCCAATTGCAAAACAGCTCATAATTAGCAACCGTTTTAAAACCGAAACTACCCTGTCTTTGAATAAAAAAATTGCAAGAAGGCTTAATTTGCTATTAAAAAGTACAATAAATAATTTTTTCCTGCATGTCTTCCATAACATATGTTTGAATTTATAAAGGCAGTTAAAATAAATGACAAAAGGCATACTACTTAAGTAGCCTGTTTTAACAATAGATACATTTTGATAGTGGTCAGAAAGAAGCTCGTTGAAAATCCCGCATTTTATCATGACTGAAATGACCTCAAAATACGCTACACGATGATCAGTATCACAACTTGAGTCAATGCCGACGAGCGAAAGAGTATCAATCTTTCGCATATGCCGACATGTTGCGTGATCTTCGGCGACTACTGTATCTACCCATCCTACTATCCCCTTCGGCTGTGGTCAGGGGCAAATAAATGAGGCCCAAGGCAAAGCTTGAGCAAAACGTGGGTTCCGTTGCGGCCAAATTGAAGGTGAATGTTTCTCCTTCATACTCTGCAGATAACAGTGTGTTTACGACAGTAGTTTCCGCTATGTTAGCTTTGCCCTCCAAAATGTAGCCTCTTCTACCGCATTGAACATTGGGCGTTGTGCCTGTTGCCGTATGCAAGTGCCTTCCTCATTCAGGTTGTCAGTGGCTTTATTGATATTTTTATTTTTATTCATTTACTTACTTACTTATGTACACAATTAGTTTCGCAAAAAAATAAATAATTCAAAAATGAATTTGACAGTGTGCGCAGATAAAAATACAAATGTGTAGTAATGTCTGCAAAAATTGTCCTTTTATGGCAATATTTGCGGATGTTTTGCAGTTAATATGAAGGTTAAATGTATAGGCAGTTAAAAACTCTTACAGTGAAAATGGAAACAGAGTTCAACGGGCCTCCATTTTCAAAAATTTGGTACGAGAAAAAAACTGCTTCGGAAGGTAAGAGAGAGTAGTAGCCAACGAAACGGCAGCAGTTTTGACTGACTTAGTTCACGTGGCTTCGTTTGATTGAGCAGTGGTTAATGGAGACATTTTGGGTTCCCGGGGTACACGAGGCAGAGAGAATAGATTAAAGAGTATCTCCTTAATTCCCGCTGGTCATTTTTTGGAGACATGGTAAAAGCTGCTCGGAAAAGATGAGGAGAATAAAGGGTTAATAGAATCAGTGTTAAGATAAATGTGCAGTCTTCGTTTGAAAGCAGACAGTCTTGTTAGCAACCTAACTTCAATTTAAAAGTTATTCCAAAGAAAGCTATAGCTGGAAGCAAAAACAAAGAGCGTTTAGATGAGGAGGATTTAAGAGGAGGTATAACAAGTGCCGAGTTTATTAGGTTGTTGGGACGGCTGACGGGGATACTAATAGAAAGCTTGGGGATATTTTTACTATTATTTAAACAAGAAAGGAGACAAAACCAGCTTCTACTCTCCCTACCCAAATAAATCTTAGTTTACTGTCTGCAATTGGGACGTCGTGGATAAAACAAATATCGCCTTCCAGATATAACCATTAAAGAACTTGGCGTTAATAAATGTAGTCGTTTTCGCAAAAACGTATGTGCGAAATCTAAATTCCACCGTCAAATTACGTACTGTCTTTAGAGGTTAAAGTGGACGTCAACAAGATGAAAGCTCCTTGAAGTAACACAAGCTGGCCTGACTAATATACCTTAAGAATATACCTGGAATTCGCCCAAACTCAGCTCAGCAGACTACACAATGACCACTTAAGATCGCCCTAACCAGCGACACAGAAGCAAAACTTCTACTGTCAAGACGTTTTCGATTGAAGTACTCTAGAAAGGATGTGTTTTTTCAGCCGGATTACTCTCCTGCCGACAGGCTGAAACGCCGCATGCTAGCTTTAGAATTGAGGGAACGCAGAATCAAAGGAGAACCGAATCTCGTGATCATCAAGGACCAGATAGTCGTCAGAAATTCTGCCCTCTCATGGACCAAACCGATTCGCATGAGCGCGCAGCTATTCCAGTAGCCTGCTTTGGGGCTACAAATGGACCACGCGAGAATTCAAAATTGACATTTATGTATATCAATGCGCAAAGCTTACTTTCAAAAATGACTGAACAAAGGATCACTGTCTCCGACCTCCTTCCCGATGTTATTTCGATAGCATAAACATGGTTTTCGGATAAGATTGACAATCGCGAGATTGGAATCCCCGGCTTTCAACTGCACCGGAAAGACAGAGACAACCGAAGAGGCGGAGGCGTAGCAACCTTCGTTAAGAACGGTTTGTATGTTTCTGAAAAAACGGCGAATCTCTCTTGCCAAGAAGCGGTATGGTTAACTGTAAGAGCAACGGGTTCCCAAAGCCTTGATATCTTAACTGTCTACCGACCACCAAGGAGCAATTCTGCGGCCGATGCCCCATTGCTGGATGAGCTTAAAACCCTCGCTCCGCGACCAAATACCCTTATTGTTGGGGATATTAACGCTCCTACCATCAACTGGAGCTCCTCCTCAGCTGAAAGCCCTGAATCGGCATTCGACCACCAGCTCCTGAATATAACCTAATCCCTACTTCTCACCCAGCACGTCATATTTCCCACAAGAATTCGTGAAGGCCAGCGGATGAACTGTCTTGACCTTGTGCTCACTAAGTCGCTCAAAAATATCTACATTGTGAATTGCTTACCCTCACTAGGCCAGAGTGACCATGTAGTTCTCATGTGGGAATACAGTTTATTTTCTTTGCCTGCCGAACCACGAGACCTCCATCCTAATATTTGGCGTGGTGATTTCGAGCAAATGAAACATGATCTCTGTTTCATAGACCAGGCATCCACGCTATCCGACAACGTTGAAGAAGCTTGGGAACAGTTTAAAGGGATAGTCCAGAACCTCATCTCTAGCCACTGCCCTATCACTCGCCGAAAACTTACGAAC
The DNA here is from genome assembly GCA_036362985.1 of Ligula intestinalis. Classification (NCBI taxonomy): domain Eukaryota; kingdom Metazoa; phylum Platyhelminthes; class Cestoda; order Diphyllobothriidea; family Diphyllobothriidae; genus Ligula; species Ligula intestinalis. The sequence goes on from JAYGXS010000010.1 coordinate 3,321,998, forward strand.
AGGCCTCGCTGGCTGAATCCATCCTTAAAAAGCGAAGTTAACAAGAAGGGAAAACTGCTTAAAAATTACCGAATTGATAGGGCACCTGAATCTCTTAATAGGTTCAAAATACAGAGAAACCGGATCAAACGTCTCATTGTCAGAGCTCGACAGCAGTTTGAAGAGGATCTGTTAAACCGAGCCATGGTTAACCCCAAAGTCCTGTACAGTTATATAAGACAGAGCACGCGGAATAAGGATACTATCCCCCTACTGCGAACTGCCGAAGGTGCCAAAATCTCAGAGGACAAGGATAAAGCTGTCCATCTCTCTCAGTTCTTCCGGTCCGTCGAGGTGACTGAACCCGGTTTTCTATCCCACACTTATGAAGACAATTCGATTCCATCTATTGATACAGTCCTCTTCACCGAAGATGTAGTAAGGAATGAGCTTCTTAATTTGAAAGAATCGACCTCCCCAGGCCCCGATGTAATCCCGGCCAAGCTGTTGAAGGAGCTAGCTTCTGAAATGGCCATGCCGTTAGCCCTAATCTTGCAGGCGTCATTTGTAACGGGCTGCCTTCCATCTAATTGGAAGACAGCGACGATCATCCCACTTTTCAAGAGTGGAAACCGAGCGTCCACAAGTAACTACAGGCCGGTGAGCCTTACCTCCATTTGATGCAAAACCATGGAAAAAATAATTAAAAAGGCATTGATGCCGTTCCTCGAGCAGAATAACCTCCTTTCCGATGCCTAACGTGGTTTTCGCAGTGGGAGGTCCTGTCTTACCAATCTGCTATTTTCACTTGATAGCTGGACCAAAGCACGTGACGAGGGCAAAACGGTGCATGCGATCTACATTGACTTCAAAAAGGCGTTTGATACCGTCCTTCATCAACGCCTGCTGCTTAAGCTGCGCAGCACAGGCGTTCGCGGGAACCTCCTCCGATGGATCCAACACTTTTTGACAGGACGGTCACAAAGAGTCCAAGTCGGTCGCCAGCAGTCCTCGGGTTTACCTGTTGCGAGTGGCGTCCCACAGGGCTCAGTTTTAGGTCAGTATTGTTCCTCGTTTTCATCAACGACTGTATCAGGGATCTAGACTGTGAAGTCACCGTGTTCGCCGATGACATCAAATTATGGAAAGTTGTCCAAAGTACGGCAGACGAAAACCATCTACAATCCAACTTGAACAGATTGGAGGACTGGTCAAAGCTTTGTCTAATGCCTTTCAATGTTAGTCAATGTAACTTTCTTCAAATCGGCAGCTGTAGAGCATCCTGCACGAAAGTCTATTCTTTAAATGGTACCCCGCTGCAACAAGTTGAGAGTCAGAAGGACTTCTTCACTCAAACCAACGCAGAACTGTACAAAGGCGCCGAAGTTGGCCAGATCTATGTTACAGCTGATTAGACGAGCCTTTATGGGGTTTGAAAAAGACAGCTTTTCCAAAATCTTTGGAAGCTTCATTCAGCTGTACCTGGGGTTCAGTATACAGCCATGGTGACCATGGACTGTCAAAGATTGTACTGTCTTAGAGAAAGTCCAGAGGCGAGCGACAACGATGGTCAAAGGTCTAGGAACATTGCCCTATGAAAGCAGACTGTCCATTCTTTAGCTATTTCCCCTTTCCTTCGGACAAGTACGAGGGGACCTCATATTAACCTTCCATCTAATGAATAACCCGCATTGTTGCTTCGTTCCTGGTGATTTCTCTGCCCAGGCCAACACGCAAACTTTGCGCGGGCATTCGCTTAAACTACGCCCGGGCAAAGCAAGGATCGACGGAAGAAAGTTTTTATTTTCCAACAGAGTAATTTCAGCGTGGAACGCTCTTCCAGAAGAGGCAGTCCTCTCCACTTGTGTCAATGCATTTAAGAGTAGACTGGACATGTATCAAGCGCAAACGCAGTGAAGGTAAAACTCCTTCATCAGATTACAATGAATCACTTTACAATGAATCACATTGCTTATCACATACACTGCATCAAATCATACTTCTCGCGATTTGCAAGTAGTCATACATTTTTATTTCATATTTTAGTGGAGATTGTTTTCCCGGAACATGTAGCTGTCATACATGTTAAATTTTTCTTTGTATCAACTTATTTGCTAGCATCCTGATACCAACAGGAAGTTCAATGGCATTCGCCTATCTTTCTTTCAATAAACTGATACCTAGGCCATCCTGCACTTATAAAAATAAAGTACCTATCGCTATTCCTACGAATATTCCGCTTACTAGTGTAGCCGTGGTATGGGTAAGCCGCTTAAGGAAAAGGAGACGTAACCGCTTTCGTAGAAGTTAGGATTCACACTTACTAATATCCCGATCTAAGGGGCTACTCGAATCCCAACTCAAACCGCCTACGCATCCGCGTCCTAATTTCCACCCTAATTGGTTAAGTTCAGACTGGCATTGCCACTACGGTGCTTATCCAATTATTTTTTATTTATCTAAAATGGATGTACCAAATATAGTCACTGTAATTTGACGATCATTTCCGACAATGTTGACTGTGGGCTTCACTGACTGAAAGTAAAATTGCAATGAAAATAGACATGAATGATCTACTCCGAACTCTCACCACTCCACAGCTGCATCTGGTGTCAGGAGACGAATCGTGAAGACCAGAGCTTGGGGCGATCGCAGGCGGCTGGCGCGGCCGAAACAACAGTAGATTCCCTATCTCATGAAATGTGACTCGGAATTCTGAAGTGCCTTTTCGATTCAAACATATCAATTACGCATAATTTTAAAAATGATGATCAAGCAGCCTCATCTCAATATGCTTAGGTCACGTCAGGATGCCGGCTTTTTAATGAGTTTCTTTCTGACTACTAAGTAAAACTATGTACTTTAAAAAGTGGCTACTTGAATAGCATGCCATTTTGTAACTCATTTTGACTGCCTTTATTAATTTAAATCTATTCTATGAAAGACTTGCAGGAAAAAGTTTTATTGTATTTTTTGAATAGCAAATATCACCTTCTTTAAATTTTATACTTGAAGACAGGGTAGCTTTTGGTTTTAATACAATTCTTAATTATGAGGTTTTAACAAATATGAGGTGTTTATTTATAATACATCGTAATTGTCAATTTATTAATTCTCCCTATACTGTACAAAATATATTCCACATCTAATGCCATTATTTTATGAAAACTATGTGACTTCTCCATCAAACCGTAGGCGAAAACGTACTTTGCCTTAAACAGGATGTACACAGTGCGCAGTTTTTAAACCTTGAATTCAAGTTAAGCAGTCACTAGGTGAGTACATTATCCTGTAATTGAGCAACTTTTTTGAAACCTTTCTAGTAAGAATAAAATTTAAAGAAGGCGTAATTTGCTATCAAATAAGTACAGGGGAGGATTTTCTCATGCATGCTTTCCATAAAATATATTTGAATTTATAAAGGCTATGAACATCAATGACAGAATCAGCTTTTTATGAGCGGTCAGATGGAAGCTTGTTAAAAGGCCGGCACCCTAAAATGTCCAAAATATGTTGAGATTAGGCTGTACGTTCGTCTCTATTACAGTCATCCGCAATTCATATTTTCCAATCAAAAACTCATTTCAGAATTCCGGATGACATTTACTGAAATAGGGAACCTACTGTACAATACGCGACAGTGCCAAAAATGACAATAGTAGTTTCAGTAGTGCACCTCTGTTATAACCTGAGCCGACTACTAGTAATTACATAAAGGGTCCTAAGAGCCCGTAAGAGCGAGGCAATAGAAGACCAGTCGGTCAAACAGAAAGACAGAGTTTACTCAGACAAAGCACGTTACAGCACGTCAGTGCAAGTCCTTCTCACACAAAGGCTGAATGTACTTAAGGAGGAACGCGAGGAACACAGCTGAGTGAATGGGCCAATCAGATCTGAGGAAAAATCGATAGTCCTGCCACGCTCTCATGTCAGTGGCGTGAGTTGTACTCGCCGCCTTTCTGCAAGATGAGTAACCAAGTGTGTCAGTACCGCTTATGGCGTGGATCAACCTGAAAGCGCTGTGGATTTTGGTGAGCGTGGCTGGTCCGGTGTGTCGAGGGCGGTTTTAGGTCTACTGGTGTGGGGCAGGAACTGGTTTCGAAGGCGGTACATCTGAAGGGGCTGCGGCATTCGGTTTGGGGACTGAATAGTCTGCTGGAATGGCAAAGGCGTCCAGCAGACTGTCGAGAGAGAGAGAGTGAAGAGTCTGATTCAGTTTCGGTTGCGTTGCTGCAAATTCATATACCCCTAGTCCCAGCATTTTGTCTTACACAAACAGTGTTTATAGGGGGTTCTGGGGGTGGGGAAATAGGATAGGCAGGGAAGGAGATTTTTAGAAGTAAGTTCCTAAGTTAGACCTCGGGTAAGTAAAAGTAGACGACCTTCTCACCACCATTTCTATTTTTTTTCAGGAATTTCAAGAAACCTGTTATTTTATAATCGGGGTTTTTCAGCAATACGTTCAACCATAAGACAGATTAGGAAAATCTACATGTATAAATCAGAAAAAGTTGTAAATAAAATAAAATAAAAATACATATCACAGTCACTAAACTATATTGCACTGCACATCCTACTTCCCCACTCATAATACCTCCATAACCAACGTTTTCATAGAAAAAATGCTGAAACTACAGATATATTAGGTGCACTACCTAGAGTACTGTTGCTGGCCGCATAAGGGAGGAGCCATTGCAGCCTAACTTTCAACCCGCTGATCAGCCACTTTACACAGCAAGACACACTGGACTAACAACGGTTTCCGAGTGCGGTGTCCGAGTTATCACCTCATTTGGCATGTAAAGGGTCCTTGCCTTACAATGTCTGGCATTTCTGTCGTGGCCTCAATCCGTCTGGAGCTCAAGGTCGTTGCGGTCGCCAGACTTACTAGCGCGCGTAAAGTGCACCACCCAACACACCGTCCAACCAATCACAGGCCGACCTAGCCAATTAACGCGCTCTAGCGCTCTCTACTGTCCTGAGTGCTACTAAAACCTCACTTGGGACCTGGTCAATCACCTGAGCGGACGTGTCTCTTAAGTCAGACTTCTTTCACATATTCTCCTTTCCCTTGTGTACATAATATACTGTTCCACTGGCCTTTAAGGACTTCTCTCCTGCACTAAATAATCATGGTATGAAGAGCGCCGTTGCTGGGTTTAACTCACTTAATCCCCTGCGATAGGCATCCCCCCAAGCCAAGGCTTTTAGTGCATCGTGATAGCTTCGCACGCGTCCGATTATTTACAGTGAGGAAAGAAACGCGCTGAGGGTTGATCTAACTTTCTCCTCCACTGACATAAATAGGCCATTGTTCTTCAGCAAATGGCCTTCTCCTGAACGAGCGAAAGTCTGTCCAGTGTATTTCTCGACTTCTGCCCTCTCCCAGTCCCGAAATTATTGACATTCTGCCCACCAAAGTATCCTCTTTTCAATACCGTGGCGTTACAGTAGCATCCAACCTTAAATTTACTCTTCATATAGAAGGTCCTTTTATCAAAATCCGTAAACTATCATATTATATCCGTCACTTGCGTTCATATCACACACCGCAAGCCCGAATCTGGAGTTTTATAGAAGCCTGTTTTCTTCCCCTCATTCTTTACTGCTCTCCAGTTATTCTTCCAACCTTACTTAAAAAAGACCTAGTCATTTTGAAACGTAGCCTCCGAATACTCTCTTCAGCTGCCGGCGTTTCGTATGTTTTTTAGCTGACCTTTTAGTACAAGACCACTTTGAGAAGGTCAAGCAATTTGCGATCGCATTCCCAATGAGGTCACGCATCCTCTCCACTCTGAAATAATAGATGCGAAGTCTACTCGTCCGATGTCTTGCCGCGCATCAACATATCAGCACTCGGTTCTCCCATTCCTAGCACGCTACCTCACGTGTGAAGAAGCGGAAATTGAGAAGTTGAAATCTGATCTGTCTCCATAGTAGACATGGATACCATGTTAAACTTGTCTGGTGAGTATTACATGACATTTTACCTTTTAACATGACTCATTACTTAACCTCCGTAAATAGACCCCTTTTTTCGCTGAAGATTTATGATGTTTATTCGTAGGTAAAGCGAGATTCTTTCTCTTAGGTTATCAGCTAGCTGATCGGTCGTCTGAGGTGGGATCGGTGATTTGCACCACTAATCACTGTAAAAACGACAGCAGCTCCTGGATTGATTTGTTTTATCTGCTCCTGTGTGGGTTTTTCCCGGTTTGCCATATTAGAATGCTGAGCGGCATTAACCCTCCTTTTGTCCCTGTTATAGCCCAGTTTATTCGGACCCGACTAATAGGCAGAAGAAGCCAAGAGAGCGGTCCTGTTGGCAAGCCTTTAATCAGGATGGCACAGAAGCAACGGACTAAAATTAGCGTGTTCAGTACAGCTTTTTATAAGGCACTGGTCCTTCTAGACTGTTCCTGGCCTATCGGACGAGAGGGGTTGTTTTGGCGTGGTTTCCCACGCTGCGGGACGCCTGGATCATTGTAGTGCACGCGGGGGCGCGCGTCACGTGAGCTCTCGGCGCGCGCCGACGGCCTGCGGCCATGACTCAGATGGCGTGCACTTCTCGCCTCCATAACAGTCCCCTCGAGGGAGATCCCGCAGAGTTGAGTCGGGGGTCAAATGCCCATTTTGAAACAAAACAGGCAGTCTTAGAAGCCGATTAGTTCAGTCAATGGTAGCGCTGTATTCATTAGGTTTCCAAAAAAACTGATGTACAGAACTGCTGCATGGTTGGCGTGTAGTAAAGAGTCTGGAATTTTGAAAAAAAAAGCACTGAAAAGGTTGGTAACGTTAGTGACTGGAGCGGTCGTTGTCTGGAGAGTGGTGAGGCACGTGGGTGATCACAGGGAATTACAAATTCACGGCCAGCTGTGCGTCCTTCGGGAATTTGAAGATTGCATATATAACAGAATTTAATGGAACCATACATGTCGCGAGCGCTCCTTAGCTGCGTCCACTCACTGCATAAAATCAGTAACGAATGAGAAAATGCAGAATTTAATTAATACAGAAATAAATCGATATAAAAACGTCAAGGACACAAGAATTGGCCAGGGGGCAATCAATAAAGTAGGAAATTTAAACGCTATGGGCAGCCTAAAACGGTGGAAAAACGTCTAAGGATGCTTTGCCATTGTACGCTACTTCAAACTCTGTTTACGAATTTACATGCGCTTGTGGATGCAAGTACATAGGGCTTACACAAAGGCAATTGTCAGCCAGAGCCAAGGAGCCCTTGCCGAGTTGGCTATTAAAACAGGAGAATAGGACTCCTCATTCTTTCATTGTGGAACGCCTATTGGATACGGGCCATTCTGTAGACCCTAAAACATCTTTCCGAGTACTTGTTCGGGCAAGAACAACTCGTATCTTGGGCTACCTGGAGGCAGCTTACTAACGACGGTTTAAACCTGACTTATGTAAACAATTGAACCTTACTCTACCTTGGTAACATTGGCTCCCTGTTTACACATTTCCCCTCCCTATATTTTTGCCTTAGGCGTTTTTATACCGTCTTTTGCGGCACCTTGGTCAATTCTTGTGACCTTGATGTTTTTTGTATCGATTTTTTCTGTATGAATTCAATTCTGTAATTGATCATTCGTTATTCTGTTTATGCAGCGAGCGGAAGCGGCTGATGAGCGCTCGCGAAATTTATGGTTCCATTAAATTCTGCTACATAAGCTGTCTTCAAATTTGTATCTGGGAAAAGATGCTTCAAAACTTGCGAATTCATCCGAAATGGCGGTGCGTGCTGCAAGTTGGTCACCGTCACCTTACCCATCCCCTTATTCTCAGCTCCGAAATGAACATGAACGCCAAGAGATCTACTCCACTCAGTCACCACTCTCACAGTTGAACGCAGTGATAGTTTATAAGCTGACCCTCCGAATTTACAGTCCATTGCATACCTGATGAATGGTGCAGATCAAAATGTGATTGGAGGAGTTAACACGATTTTGAGGTTGTTTATTTTGTTCAAATGCCGTTGACTAGAAATGAGTTCCGTTCAGCTGTACAACCTGGTCTCAGGAGATGAGTCGTGGAGATTAGAGATTGGAGCGGGCGCAGGTGGCTGGCGCGGCCGATACGACAATACGCGTCACAACAGCACATTTGCTACGTATGCTTCCGCCTGGGAGGGCAATAAAGGCGGCATTAAGGAGGAGCAATTGTAGCCTAACTCTCAGGGCGCTGATAAGCCACTCGGCACAGCAAGACACCTACTATGCTGACTGTGTGGTGTTCGAATTACCTCCTCAGTCGGCAAACACTCTAGGCTACGGCTTTAGCGTACCGTGATAGGTTCTAGTGTGCCAGCTTGTTTAAAGTGAGGGAATAAATGTACTGAGGATTTTTCTAACTTGCAAGAGCAGCAGGATTTATTGGATCCATAAATTTCAGGAGCGCTCATCAGCTGCTTCCTCTCATTGCGTAACATGAATGACGTAAGCGAACGTGCAAAATAGAATTCATACAGAAAAATCGATACAAACTGAAAGGTCATAAGACATGGCCAATATTTGTTGGAGCTGGCCCGGCGATAAAATTTTAAACACCATCAAGTAAACTGGCAGTATGTACTCCACTCTCCCACCCTCAGAACATACAGTAGTCAACATTACTGGTGAATGCTGAAGATCTTTATTTGAAAACTAATTTCTCCTTCGCTCAACACTACTATAATCATATAGAAGGAGCCCCGATGTAGTCAGCCATTTCAGGCTTCTTGGCCGAAATAACGATGCGAAAATTAGAAATGATGGCCATACCACTAGTTAACCCCAAGTTGTGGGTACGCTATGTCGATGACACTTTGGTCATTGTTAAAAAGGACCAACTGAAAACACCACACAATGTTATCACTTCAACGATGCCTGGAATCACATTTAATTTTGAAAAAAAACAGTAATCACTCCTTTCTTGACGTCCTCATCCAGCGTAACGCTGACGGAACATTTTAAAAATCGGTTTTCCGCAAAACGAGGTATGCTGATGTTATCCTTCCTTAGAAGAACACCCATACTATTGCTAACAAAAGGAGTGCTGTTATCACCCTTATGACTTGAGGAAAAATACATTGTTCCACCTCTGAGGTCTACCTAGTCGAATTCAAAAACCTGTTCACACTGTTTTCAAAAAACGGTTACCCCAAGAATTTAAACAAAAAGAAAAGGAACTAGATCATGCAACTTATTCACGAAGTTGGCGAACACATCCACATCTTAAAATCGTGTCTAAACTCTTTGAAAGACACCTGAGGCAGTAGCAAATATGATTGGCTCAAAAACCAATGAATATTATGCGAAATCGGATTGTAAACCCTAAGGATATGGTTAACTATTTGGACCTTGTAGCGGACAGACAGAAGGATCGGCCTCCACACGCTTACGCGAACATCAACGAGCGGTAAAGGGGCGATATCAATTGTCCGAGGTTGCCATGCACACATTAGAAACTGGACATCAATTTGCATGGGACGAAACAAGCAATGTTGGCTCTTGCCCATACAAGAAAGGCCGCGAGTTTTCAGAAGCCATCAACTCCGACGAATCCTGCATCAGCAGACACGTTGGATTCAATGTCAACCAATCTTTAAAAAAAGCCAGGAAAAAGGCCAACCAAAAAAAATATAATATTGACCACGGACGACTCAGCCTTATCAATTCTTTGACACGTTTAAAAGACGACCTGGTGTGCCAGTGTTACAATAAATTTGTTCCTGTTTCCCGAAGAATCTCTTCTGTCGAAAGTTTGGGGTTATTTTTTGTTGATTCGGTTTATTTGGGACGCAGAATGCTGTTCACTAGAAATTAGTTCCGTTCAGCTGCACTCAGTGCCAAGAGAAAAGTCATGAAGCATGGTGATTGGGGCGAGCGCAGGTGGCTGGCGCGGCCGATACAACAATACGCGTCGCAATAGCACATTTACTAGGTAGGCTCCTACCATTGCAGGCCGCAGATAGCCACTCCACTCCACTCAACAAGACAAACACACTTAGCTGACTGCGGTGTCCAAGTTATACCGTTAGGAGGCAAACATCCACTGTCGGTTTCGACGATGGGCACCGCGTGCTTCAACGGCCGCAGCAGACGCAAAAGCAAGCCACAACAGACACTGAGACGAGCTGGGCAAGCGACACAAAGGCTATAGCAAACAGGAGCAACACAGAGAACTAGTAAGAAAGAAAACAGGAGTTTAGGCAAACTCGCGCAGAATCTACTCACTCGCTCGCCACTGCCACCTCCATATCCGGTATAAATACAATGTCAATACGACCGGGGATGAGGGAGGGTGTAGACGGTTGGTGCGGTAATCACTCAACACGCGCACCTCACTCTCTGCCCCATCGTTTGGTGACTGCCTAGCATTTCGGACACCTAAGGTGGGGTCTGAAATCCAGTGGGAGCGCGAACGCATCACCAACAGAGAGTCAGAGAACGAGAGAAAGGGCCAGTGCCTACCAGGCCGCAGGGACTGTGGTTGGCTTAGGACTGGCATTGCATGTGCATACAGACCATTGGATCTCAGAAGGATGAGAGCGGCCCTGCATGAAGCCTGATTCAACACCCTCCTGAGAGGGGTAACCAATCAGTCAACGACTGAAAGGCACTACCCATGCTCCGTTGCCGGTTGGCGTCCATGGGACGGGGCTGAAGGACCCCACCACCGCCTACAAGACACCGCCTAGCTGACCGGTTCCTGCTTGGATCCATGACGAGGTGTTTAGGCCGTTGAATTTTTCAATGACTTTTTTGGATAGGCAGTGGTGACGGCTTTGTCTCTACTACCCTAGGTGTCGGGACCTCGAAAGTATCACATAGCACATCGAGTGCTATTTGGCCACCCGAGGAGACTCTGCGTCTCAGTTGATTTGCCTGCCGTTTGATTCTTCCTGCTGCCGTTTCGCCCTCCATCCATGGTTTCTCGCCGGGCTTGTAATTTCGGGCAAACACCTCTTATCCCTCGCGAAAGTAATGTTTTGGCGGGCTGGGTGGCCGATCTTCCAGTTTTAAGTACTGCAGCCGTACATCGGGTTGTCGACCCAAAAACTGCTCTGCTGGTGTTTGAACACCCAGATCTCCTCTCGGAGTAGTTCTATACGCTAGGAGAAATGTGTTCAAGTAGTCCATTTTCACCCCAGTGGCCCACATTTTCCTCATCGCTCTCTTGAATGTGTCCACAAACTGCTCTGCCTGCCCGTTCGATTGGGGATGAAAGGGCGGTGACGTTACATGTTGAACTCTTCATTTTTGGCATAACTTTTGGAACAGCGATGATGTGAACTGGGTGCCATTATCGGTCACAATCACCTTAGGAATGCCATATCTAGAGATGAGTTCCTCCACCTTTTTGTTGTGACCTCCGCGGTAGCTGCTGCAACAGCGAAAACTTCCAGCCACTTCGACCACGCATCTACTACTACTAGAGACATTCGGTTGAAGAATGGGCCGGCGAAGTCTATGTGAACTCGACTCCGCGGTCTTATCACCTCTGGCCATGGCACAGGTTGTACTTTTGGGGGATTTTTAGCCTCACGTGCGCATGGGCCGCAAATTCGCACGAAGGATTCTACATCTTCATCAATTCCTGGCCAATATACGTACCTCCGGGCCAGGTGTTTCATACGGGTCATGCCTTGATGTCCGGCGTGGGGTTCAGGTAAAACCTGTTGTTTATGTCTAGCTGGGATCACCACTCCGCCGTCATACATGATGCACTCTTCGGTTATATACAACTGATCCTTCCGGTTTATGAAGGGCTTTATGGTTGGGTGTATCTTGTTTCCCTGGGCCAACCCGTCCGTATAAAGTCCTGTACCTGACATAATAAAGGATCTGCTGCAGTGGTTGCCCTGATGTGTTCGGCTGTGAGAGGTAGCTGTCGGATAACACTTCTAAACTCGTCGTCATCTTCTATCAAAGTGCTTGCAACCACAATGTCTTCCCGGTGTTCATCACCTCCCGTCAGTCGTGATAAAGCGTCTGGACCTCCAAATTTCTGAGTGGGCACGTACTGGATTGTGAAATCATAACTCAGGAAAATAGTACTCCATCGTTGTATCCCCTTGGCCGCATACTGCGGCACACCAGGATTCGTGCCAAATAAAAATTTAAGTGGTTGGTGACCGGTGTGAAGCGTAAAGTGTCTTCCGTAAATGAATTAATGAAACTTCTGTACTGCGAAGATAAGTGCCAGGGCCTCTTGCTCGATTTGACTATAGTTTTTTTCCGCTTTTGTGAGTGACCGGGCAGCATGCAGCAAGGACCGGATATTTCCATCGGTACCTTTCTGAAGAAGGACGCCACCTAGCCCATACTCAGATGCATCCGCCTGTACTATCGTTTCTTTGTCGGCTTCGAATAAAGAGAGCACAGTCGATTCACTAATCTTCGCCTTTATTTCGTCAAAGGCGTCTTGTCAGTCAGGGGAACATTCAAATTTCACATCTTTACAAAGTAGCCGGCTTTACGGTGGCTCTAAACTATCTAGTCCCGCAATGAATGGGGAGTAGTAGCTGACCAGGCCCATAAATGCTTGAAGCTCTCGAAAATTTTTAGTAACCTTCACATTCTTAAAGGCGAAAACTCTCTCTGGATCGGTTGATCGTCCTGCCTCGCTTACCACAAAACCCAAGTAGTGAATTTCTTTTTGCAGGAACTCGCTCGTTTCCATGTTGATTTTAAAGCCATAGTCAATGAGATTTTCCATGACCTTGTCAAGTCTCTCGAGCAACTCCTCGTCCGTACGACCGACAACCAAAATGTAATCCAAATATGCCACAGTTCCAGGGATATTTGTAAGCTTGGTGTCCATTAACTGCTGGAAAATACTAGGTGCCGTCTTGACGCCATGATTGAGGCGGGTGTATTTGAACAACCCCTTATGTGTGTTAATCGTCAGCATTTCCTGCGCTACTTCATCCACTGGTAACTGTAGGTACGCCTCTGAAAGGTCAATCCTCGCGAAAACTTTCCCTCCATTAAGGGTGGCAAAAAATGTGTTCTACAGTCGGCAAGGGGTAGTGATAGTCTTCCAATGCGTCATTCAGCCCGGTCGAGTAGTCTGCGAATAGTCTTATCCTACCGTTGGACTTCTTTATGGCGACAACGGGAGCAGCCCATGCTAAATAATTTGTGGGACAGATTATGCCTTTCTGCTGCAAGCGCTCCAGTTCTTCCTCGACCGCTGTTTGTACGGCAAATGGGACGCGCCTACTCTGTCTAAAGACTGGCTTTTTCCCAGGCTTTACCCTCAAGCTTACTGTAGTCTTTGTACACGTTCCAGCTGACATCTCCACCTGCTCGGCATACTTCTGCTTCAGATCCTCTTCTGTAATGGTTACCACACAGCATATCTCCTGGAATGGCCGATTCCAGAGACCCAGTTGGGATATAGTCTTATTTCCAAGGAGATCAGTGTCCGACTTCGATACATAAATGTCAGACAGACAGGCCTTTTCCTCGAAAGCGATAGTGGCCTGGAAAACACCCTCAAAAAACATTTGTGTAGTATTTGATGCCCAGGTACGGATGGTCGGTGGCTTCAGTTCTGGCGCTCCTAGGGCCTCTCACATGCCTTTACTAATTATCGTTAGGTCTGACGCTGTGTCAACCTGCAACGTAATAGGTTCTCTATCTAGACTGACAGTCACATATTCTCTGTCTTAGCAACTGGCGACCTGTGATTCACTTTGGGTTATGGCATTGCAGCTCTTTCTTGGACTGAGAGATTTGGCGCGACAGTGGGTTGCCTTATGACCGAGTTGGGAGCACTTGTACCACTTTCTACTGCGATAAGGGCAATCGGATACAAAATGCCATCCTCCACATTTCCAACAGGCTCTTTTTGGTTTCCTTGGGGAACTATAATTCTCCCTAGATTTGCTGGATTTTGCTTCGTACACACGCACTGGTAAGTTGTTTGTGTCCCCGATTAGCCGAGTGTCGGTTTTGATATGCATAATGCGAACGCACTCCCCTGGTAACTCTTGGACCGTCATTTCTGTTCTCCGATCTAAGTGAGCAACGAGGCGTGCACGGATGTCAGCGTCCTCAGACAGCGCTAAAGCTTTAATAAAAAGGAGTGCTTTTATCTGCTGGCTAGTGGCAGTTTCTAACTCCGCTTGATGGTATACATCATTCAGTCGTCCAGTTAGGTCATAGTAGTCTTCCTCTGGCTGTCTCTCAAGCTTCAAACATTCGTAACGTCTGTGAAACAGCGACTTAGAGAAACTGAATAAAGACTTCAATTTCTTGACTGTGGCCGAAAATGATGCGTCAACCGGCTTCTCAGGTAAGACAAACTTTACGTACCGTTCGTGTTCTCTTTGACCAAGCTTGAGCAGTAGAATCTCCACCTTCGTCTTATCCTCTAGTTGTTTTCCTTCTGCAAACAGTCCTTCATATTTCCGGAACCAGGCCTCGAAATTCACACCACTGTCCGGGTCGTATGTGAACTCAGTTATCCGGGCCTCAATCTATTTTCGTTTGCTGTCTGTGGAGACTGGCCCCCAATTTCCTTGCATTTCTTTGATAAGTGCTATAGTGCTCTCCCGCTGGGTATCCAGTACTCCTTTTAGCGTTTCTTTCATCTGTTCTTGGCTGATCATGCTGTTCGTTCGGCCGCGTCGCCACTTTTTATGTCCCAAGGACTAGTAAGTGGAAGAAGGCAAAACCGGTCTGATCGTGAGAGTCGTTATTCAGGCTAACACAGAGACAGCCGAAGGTTGAATCGGCGCGTCCAGTACAGCCCTTTATAAGGCGCTGGTCCTTTTAGACTGTTCCCGACCTATCGGATGAGCGGGGTGGTTCTGGCGTGGTTTCCACGCCGCGACAAGCTCTGGAACATCGCAGTGCACGCGGGGGGCGGGCGTCACGTGTGCTCACGCCGCGCACGGCCGGTCTGCCGGCATGGCTTATCTGGGGTGCACTGCCAACTCTGGGCCCTGAGTGCGTCACCGTTCGCATCTCCATAAGAATAACCATCTAGCGAAAACAAAAAACAAATTCAGGGAAATCGAAAAATCCAAACTGTCTGGTGTTTTTATTTAATTATAACGCCCCAGCTCAGGCACGATCGGTCCAATGTTGATCTCCACATTGTGATAACAGATATTCTGACCATCGTTATTCAAAAGTAACGTACAGTTAAAGCAGGTGGGCAAAATAAGCTTATGTAGCCCCACTCATATACCCCTAGTTCCAGCAGTTTTTTCTGCAAAAACGGTGGTTCTAGAGTTTTGTGGGGTGGGAAAATAGGATAGGCAGAGAAGGAATTTCTTAGAAAATAGTGTAAAGTGAAAAATGTAGTCGAAGTTGCTTCCCGCGGCCGCTGGGTGCAGGTTGTTTCGCATGTAAATTTAAGGTGTGCGCGGCGCTTCGCACCGTGGACTTTGCTAATGTAACTCCAGAACGGTAAGTTGGACCACAGGTAAGTTGAAGTAGACGACCTCCTAACCACCATTTCAAGTTTTCGGGAATTCGAAGAAATCTGCAGTTTGACAATCAGGTTTTTCCGCAATAAGTTAGATGATGATACAGATTAGGAAAATCTACATATATAAACCGAAAATACTTCTAAATACACTAAATTAAAAATGCATTCAGCATTTATTAATATATATATTTCACTGCGTGTCCTAATTTCCCACCCATAAAACCCGATAAACACCGTTTTCGTAGGAAAAGATGCAGGTTGTGGGGATTATTGAGTGGAGCTGCATAAGCTACTGTCGCCAGTTGGTGAAAAATAAGCCTGTGATTGCTTTCCTTTCTGAATGTTTCATAACATTTTAATCTATTCCATTTACTCTACTGTCACTGATTTTTTGGTAAGTTAACCAACGTTATTCCAGCCGGATGTTACGAACTCGTATACGCCGATGCCGAAACTGACAAACGAACTGATTCTAGAAAGAAGAGGAGAGTTCGCCAGCAGTCTGCCGTTTCGGGTACTTGTCTCGTCTGTCTTCCTCGCAAGTATTTCTCGCACTATTACCAGCAGCCGTAATGAAAATATTCGCAACTCCAGATTTGTCCTCTTCCATGACCGCAAGCCTTTCCATGCAATGCCATTCACGTAAGCAGCTGTCCACTTCGGGTAAATCTTAAGTTCTACTACTACTACTACTACTACTACTACTACTACTACTACTACTACT
>JAYGXS010000010.1:3338154-3349209 GCA_036362985.1 Ligula intestinalis
CTACTACTACTATTACTACTACTACTACTACTACTACTACTACTACTACTTCTACTACTACTTCTACTACTACTACTACTACTACTACAACTTCTAATACTTTAAATAATACTACTACTACTACTAATACTACTTCTACTACTACTACTTCTACTACTACTACTACTTTTACTACTACTACTTCAAATACTTTTACTACTAATACTACTACTACTACTACTACTATTAATACTACTACTAATACTACTACTCCTACTCATACTACTACTCATACTACTACTACTACTACTATTACTACTACTTCTACTTCTACTAATACTATTTCTACTACTTCTACTACTACTTCTACTACTACTACTACTACTACTTCTTATAATTTTACTACTACTAATACTACTACTACTACTAATACTACTACTTCTACTAATACTACTACTACTACTACTTCTACTACAACTACTAATACTACTACTACTACTAATACTACTACTTCTACTAATACTAATACTACTACTTCTAATACTTTTACTACTACTGATACTTATACCACTACTACTACTACTACTTATACTACTACTACTACTACTAATACTACTACTAATTCTACTACTTCTAATACTTTTACTACTACTACTACTACTAACTACACTAATTGAAATTTTTTAGGGATATATGTATGCTATTTTATAACGCCCTCCCACGCATAGCCTCATGCGAAGGTCTCCGCGGTCTACCCTACTTGGTTATCTGCGTACCGTGATTACCCCGCTAGCGATCTTATCAGTCAGCCCTTTCGGCCTAAACATTCACCCTTGGTTCGACCCGCAGTGGACTGTCGACGATCTGGACGGATGTCTCTGGTTTTACAGTCCCGTGTGCGGACTCTGCAATCGGCAAGGAAGAATCAGATTGCAGCTTCCACGCGGCGATGATCCTGGGAACGTTTGCCATGCCCCCCTCCTCAAACAAAATCGGACGTTTTTTTCTTTTTTCTCCTAAATTTCACACATGACCCCACAAGAGCGACAGTTTTTCTCCAAAAATAGCTAAGGAGTTTTTTTACTGTCTGCTCTTATTTTTCCATCCCATGACTCAGGACAACTAGCCTCGCCAACAGTCTGAGATACAATTTTTCTGCTACCACCACACATATGTAAAAATCAGGAACTCAAAAGAATTTTACCTACATATCCTTCAATATACTGATACTAATACCCCCTTAAGATCCTGCACTGAAAGACTAGCTTCGTTCTCGTTCTTTCGTTTCGTCCTCCTTTTTCTCCTTCCTGTATCTGATCCCGTGTCATCTTTCGATCTCCCATCCTTCTACACTCTCTACTCATCCTTTCCATCTTCCACATCTTACAATGCTCATCTCCGAGTGGTTCTCCTTTTCAGCAATAAACCCATCCCACCTCATGCAACTGACAGTTAGGCGGTGACCTGTGACTGACAGGGAAGGGGTGAGACAGTGAGGTCACACAACTGCAGAGTGCAGTCGCCATGCAGTCGCCATGCAGACGGCACTGGACGCAGTGGGGCGTAAAATGGCCTTTAAGTAGGTCAACACTTGGGCAGGTAGGCAGGCGCCTGTCTGGGTGCACGGCACATGGCGTGGGCCTGAAGAGGTTCTCGCTCTCTCTTAGGCACCTCCCTGCCGCGCTGGTTTGGCCTAGCCTTAAGAATTGTAAGAAAACCACGAAATGGTGTCCTCCAGTCTGAGACTGTGATGCAGTCGTAAACATCTGTCGGCGTGTTTGACCACCGACGTAAAAAGGTCTCGCTCTCTTTGTGTTTAAAAAATACTACGGCCCGCATGTTCTATTAATCTTAATATTATCAGGGCACTGCACCCTGATTGTCTCGAAATCACGCCGGAATACCGTGGTTTATCCTCAGATATCTAAAAGCCATTAATAATAGAACCAGCCTTTTGAAACACTGTCGCATGGGGAGTCCTGTGTAGCATAGCATAGCATAGTATATAGCATATATTAAGTCACATTATGTTAATCAACTGAGTTGGTGGAATCCTGGAAAAGGCATTTAGTTAGGATAATCGTCCTTTTAATTATATTTATTCAGGATAATGTTCATAAGACGCCTAAACAGACCGTGAAATACTACTGACAAATGCACGGATGATAAATAGATGAGACATCTAATCTTTTCAGTTAGCCCTCATTCACGTCCAGGGTAGAACTTTTCTTAAAAACCAGTGAAAGTTTCGGGTTTTCGCATCTGCCGTATATCTTTTACGGTCTTCTCTCCTGCCTGAGGTTCCTTCTTGTGTGTTCGCTATCACAGATTACGGCCCCGCGAGGCACGAACTCTTTCTAACCGGGCAACACATGCTCACTGAGCGCTGAGTTTACTTCCTAAAGAAGCGCCAGGCGTCATTTGGTTCAGGAACGTTCAAAGAGCTCGCTTTTCCGCCTTCGGCACATGAGCATATGAGCGTGAGGTGAAGGCAGTGCACTATTTAATTGAAAGGTTCATACAAGAAGCTGTAGTTCTGACGTGCAAGATCCTATGGTAGGGATAATGGCATAGTTTTTTTCACCTATACTCTGGATCGATCAGCTAGCAATAAGTAAAAAATACAAATGGAAGGAGATCAAACATTGTAAAAGCCTGATTTCATCTGCTGATATTTCGATGTATTCAGTACGCCTAGGCTCAGGCGTAATGGGTCAAATAAGAAGAAAAGGTTCGTCAACTAGATGTTGAGTTTCACGTTTCCACTTCTAGATAAGGAGCCCATGTATAAGAGCATAGTTTCTTCCCTCACATATTGGAACAACTGCTATGTCCCCCGGGACTAGTAAGTGGAAGAAGGCAAAGCCGGTCTGATCGTGAGAGTCTTTATTCAGGCTTACACAGAGACAGCAGAAGGATGAATCAGCGCGTCCAGTACAGCCCTTTATAAGGCGCTGGTCCTTCTAGACTGTTCCCGACCTATCGGATGAGCGGGGTGGTTCTGGCGTGGTTTCCACGCCGCGACAAGCTCTGGAACATCGCAGTGCACGTGGGGGCGGGCGTCACGTGTGCTCACGCCGCGCGCGGCCGGTCTGCCGGCATGGCTTATCTGGGGTGCATTGCCAACTCTGGGCCCTGAGTGCGTCACCATTCGCATCTCCATAACAGTAGCATAGAAGGTCAGATAGGTAAGGAGACAGATAATCAAACACCGGAACGATGTGTGCTTTATTATGAACTTTCGAGCTCTTGCAGGAGTCCGTCGCCAGAGATGGCGAGCAGCTATAAAGATTGGCTGGTTATAGCGTGTGAACAAAGAGTTCAAATTTCAACGTGTACAAAATCAATAACTATGTTGGTATGAGGCGCCGAATGGCCACATCAGCAAAGGGAATAGGGCAATTAGGGAGAATGTGGGGCCAATTAATTATAACTGTCGTCTGCCTGTGATCGCATGTAAAAGCACAAGGCTCTGAACGCCGGCGTCAATTCAAAATAGAATTATCGTCTGTGGACATAGCTTGGATAAATTATCTGCTCATCTTGTTTCCTACGTCGAGCATAAAGGACGTCAGCAGCGTAACTCTGATCCTTTTCTTCCTAAGACTAATGAAAGACTATTTTAGAAAAGGTCACCTCTTTAAAACGTGCTTGTGCTTTAATTTTATACTCCACTGACAAAGCTTTGTGTATATTACCTTGTTCAAAGGTAATGTCCAAAGGAACCTGGAGATTTTTAACAATTTCTTTAATTTACCTGGGGATAAATGATTCAATTTGAATGAAATTGACAGAACTCCATTTGCTATTTTTAATGAATTATTTTCTGCCATAGTGAATTATTTCCAAGATCTGTTATAAGTTTGCGCATGCAAAAAAGAATGACCATATGCATGGCGCTTTTTGAAATAATGATAAGTCTTCTGTCTGTTCCGTTTCTAAAACGCACAGAAGCTGAATTAATAGTTTACAAAAACGTTTATATCTACATGACTTACATTTAACAAGGCTTGATTGAAATTGCCATCACGGTAAAATATATGGAAACTGCTCATCCGCCATGTAGATGATGTGGTAAAACAAAATACGATAAAAACTTGCTGTTACTGCATTTTCTGCAAAACGACTTCACAGGTTAACTAAGCATGATTTTTAAAACGAGAATCGATCCTTATTTCTGAAAATAAATGCGATTCCTTCAAATTCCTTCTGAACAATTTCTAACAAAATTTTCCATTTCTGGGAGGTATATGTTTAACAACTTTTTACTTATTTTTGATTTCCTCCATAGCATAATGTACATAAAAAGAACGTTTGTCTCTATCATATGAAATAGCATAGGAACTGCCTCCGATAAAAGACTACTCCCAATTATGCCAAAATTAATGCACATTACCCCGAGAAAACTTAACTAAAAAGGCAAATTTCCTAACTCGAATGTTGTACCAGAATTTTATCCACTCAATGAATCTCAATAATGTGATAAATATATGCTAAAGTACCAAGTCACATTTTGTCATGAAAGTTGCACGATCGTGATGACTGTGTCCTAAAGAGTTGAGCTGCACACCGCTTTTGAGATCCTCCATCAAAAACAATGCATGGGGAATGTTCATTTCCAAATTATACTCATTGTCCTCGCAGACGACTAGCGGTCTCCGTGTGCATTATCTGACCTCAATAAAAAAGGACCTTCGCGTTCCAGGTATTTTTACCGGTTAAGAAGACAGATAATCGAACACCAGAACGATTTCTATTTTATGCTGAGCTTTTGGATTCTAACCGGAGTCCATCGTCAGAGGTGGGAAGCAGCAACAAAAGAGTGGCTATAATATAATAATAATAATATAAAATTCATAGAAAAATAATATAATATATATATATCTATAATATATATAATAGAAAAAATATAAACTCCCAATCTACAACCGGCTAGACATCGACCTCGATGGCTCAATGGTTAGGACGTCTGCCCCTGACCAGCGAGGCGCGAGTTCGAAACGCAGGTGTGGCGGCAATTTCAGCTGCTACATTAGAGTTGGCAACCCGTGGCTGATGAGGGCCAATAGCCTGAAATAGCTATATCACCGTGCCTTGTCTAAGCCGGAATACTCCTATGACAAAAGCAATAACTATAAGATTTGGGTACCAAATGGTCACGTGGGCACCGAAAATGTGGCGATTATGGACGATGTGGTGACAATTAATTATGACGGTTGTCTGGCTGTAATCGCATGTAAGAACGCAAGGCTCTGTACGCTGGCGCCAATTCCACACATCTGTTGAAAAAATTCCTCTCCATGGACCAGGCTGCCGTCAAAATACTTGCCACGCGGGAAACAAGACAAGCAGATAATTTATTGAGGCTATGTCCACAGACGATAATTCTATGTCGAATTGACGCTGGCGTACAGAGCCCTGCGCTCTTACATGCGATCAAAAGTAGACAATGGTCAAGCCCTTATAGCGAGTGAAGCTCTACGAGAGCTGAACAATGCATCTACAGTAGTCGCCACTGACCATGCAATTTTCTTAACTTTGTATAAGTTTGATCATTACCCGTATACCAATGTGAATGCATTAAGGAAGATTAAGGAATAATAATGAACTGCATGAGGCATATTAGGTACTTAAAAGAACAGTATGAATTACTAAGTCTTTGTAAAGAGAAAAATTGTCTCAATCCCGTAATTTTGGAGACGTAAAAAGGAGCTATAAATTAGAAGAATAAATTATGATATTGCTTTAAATTGAAAAATTGAAGCAAACACTTTCTATATATGTATATATTCACTCAGGAATGTGCGAACACCGATCGAATAGGCTTCCGAACTAAACAAAGTTCATGTGGTGGTCAGAGGTCCCCAACGGGTGACCGCCTGCCAGGCCGATTCCGGCCAAGTCATAATAGCAGTAAGTGGGTTATGACAGCATTTGGGGGTAACTTGATACAGAACTGTTTCGGGCTTATTAGCCTTCATCAGCCAAGCATAACCCTGAACACCAGCTGGTTGGACAACACAAACAAACCCACTCACAGACGGCGCAGTTGGTCCACCACTGGTGTCTATCAGATGGGTCATAAGCACTTCATCGAACCGCAGTTCATCAGCGCCTCGCCACCTGCCATTTGCTGTCACTGCTGATCGGGTATATAGTCACTCAGAAATGTGCGAACACCGATCGAAAAGGCTTTCGAACTAAAAAAAGTTCATGTAGTGGTCAGAGGTCCCTAACGGGTGACCGCCTGCCAGGCCGATTCCGGCCAAGTCATAATAGCAATAAAGGGGGTATAACAGCATTCGGGGGTAACTTATTACAGAACTTTTTCGGGCTTATTAGCCGTCATCAGATTGGCTTATGGAGGTGGAAAAGCCCGCAACAGTTCTGTATCTAGTTACCCCCAAATGCTGTTATACCCCCTTTATTGCTGTTATGACTTGGCCGGAATCGGCCTGGCAGGCGGTCACCCGTTAGGGACCTCTGACCACTACATGAACCTTTTTTAGTTCGAAAGCCTTTTCGATTGGTGTTCGCACATTTCTGAGTGAATATATACCCGATCAGCAGTGACAGAAAATGGCAGGTGGCGAGGGGCTGATGAACTGCGGTTCGATGAAGTGCAGAATTTAACAAACTGAATAAATCAAAAAGTTGTACTTAATAGTGCCAGGTTAAATTTAATGATAAACGTTGCATGGTCATTGGCGACAAATGTACAATTCTTTAAAATAGAGCTCTAGTAGAGCTCTACATGAACCCTGTGTAGAGTTGTACGAGAGCTCTACGTTGGGTCTACAATGTAGACCCCATATTTACAGCTGGACAGGTGGTAACTTCTCTATCGCGAAAACCCTCTTTTTTTTAAAAAACATCGGTAGTACAGTACTTTTTTAAAGGCGTGTAATATTTGGAATAATATATTGGGTATAAAAGAACAATAAAAAATTAGTATAAAGTAAACTTTCTGGTTGTCTTTGAAAAATGTGGCAGTTTTACCTGTTGAGCAGTCTGCTGCGTACTGTCTAGTAACGTTGATTGTCCCATGCAGCCGCCAACCAAAGACCCAGGCCCGTCGTTGGCACTCGGATTGTCATCTGCATAAACGGAAGATAAAAGTTCAATTTTGTAGTATAATTCACGGGTGAAGGCTGTAGTCTAATGGTATTGTAAATAATGCTGTCGATTTAACCGACCATCTTTTTGACGCCACCTCGGTATGATAAACCCTTTTTCGATTCATTCGGCTGTAGGCTTTGCGAAAAGCTCTTTGAAACGCTCTCTGAGTAGATTCGTGGTCGGTGTTATTTGCTGCGCACCAGGCCAGGGCTACATCGGGAAGGTTAAAAGGAATTAGCTGATAGCTTACCTGTAACAAGTACATAGAGGCCCGACTTCTCGAAGGCCCTTCTTAGGGTACCGACAAACGCGCCGGTGAAAATTACCTCGGCGGTAATGAAATCTGCGAACAAGGACTGAAAAACCTTGTCAGCCACAATGTAGATTGAAGGCTGGCAAAAGTAGCTTATGTAGCCCCATTCATATACCCCTACTCCCAGCATTTTACCCTGCAACAACGGTGGTTACAGAGTTTTGTGGGGTGGGGAAATAGGATGGGTAGAGAAGGAAATTCGTAGAAGTAAGTATAAAGTGAAGAAATGTAGTCGAAGTTGCCTCTCGCGGCCGCTGGGGGCAGGTTGTTCCGCGTACTATACTAATCTTACTCCAGAATGGTAAGCTGGACCACAGGTAAGTTGAAGTAGACCACCTCCTAACCACAATTTCAATTTTTCGGGAAATTCAGGAAACCTGCAGTTTGCTAATCGAGTTTTACCACAATAACTTAAATTATAAAACAAATTAGGAAAATCTACAGATATAAATCAACAACGCTTTTAAATACAGTAAAATAAAAATGCTATTGAACATTAATCAAAGTATTTTTCACTGCATGTCCTAATTTCCCACCCATTTATTCCGATAAACACCATATTTTGGGAAAACATGCAGGTTGTAGGGGTTAATGAGTGGGGCTACATAAGCACGTTATATTCTTCCTCGGGAAAGGAAGTATACTTGCAAACATGGGACGGCAAGAGGCTTTAAAAACTTTACAATTTGATGAAATTTTTATTACTATTTCCCAATCCTGCATGAATCTCTATTTTTTAAACTTTGTGTAAGAGCATTTACTTCGAGTAATAAAATGTTATAAAAAGTATACTTCTCGCTAATTTTCAGTGATATTCTTGTTGAGAAATAGCACCTCGCACGCTTTATTTTAGATTCGAATTGCAACAATCGTCTCCACCGAACCTTGTTGTCCTAGACTACGTGGTCCTGTAAAGTTCTTCATTGCTGTGGATTGTGGTAGGAAGCTCTTTTTCATCACCCGGTTGGCAGATTCGATGCATAGCAAGACTGTATAAGGGGTGCAGCTTCAAAACGCACCGTGTTTCTCGTGACCTCTGCGATTGTCTCCTCATGTGACCCTAGGGATTTGATAAAGCCCCCCCCGGACATGATACAAACTGTCTTAGCAACAGACCATCCGATTTGCATACACTCTTCTCAACCCCGCCCACTACGGGCGACAGGTTTCATAAGTAAAATACCCCAAATGAAACTCAAACCGCTAGAATTTCTGGACAAAACCTAAGGAATTTTTTTGCTGTCCGCTCCTTTTGCGAATTTCCATTACTGGCAACGCCACGTGTTCTGCTGAAGTGATGCATTTCATAGCCGATCTGCATCAATAGGGAACTCAACGTTACTTTCCTTAATAACCCTGACCTGACTAGATCTAACAGTGGACATTTAAGGCATCAAGGATAAAATACCTTCTTTAAAATGAGGATTAAATTGTCCATTGCTACGTAATCCTCTATTTTTGTGAGCTGCACCTTGCAGGAAAAAGGTTTAGTGCTTCAACTATGAACCGCGAGAAACCCTTAATTAGTGCACGTGCCTCATGTCAGAAAACGGGGTGTCCGCGCACGCGTGTTGACATATATTTTAAGCAAAAAAAACTAACTTTTTGACATGAAGGTCATGACATTTGCCATCAAATTCTTCCACAGCAATAACTGGTACGGTTAGCCTGTACCTTGCTGAAAAGAGCAGACAAACATATATGTCCTCAGTGAGAACAGCGACGGCTTAAAGGACGTACGCATAACGATATATATATATATATTTCTTGTGGTGCCTATTTTCAAAAACTGCCGTTTGTTAGACGTGAACAAGTGATGATTGCCAAATCAGCAATAACAATCCTGCAGACATTATTGGCTCTTAGGGTCCGATGTCTGGATTCAGGTATGTTAGTTGTCTTCTACAGTACGGCCTATAATAAACGAGAATGCCGACAAATGTTAAAGATTGATACGCTTTGCTAAACGAATTCGAGTAAGGTTCAATACTGAATAGCATGTAGTCTATTCAAAAGCCATTTCAGTCACGATGGGATGCCATTCTTTTAAGGACCTTCTTTTTGACCGTATAGTTCCTTAAGCAGGACGTACGCCAGTTCTTTTGAATATAAACTTTGAACGAGCTTTCTTCTGACCGTTTACAAAAAACACGTATCGTGTATGATTGAGTATTATGCATTTTATCTTTGTATATGACTGCCTTTATAAATCCTATTTGTCACGAATAGAAGCGAATATGCGTGCCCCAGGTTCTTGTTGTAAAAAAAAGAGGAAGACGCGATCTCTGGAACGATAGTTTTCTTCTGAGATTTCGGCTCCACATGAGAAGCCATCGTCAGAGTAAATGGAAACAGCAAACGTCAGCTACGCATAAACGGGGTTGGTAAGGGAGGGGGGAGGTAATGACAATTATTGATTTTTCTCTGTCCATGCTACGTCCACTCTCACGCTATCTTATCGTGTTCCCGACGCGCGTCTCCGAAGCGCGTCCTTGGAGAAGTGTGTGACCTTGAGGTGTTGGTCTGTATGCTTGTAATGGAGCTGGGCCCTGGTTTCTGGTCGCGGGCACGGATGGCAAAATAACAAGGCGGTGTATCCACATGCCTGTTTATGGAGTTAGAATCTGACATCCAGGCCTCCAGCAGTTCGCGTCCCGTCCTATTACTGGCTCGTGCCATTATCAATGCATTCGACAAGTTGAATTCGTGGCTCTCCTTCAGAGTGTGGGTAGCGATCTGG
Source organism: Ligula intestinalis (assembly GCA_036362985.1). NCBI lineage: Eukaryota > Metazoa > Platyhelminthes > Cestoda > Diphyllobothriidea > Diphyllobothriidae > Ligula > Ligula intestinalis. The sequence continues at coordinate 3,348,306 of JAYGXS010000010.1, forward strand.
GACAGTGAGTCGCCTCTCCACACTGTCTGTTTGTTCTCCTTTATTCGCGAGCTAAGTCGTCACCCAGTCTACCCTGTATAATGGCAAGAACAATCGCGACATGGCACCTGATAAATGACGCCAGACTGCTCTCCAATATCCAGTGGGTCTTTGATTTGCATGATTTGTGTACGCATAGTAGCTATCGAGCAATGATCAATACCCACACCGAGCTCTGCGGTGATGCGCTCGGTTGCTTCTGACACGTTTTTATGTAAGGTAGATGGTGCCAGGGCCATGTAAGTAGGGCCAAGTAAGTATTTAAAAAAACCATATGAATGATAAGTGTTCGTAAAGGACTATACAATTTTCTTGATACATTAAGATACTCTGCTAAGATGAAAACTTGAAGCAACCATTATTTGTGTAACAAAAAAATTTTTTTCGTCAAAATATTCTGTAAACTCTGTTCTTGCCAGTTAGGTATTTATTGAATGTCATCGAAAAAAGTGTCATCAATTTGCTTGCTTTAGCTATCTTCACTGATCAATTCATAATTTGCGCATCTGTTCGAAGTTTACACCAAAACCTTTAAAATAAGGTATATATAAAGAGTATTGACTGAAAGAAAGTGTTTTTGGATATAAGTTCTTAGAATGATGACCATGTTGCTCCTTTGTAGAAATGCCTCAAAACAACAAACCACATTGTCAAGAGTAAATCATGTCAGCAGTGGAACTCTGCAACTAATATTCCTAAGATAATCAAAAACTTTCCATTAAAGGTTACCTCTTAGAAATTTCTTTGATAAGATATTCTCTGTATATTGAATTTCTTCAACTTAATGTCACAATGAAATTTGAAAATTTTGGAGAATTTCTATAAGTTTTCTGAAGATTAATGATTAAATTTGACTGGAAATAAA
>JAYGXS010000010.1:3362847-3381768 GCA_036362985.1 Ligula intestinalis
AACAGAAAGCATATACCAGCTTCGAGTCTTCTTACCCAAAGAAATTTCATGTTTGCTAACTGACATCTACCTGTATAACACATACCAGACCCAGAAACAGAAAATATGTTTCGAGTGAAATGTCGTTGAACCTTTTCAATCTTACTACGGTCATGCTGGGTCATAAGACCAAAAAGCGGACAGCAGTATTCTAGTATAGGGTGAACAAACATGCGGTATAGTTTTAACTTCATTTCTGGAAAGAAAAAATTATGCGATATAAACCCACATATCTGTGTGGCCTTGGCGAAAATTCGATCTGCATGAGGTGATAATGCAAGCTTATTCGTGTAAGTAAGACCCAAATCCTTTATCGCAGATCTTTCTAACAGTGGAGTATTGTGGAAGATAATGGGTCCAGGAAGCCTTGTGGGACCAAAACTCATGAAACTGCATTTGGATGGAGAAAACTCCATCTGTCATGTAGCGCTCCAACTTTAGAGTGTACGCAAGTCTTAACTTTATCAAAACAACTACTAAGAGGTTGTTTACCTTCGCCGCATACTCAGCTTTATCCATGACGACCGTCGAGCGTCCTTTATCGGCGGGCAAGATGACAATATCCTCCATTTTACGCATCCTCAGAAGTTCTCGTTCTTCTGCTTTGGAAATCGTCGATTGGCGTTTATGTTGGAGGAGTAAAGTTGCAACTTGTTGCCTCATGGCACCCCAACCTTTGGACTGTCAAAGTGGTTATACCAGCGACTTTCCTTCCTCACCAAAGATTCGCCCTGGACGGTGAAATCGGCGGAAGAGTTCTTGACGCGCATTCAGTGTCTTGAAGTCGAGAAGGACGAGGTGATGGTGTCATTCGATGTGACCTCGTTATTCACCTCAATCCCACCTGCCCTGGCCATCAACACTATCGACAGTCTTCTTCGTGAAAAATATGACGAGACCGAGCAAAAACTCAAACGAGAGCACATCATTGAGCTCCTTGAACTGTGTCTGAAGACATTTTTCACATTCAACGGCCAGGTGTACGAGCAAAAGAAGGAAACACCAATGGGCTCCCCTCTGTCAGGACTCATTGTGGAAGCAGTTCTACAGAGGCTCGAACAGCTAGTCTTCAGCTCGGACCCCCCGAAGTTCTGGGCCCGGTACGTCGATGACACATTCGTCATACTAAAGAGGAGTCATGTGCAAGCTTTCAAGGCATTGCTGAATTCAATCTTTCCCGACATCCAGTTCACCATGGAAGAAGAAGTCAACAATCAGTTGCCCTTCCTTGACGTCCAAGTTACAAAACTGACAGACGGGAAGATAAGGACAACGGTCTACCGTAAGGCAACCAACACCAGGCGCATTCTCCACTTCCAAAGCAACCACCCTCTCGGCCACAAACGCAGCTGTGTCAGAACGCTCTTCCGACGTGTTCAAACACACTGTAACGACAACGGTGGGAAGCAGGAGGAGATGAATTACTTACACGCCCTTTTCAAGGCCAACGGGTACCCGAAGTCCTTCGTCCGCAAATGCCTGAAGAAACCTCACGTTACTCGGTCGAGCGAAGAAAAGCCAAAATTCTGGCTGACCATCCCCTACGTAAAGAACGTTTCAGAGGCAACTGCACGAATCTTAGAACCCTTTGGGATCGGAGTGGCGCATAAACCAGGTTTCACAATCAGACAGCAAATCATGAAGCCCAAAGATCCGCTGCCAACAACCGAGCAATTAGCCGTGGTCTACAGCATACCATGTCAAAATTGCGATGCGAGGTATGTTGGGGAAACGGGCAAACGCCTGGGCACAAGATTGCACGAACACCAACTTGCCATCGATCGCCAAGAAAAGCTGTCTTTGATCTATGGTCACATGCGGCAGCTGAAGCACAAGTTCGCCTTTGAGAATGCGAGGGTGATCGGCAGGGCCAATGACAAAATGGTCAGATTGGTGCTGGAAAGTTGGTACTCGACGGGCACAATAAACCGAGCCATCGATTTAAACCCCGTCTACCAAGGGCTCCGAACAAGACTCAAACCCGCTCAGAACAAACCGAAAGAAGTTACACAGGGCCGGCAACCAACACCCACGCAGGAAGGAAGCGGCAGCGATCAGGAGTCGCGTGACTGGCGCAACAGAGACGCCCGTGGAGCTGACAGCGCTACAAGCGAACGCCAACGGCCGATCGATCTACGGCCTAACGAGAGGAGGGCTGAAGACCAAGCCACGCAGGGCCAACAGCTAACACCCACGGGGGAGGAAGGCGGCGGCGGCGACAGCGAATTATGTGACCAGCACGGCGTGCTTTCCCACGCACCCGAACTTGAGGCCGGCAGAGCTGCCACCAAATATCAACGGCCAATCGATCGAACAGATGGCGGAGAGGAGGACGGCGCCGCAGCAATCACGATAGCGGCGCAGGGCAGAAAGGAGATGCGGACCCGCCATTGGTCAGCAGCAAACAAGTCGGAGCCAACCAGCGGCGAACGCACGTGGAGGGAACACGTTTACTTCACAAGATCGGTGGCGAGGCGATTTCACTCAAGGCCCGCGGAAGAGTAAGCGCGATACTCTGACGATGGAAGCGAGTGTGCTTTTGAAACGTCAGTCCAAATACAATTTGGTCCACGAACCCGCCCCTTCTTCTTCTTCCTATTCTTTGGGAGACGATACACTCGATAACATATCTGGACCCCGGATCTTTAGGCATATCAATATATATTTATATATATATATATATTCACTCAGGAATGTGCGAACACCGATCGAATAGACTTCCGAACTAAACAAAGTTCGTGTGGTGGTCAGAGGTCCCCAACGGGTGACCGCCTGCCAGGCCGATTCCGGCAAAGTCATAATAGCAGTAAGTGGGGTATGACAGCATCTGGGGGTAACTTGATACAGAACTGTTTCGGGCTTATTAGCTTTAAGACGAAGACATGGAATGGTGTAGTGTCCTGGTCTGGCTCATTAGTCGTCATCTGTTAGGGATATCCAACCCCAGTCTTGCCGCCGAGTTTCGTACTCGCGTCCCTCTGGTCAAAGGCGAGCGCCCTAACCATTGAACCACGAGTCTCCTTGCAAACACTTACTTACTTTTACTTGTAACGGCATTCACCTCGGGCGGGTTGAGCCGGCATCAGTTTTGACGTTGACTGCATCATGAATCACAGCTGTCCAGGCGCGTCGATCTTGCGCCTGTTCACACGAGAGCACCATCCATTCACGGTTCCACTGGCGTAGGCCGTAGACGCATGGGCCGGAAAATGACGACAGATCCTGCTTGACCGTTGCTGTCCAAGTTTTCAGCTGCCCGCCGCGACGTTTGCGCCAGGTGGGGGGAGGCGTCGCCACAAGCAGGTCACGAATCAGCTCACCATCATCACGCCGGGATGCATGCCCGAACCACCGAAGTCGTCTCTGAAGCAGGAGTGGAGGGAGAGCGTCCAGGTGACAGCGTCGGCGGAGATCGGAGCAGCGAATTCGGTCGACGCGTCGGTGACGAAGGATGCGGCGTAGGCAGTCATTATCAAACACCTCAAGGCGCCTCATGTCCTCAACACGCATAGGCCATGTCTCTCCACCATAGAGCAGGATAGATCGAACCACTGCTTGGTAAACACGGGACTTTGTGCGTAGTGATATTTCCCTTCTAGTCCATAGAGGAGCGCACAGTCGGTAGAAGGCAGATCGGGCACGGTTGACGCGTGATACAACCTCGTCGAAACCTTGACCCGTTTCCGTGACCAAAGAGCCTAAGTATCTAAACGAGTCGACCTTTTCGAGAGGAGCGCCGTCGAGAACAATAGGAGTGACAGATGTAGGGGGCACACAGGAGAGCATGACTTGGGTCTTAGTCGCGTTTAGGCGTAATCCGATGGATCGGGTACGCTCATTAACCTTGTCCAACGCCTGCTGAACTGCATTACAGTTGTCGCCAAAGAGGACGACGTCATCAGCATACGCCAAGTCAGTCACCCATTTCGAGCGATAACACTGCACTCCCGGGAAGTCATCCAGTGCTTTTGTCATGATCCAGTCCACCGCATAGTTAAACAGGGTTGGTGAAAGGGCACAACCTTGGCGGACGCCCGTCCTGACGCTAAAGGCTTCCGTGTCACCGTTCTGCGTCCTCACCCGTGTGAAAGTGCCACGATAGCATGCCTGCATGAGATTGAGAAGCTTAGGTGGTAGGCCGTCCGTCCTCATTATGTTCCACAGCGAACTGCGATCAACAGAGTCAAATGCGGCAGCAAAGTCAATGAAGCATAGAACAGTGGGTTGTTGGTGACCCCATCTCAGTTCCAGTACACGGCGGAGATTGAAGATCTGGTCGGTGCAGCCACGACCTGGTCGAAATCCACTCTGGTTTGGGCGGGTGCGCTGGTCTCTCGCAGTTTGGAAACGTTTGAGAAGAAGAGACGTGAATGTTTTCGCCGCTACATCGATAAGGCTAATGCCTCTGTAATTTCTGCACGCTCGTCTGTCGCCTTTTTTAAACAAGGGGAGGATCACTGCTTTTCTCCAGTCAGAGGGCACAACTTCGCTGTCCCATATCTTGGCAAATATTTGTTGTAGCCAGGGCCCAATAACCTCGGGTGCACATTTAAAGAGCTCCGGCGGGAGGTCATCCTCACCAGGTGCCTTGTTGTTGCGTAGCCTCAAGAGAATGGAGACAACTTCCTCTACACTGGGTGGCTCTGTGTTGCACTCATACAGATGGTGGGGATCGTCCGAATTGGGCGACAGGTCAGACATCACAGGGGGATCATGGTTAAGGTGGTCGCAGAAATGCTCGCGCCATCTCTCTAACCGGTCATCGATCTTAGTGATTACAGCACCGTTGCGCTCCAGTAAAGTCTCGGTGGTGTTTCCCGAACCTCTGCTGGCCTGCTTTAAGAGACGGTAGAGCTTGTGGGTGTCACCTCTGGTAGCTGCTCGCTCCGTTTCCGTGGCAAAGTCGCTCCAGTAGGCGTTCCTATCGGCTCGGATGGCCCTTGTCGTTTGGCGCCGCAGCTCTCTGTAAGTGGGGGAGCCAGTGAGTCTGGCTCGGCCGGCCTCCTCAGCTAACTCAAGCGTGGGTCTAGTGATCCAGTCGCGATGTCGCCGTCGGGTTTTGCCCAGATGGGTGTATGCCAACTCTGACATCGCGGCCTTCAGGGACTGCCACGCGGGCTCTGGGTCCGCTCGGGCGTCAGGGTACAGGCCGTCGAAACGGTTCTGGAGTGCTAAGTGGAAGGCGTCGCCAGCAGAGGACTTCAGCTTTGCAACATCGATCCGCTGTGGTCGGGAGGGTCTGTGAATAGCTCTCAAACGCAAGCGAAGGGTTGCCCGCTGTAGGACATGGTCCGATGCATGAGCGTTTCCTGTATCAGCACCGCGGTAGGCTCGACAATCCAAGACCGAGCTGGCCCAGCGTGCTCGGACAAGGATGTGATCTATTTGGGCCTGGGTATGCCCGTCATTTGAGTACCAAGTGACAAGGTGGTGGCGCGGATGATCAAAACGGGTGCTTGACACAACGAGGCGGTTAGACGATGCGAAGTTGACAAGGCGCTCACCGTTGGCACACTGCGCTCCGACAGCAAATTTGCCTAGCACATGACGGGTTCCAGCGTCACACACACCTGGTCGGGCGTTCCAGTCACCGGCAATGACGAGTAGATCGCTTCTTGCGATGCGGTCAACTGTTCGCTGGAGGTCACCGTAGAAGTCATCTTTTATGTTGTCATCAGCAGCCAAAGTAGGCGCATATACCGAGATGATGGAAACGTTGACTGGGGCACTTTTCAAACGGACCCAAGCGATCCGCGGTGAGACAGCCTCCCACTCTAGCAGACTCGAGTGAAATTCATCGGCCAAAGCTATAGCGACACCATACAGTCCAGAGTTGTCGGACACACCACTGTGGTAGAGATGGTACGCAGAGTCAGTTCTTGGTACTTGCAGCATTTTGTGGCCAGTGCCAGGTAGGCGGACCTCAGAGAGACACGCCACACCAACACGGTATTCAGAAAGGGATTTGGCTGTTAAAAGTTGGGCGCCGTCATCCCTCAAAGTTTGAACATTCCAGCCTGCAATTCGCAATCCGGCATCAGCTCGCAGATTTAACACCCGTCCCGCGATGCCAAGAGGATGGGGCGCGTCGGTTCCCGCGGACGCCGTAGCAGAGATCGTATGTTGCGTATAGTTGTGATTCATGAAAGTGTAGAAAGTCAAGAAAGTCAATTCCGTGTTTCGTGGAGAAAAGGGGATTGGCGCTAGGTCCCCGGTCCTGCTCCCCTACCAGAGCCCCGTTAGCCAAGCAAAAGCAAGTTTCCGGCGCGCACCAGCTTGGAGGTGGGGTTGGATTTTTACAGCATCAAACAGGACGGCTACTTCCTCAAACAGATCAGTGGACAACTTCTTACTTATATATTTATATATCTATACGATTTTCAACGAATTTTGTCCTTACTTCAAACGTAATCATCACCCTAACCTTACCCCAACACTTTATTTCTGATCTTTACCCGTACACTAACCTAGGTCTTAGCGTCTATAAAATGCGCTACCAAGGATCCCTTTGTCAGTCAGATGAATCGATTTCTGTTAGCAGTGGTCACATCTTCTTCCTACCCCATGTAGATTTTCCTCAGAAGAACGCGACTATTTGGCGGTGGTTGGGCGGTTCCCAAGACAGGGCGTTTCTAGTGGAACACACCCACGTGTCTGGCGTGTGTTCGTGCGTCTGTCAAAACAGAACCAGTGCTAGTGCGTGTGTACGCGTTTATTATCGTGGGAGCGAGAGGCAGATATATGCCCCTTTTGCGTAGGCCATAAAATACGCCTTTTCTTCTTCTGACGTCCAGCCACATGTTTTGAAAGCTGCTGGATTCCAGAAGTAAAAAAAATAATAACGAACCTTCATCCGGCTAACGGTAAACTTCTTTGGGAAGGAATTATGTTTATTGTCTGAATTTTCGAGTCTGGTCGTCGTTAGACAAAGGGGAGTTTTGGAAAAGCAGCTAACTCAAAACGATGACTAAATGTAAAATCGTACGGTGAGTCAGCAGGTGGGAAAATAATAGCCAAGTGCATTTAATTATGTGGTAAGCAATATCAACAAATTTAGCTTTTAGCCAACCCAATTCGTCTTTGGATCTTGGTTTTAGGTCAGTGAGTTGGGAGTTAAGGTCCTCGAATTGTGCTTCCACTTCAACTGCATTGATTCGTTTGGGTGGAACGCGAAAATCAAGCCCCAAAGAAAGTGCCTCTGTTTGAATTTTGTTAAGTTTAATATCAGATAGATTCAAAATAAGTTCATCTGTGTTTGAGGGGAAAATTTCTTCTGTAGGTTTCTTACAAAGTGATTTCATTAACTTAAGACGGTATGATTCTCTAGTCTTATTTTGTATGATGTAAGCATGCTTCAAAAATATAGACCAGCAGTAGAAACTTATCTTGTCCAGAATATGGTTCGTCTGGTGCAAGCGAGATTTGTTTTCATCTAACAACTGCATCGAGTCTTCTATTTTAGACTGTGTCAGCCTGTCCAGATTTTTAAATGTCGGGCGTAACTTCCCACGACGAAGAATTTTGTAAAACGTAGTAGGGTATTCCTTTTGCTTTAAACAGTTCTGTAGAAATTCAATTCGTATGTTTTCTTTCGTTATTCGACATCGTAGTTTTAAAAGTCTTTCCAAAGACTTGATGGTGTCCAAAGGGAGGTGCAGCTTCAGAAATTTTAAACATCGTTTCCCAGGTACAAATTTGAAGACAGCGTATGTAGCAGAATTTAATGGCACCATAAATTTCGCGAGCGCTCATCAGCCGCTTCCGCTCGCTGCATAAACAGAATAACGAATGATAAATTACAGAATTGAATTCATACAGAAAAATCGATCCAAAACATCAAGGTCACTTGAGTTAGCAAAGAGGCAATCAATAAAGTAGGAATTCAAGCATTGTGGGCAGCGAAAAAAAACGCAGTAAACTGTGTAAGGCAAAAACATCTAAGGCAAAAAATTTGGGAAATGGGTGAGTAAACAAGGAGCCGGTGCTACCACGGCAGGGTTAGGTTCACCACATGCTCCAGTTGTTTACATAGGTCAGGTTTAAACCGCCTTATGTATGCTGCCTCCAGGTAGCGTAAGATACGAGTTGTTCGTGCCCGAACAAGTACTCGGAAGGATGTTTAGGGTCAACAGAATGACCCGTATCCAAAAGGTTTTTAGTGATAGAAGAACGGGGAGTCCTATTCTCCTGCCTTAATAACCAACTCGGCAAGTGCTCTTTTGCTCTGGATGCCAATAGCCGTTGTGTTCGTCCTATGTACTTGCATCCGCAAGTGCGTGTTAATTTGTAAACAGCATTAGACGTGGCGTACAATGGAAAGGCATCCTTCGCAGTTGGAATAGAAAGGGTCTTCATCGAGTTGCAAAATACAAGCTCAGCTGCAAAATAGGTCCTTTAAATGGTATTGCGTAAACGTCTCATGATGGTGTTTAAGGTGTTGTTTCCCTTAAATGGCAAGGAAATGAAAACAGGCTTTTTCGGAGCTGATTGTTCTATAACCTTTTGCCGTAAAGGTTTGCTATCCTTTTCAATAAAGTGAGCTGGATAATCACGCTTGAGAAGAGTTTTCTTGAGGCTGGCAATTTCTGCACCCAATGTATCCATTGAGCAGATTTTGCTTGTCCTCTGGAAGAGAGTGCAAACTAAGTTACGTTTCCATTGTAAGGGACACGAACAACTCGTATCTTACGCTACCTGGAGGCAGCATACATAAAGTGGTTTAAACCTGACCTATGTATTTTTGGCAACAAAAAGCACGCCATTAATAGTTTACATATTGTTTATAGTTTATATACAGTTATAATGTTTTTTTCTATTTAAATTTGGTTTTTTAGTTTATTATTAAATACGTTTACTTATTTTTTAGGTTTTAGATTGCTTTTAAATTAAGCTAATTTCTTTTACTTTTTTGATGTATGTTTATTTTTTTCATCCCAGATTAAATTAACTAACCACATGTGGTTGCCTTTTGAATCAAAATCTCTGGTAGTTTACTTTACCTTTGTTTAGTTCATTGAACTTTACTTCAGTTTTAACTTTAGTTTGTGGTTCATTATTGTGTTTTAGTAGTTGATTTTGCTTTACTCTTCTTTATCTAGTTAAGCTGGATGTTAGCGTATTTTTAGTTCTGCTTTAGATTAATTAGCCACATACAGTTGCTTTTGGAAATAAAATATTTATAGTTTAAATTACGTTAGTTTGATTTATTGAAATTTAGTTTTTTTAGTTTGGTTTGTGGTTGGTCATTATGTTTGATTACTTTTAGGTTAGATTTTAGTTTAGTGATTATTGCTTGTTTTAGTTCACTTTTCTTTAGTTAGTTGACTTTATTTTTAGATAACATTGTAGTTTAGTTTTAGATTTACTCGTGGTATACCGTGTTCATTTTATTTTTCACTTCATTTTACTTTTACCTCGTAAATCTGTAGTTTTTTTTATTATTCTACAGATTTGATCAGCTCACGATATAAACGAAGTTGCATATTTTATTTATGGCGCACAATTTTGTTGCTAAACTTTTAATTACTAAGACAATTATCTATATATTTTCTACTGTCATACATTCTGCTTTTTATTTTGTTCTTTACTCCTCTGTAATGGCCAATATATGTAACTGCTATTACAACCGATGTCGTATTTACAAAGAATGGGTTTTTAGCATACTGTTTTAGGGTCTAAATTAAACTTCTACCTCGTCTTCCTCGTGACAAATCTGCACACCCCCACTATTATAAATCGAACGTCCTCTGCACTAGTAGGACGCACTAAAATTCGTGGCTTGGAAAACTGTCCACTGGTATGATAACCTGCTGTTTTTTAAACAGCTTTCAAACTTCATTGGCTCCATCGCAGTGGTGCAAATTAATAAGAAAATCCTCTGCCCCTGTGATCTACACGAGGTTGGAGTAGTAGTATAGTCTGTACAGGACTAATTGAGGGTAAGTGGGATAAAGTTGGCAGCTAGATGAGCCTGCGTCCAGCCGTGAGTGAGCCGGCACCCGAAGCGTTTGAGTGGGGCAGTCATCACCGTATGTACCCCTTCGTGAGTTTACATTGAAGATGATTGACCAGACTGGATAAAGGTAGGCCTACAAGTAGGCACGTTGTAGCAGTCACGCAAGTTAAGAGTTTGGACATCACACCCGGGGTTTTAACGCTACTGCTACTGTGGTCCTTACTGCAATCTCAATGGTGTGAGATTGAAAAGAGTCCATGAATGAAGCCCTGAATGAGTGAGGATAAAGGCCAAATGGTGTGGAACAAGGTAAAAGGAACTGCTTAATTTTTCTATCCACGTGACCCACTTCCACTGTCACCTCCAGTGACTTGGACTTAATCCTAAAATGCAGTTGGTAAGAAGTGAGTTTGGCACGAAGATACGGCTCACGTCGGTGATTGTCAGACTCCTCGTGGTCGTTCGCGCATTCATCTTGCCTACTGCCAATTCTCCACTTTCCCTATGCAGAATACAGTATTCTTTTAATCTGGCGTCTTCCTTTCCGCAATGCAGATAGTTAAACCGTCGCTGTCAGCGATGTCCGCAAGGAGCTTTAGCAAACTGGAGGCAGACGCGGTGGCTATAGCTGCATTATAGTTGAGGTAGATTTGTGGGTGGCTGGCGCGGCTTATTTTGTTATTCGCGTACTAACAGCATACTTGGCTAGGTAGGCTCAAGCATGTGCGGGAGCCCCATAAAGGTCACATAAGAAGGAATCACTGCATTCTGACTCCCCAGCCCGCCATTATGACACTCCACACAAGAAGACACACACTGGGCTGACTGCACCGTCCGTCAGTTGGCAACCCTCCAAGTCGCTGATTTTAGTAAACCATCATAGCATCGAGCACGTCAGGTTTATTAGTGTGAGGAAATAAATGCGCTGAGGGGCGTCCTCACTCTCTCCCCCACCACAAGCAACAAGCCACCATCTTCTGAAATGGGATAGGCACAGTGTTTGATAGTGCTGACAATCCGTCTGTGCGCTCTACAGCATGGCCTCATAGGAGATAAGGCTACGACGGTTATGGCCTTAACACCTACAATCTTCCAGACCCTGGTTCCTTAGGAGATTGGGGAGAAGACGGTGGAAAGGCGAGAGTAGACGGAACAGTGTATTGTTTACAGACAAGTTATGGGAAAGTTGCCAGTCCATCCGGCATGGCTGTACGGCCGGAGGGCGCATGAGCGCGCGGCCTCCAACCCGTCTCGCTCAGAGCCGATTTCCAAGTGAGGTCTTAGAGTAGTCGGGCCAAAGGACAGATAGAAGGAGATCTTTCATTGGGTAGGTCGGCCTGGAGATTGCGGGCAGAGAGGCAACTTGCGTCGGGCACGCGTGCAAGCTCCTCATTCGTCGCCTCATTGATGCGAGAACTATGATTGGCTGATCGAGATGTCGAGAAAGCACATCGGTGAGCGTTTGGGAAAGTGCACTTCGACGTGAGCTAGTCAGCCAGGCACGACCCGCTCCAGCTTGGTCCCCTTGACACACGTACCAGCATTCGCATAACCAGGTGATTAAAAGGAGCTGACACAAACTGACTCCCAGTTCACTCATCAGCCATTTCATTTTCAACACACAGTGTGCTGATGGTGTGTCTGGTAGTACCTCAGTTTGCAAAAAAGAAAACAATCTGGAGATGAGCGTTGTAAATTGGGTTGTGTAAGGAGATAATGGGGGAGGATGAGAGGGACGAGAGACACAACGAGAACTTGGAGACCCCTCAATAAGGTTTCTTTCACACTCACTCACATTGCTTGATCTCATCGATTGGCCGAACCATTTATCTATCTTGGCTTGATTAGTCTTTGGGACATGCGATCAGCTGCCTTTGCGTCTTTTCTCCTGTTTATTTGCACACGCAAACACATGCGAATCTGTATACACAAGTTTAGGCGATTTGCAGTGGTCACTGTTTCATGCGGCTTCTTGGGCTGTAAATATTATTGTTTAAATTCCAAATTGGGTTAAAAAAGTTCTGAAATCTGATTCTTTACTTATATTGCATTGGTTTCTTTTTCAAAGCTGTCTTGTAGGGGTGCCTTAATACATAACCCCCGTTCATTTAGTGAGTGTAAATGAATATTTTTATTGCTCTGGATGTGATCAAAAATCTTAAATTAAGGACACCCATATTTGTTTCAAGGTATTAAGTGAAATCAAATCCATTAACATAAACCCCTGCTGCTCAGGCACTTGATGCCTGTTGAGGGAAATTAATCCCTAAATTAGCTGATTTTGATGAAAAAAAGGGAAAGTCGGGTCACTCAAAAGGAGAAAGTTAGTTAATATTATACGATGAAGACACAAAGGACCTTTAAAGACAATTGTAACAAGTTAAATATTCGCTTTTTAATCTTTATTATATTATGCTGTATATAATTATAGCACATGTTATATTATTATATATTATATCATTATTAATAATATACTATATTACTGTGCATTGCATGAAACATATAATTATATAACATTATCGAATAATATTTAGTAATATTAATATGCCGGCGATTGGTTGAGACGCGTAGGGTCGATCAAGCAGTCAATTTTAATTCAAGAAATTTCAGTGTAGAACCATGCTATAAGGACTTGCTTAACAGTCAACGGCTACGTGCCGCGCTTGCGTTTTCTGACTGTTTCCTGACGGTTTTCGAGCAATGCTTTTTCCCCTTATAGGTTACTATGCTGACCTCCCACGCGCACAATTCTTCCGAGCATGATGCGCATAATTAAGGACGAAACTCACATTAAAAACCCGGCACGTTGCCGTTTAGACCCTCGAAAAAGACGTTAATCCCGGAACGTTGGCCGCTGCGAACGAGTGCGTACGCGGCGGCTCCCTAGTCCATCTCAAGATCCAGCCGCTACCGCGAGTCTTGGCATGCGCCCCCGTGAGAACTCAAACCAATCGGAGTGTGCCATTTCCTGATTGGCCGCTGGAACGAAGAATGCCCTAATCTTCTGGCAATCGTCTATGCTATCGTCACTTCAGACGCGGCACTGTGGCCGGCTGTGGCTGGTTCCTCTTACATTCAAATTCCTCCTGTCTATTCTTTACTTTCTTTTCTAAAGAATAAGGTGTTCCTCCCAATCTGGCCTCCTATGACTTATTTTATTCTAAAGTATCGGACCTGAAGATCGCTGTTGCTAGAGTTTAACTTACTTAGCCTCTACGATAAAGTTATACCTGGACAGTGTGTTCGATCTCACAGAGAAAGTAATCTCACCGAATAAAACTTTGCCGATTGCCTAGATAAAGCCAAAGTGTTTGACCGACTTTTGGGACAGTAATAGGTCAATCTGCAGGTCTATCATAATGACTTGACTGACGTGGTAAAGCCTTTGCGGCTGCTTTTTTCAGGCCCGGTTTCGTTTGAGAAGGGAAGAAAAGAGCGGACAACTACATGAAGTGACATATTCTGTACAGAGGTAGTGGAGCATTGGTTGCAGGAATTGTGTCATCAGTGCCAAGCCTGAAAACGGTCACATGACCGCGCTCTTCTGTCTGCTTCTGGGACAGCCAATCATAGCTGCCGTGGACTGCTATTGGCAAAACAGCTGAACAAGCGGTCAGTGGTTCCTCTCGTATGTCGTTTATTCACTTCAAGCCCACACGGCCTGCTGGTAGCTTACTTGTCAGTTAAACTTTGAAATCTTGACGACAAAACGTAGCTGGCCTTTCGCTGACCACAATGAGAGATGGCAACATGAAGGGGTATTAAGCAGACATCAGACATGTCAGTCCATCCTAACTTACGTCGACGACTGTGATACAAATGGATTCGCTTTCACGCAGCTACGTTGGCACTTTCTTGCCACGCAAACGGAATGACTCAGTACCCAACCCATAAACCACGTCACTGATTTGAGGTGATTCGACGTGTGCTCGAGACTGATGACGTACCCCTGGACACTATGTGTTTCCGTCAATCTTGGAAGATGCACAATATTACCTGGGCAACCTGCTAATCCGATATCATTTTAAAAAAGTTGACGCAGGAACACTACTGTTAAGAATGGGTTAAGGATTAAGTTCAAGGCCAGGGGTTAGATATAATCTTAGGGTTAGGGTAAAGGTTTGATTTTGGGTCAGAGTCAGTGTCACCCTTAAGGTTTTAGTTACGTTGCGTGGTTGGCGTCCTGCGAGGGTGGAATAAGGTTTAAGATAAGTGTCAGTGTTAGCTTTACGTTAAGGGTTTAGTTTTGTTGTTTGCGATACTGTTTGTTTATAGTAATGTTGAACCTTCTTAGAATTGAAAACAGGACCAGCTGCATTAGCGGGAAAATCTTAACCTTTTCCTTTTTCCTACTTGCGATAAAACATGCCCTTTCACTTTTAAGCGATGCAAGTGGAGGAAGACAATGCAATTTTTTAGGTTGGTCGTCCCAGAATTATGTCTTTCGAAAATGGTGGCATTAGTTTAGCTTTTAAATCTGTAGTGGGTCGTTGCCTGCCCGATGCCTGGCCTTCCTGTCGTGACCTCAATCCGTCTAGACCTCAAGGTCGTGAGGGCTACCAAACTTACTGGCGCGCGAGACACAGACCGCCCACGTTGATTCCTACCCACATGGTGATTAACCAATCACAGGCCGACCTAGCCAATGAACGCTCGTTCTCTCTGTCTACTGGCCTGACTGCTCTCAAACTGGCACTTAGGACCCGGCCAATCTCCTGGGTGGTCGTGTTCTCCCAATTCAGCCTTCTTTCATCTATTCTGCATTCGCAGTTGCTGGGTTTAACTCAGCTAACCTCCTGCGATAAATCTATCATTTAGTTTATTAATTTTATTTTGGTTTTTGTTTAGTTTTTATTTTAGTTAATTTCGCTTAGTTTAGATTGGCTTAATGTAGGTACTTTAGTTGAATATACAGTAGCTACCCAGGTATATTTATCTAATATTAGCAACATCTAACTAAACTAACAACTAGTCAAAACTAAAGGTTAAATGAAACTTATAAATTAAAGGGTGAAATGTTAGTGGCCCGCTCGGGCCACTTCGGAACCACTGATCAGTAGCCCTGCTTCGCGGGAAACTGGGCAACTGTAGCTGTTCAGAGATGGCGTTAAAGGGGCTTCAAAGATCAGATTTTTTGCGAGTGTTTGAATTCTTAACGGTAACCTGCCTTGGGGTGGCAGAAGGAGGCGGACAGAAGAAAAGGCTGTTTTCAGTGAGAGAAAGAGGTTACCATAGTATGCGATGTTAGACAGCATGACATTGATATGACCGACCGTTTGAGAGTGCAGTGACTTTTGAGATTAGCATATGAGAAGTTACTGTTTACAGTGACGTCTCAGGGAAGCTGTCCTGCTTATATTGTTTATAAGTAAAGTCACGCCTCCACCGAAGTGATAATCGCTTTCAAATCTGGGTGTGAATAGTACAGATTGGTCGACTTCTCAGTGACGCATACGCATGAGCAAGTCTATAGGAGTTAAGGCTAAGTTGGCTAACCTGCAGTGGCCTCTTTGCAGCCACTTGGAACCCAAGACCAGCCACTGATGCATGACTCATCTAGCCTGTCTGTGTGCCCACCGTCCTCCGGGGGCTAAGCGCTAACTGCCCTTGGCCGACGCGCACGCACGCCACAGCGTGACCGCGCATACACGCTAGCCAATCGCAGTCCATCTCAAGGTCGCGCGTCCACGCGAGGCTAGACATCATCCGCCTTATTGGCCGCCGGAACAAAGCATACGCCGGCGACGCTTGATGTTCTAGCAGCCGGACTGCGGTCCTCCGCGAGTTAACACTCTTTCCATCTATTCTCCGTTCCATTGTGTACACTATCAACTCTTCCTTCTACTCTGGCCTTCTCAAGACTTCTCCCATCCCCTAAGAAACCGGGCCTCGAAGATTGTAGGTGTTAGGGTTAACCGTCTTAGCCTTAACACCTACAATCTTCCAGGCCCAGTTCCTTCGGATATTGGAGAATTCTTGGAAGGCCAGAGTAGAAGAGATAGTTTACTGTGTACACAAAAGAACGGAGAATGGATGTAGAGAAGTCGGACCTCGGAGCACACGTCATTCCGCTGGAGCGCCGTGGTCCTAAGTCACGTCTAGTGGCCGAGAGTGGGGAAAAGAGGACTTGTTCTAGTGGTGCTTGGTGGCCGCGAGAACATAGATGCACGTGTGTGTGTCTGAGCGGAAGTAGGTCAAGTCTCTGCAGTTCAGCACGACTGGAAGCACTGACTGGGGTATTGGATGACCTTGAGGCAGCTGGCGTTGAAAAATGGCGCCAGAGAAAGCAATAGAGAAGGTGGGACGGCAGAGACCGCTTCGAGCTAAATAATATCGCTATATTAATGTTTAGCGACGGAATCTGTAACTTGTAATCTACTATGGAGCAGCCGCCAATGTATGCTAAGTTCTTCAAAAAAGGCTAAAGGGTATGATGCCCAGAACCCACTCGCATCAAAACCAACTACAGACCTACTAAACTTCCTTCTTTAGAAAACAGGTGTCACTAAACGAAAACGAGATGTATATTCCTTGGTTTGTCGCAATCGGTCGTATCGACAAAAGAAGGTTCCACAAATTACAAGCAAATGTAAGATGACGTTTACTGCAAGACGATGAACTGTAAAAAGGCTGTGTGACGAGCCAGCTGTTATCTATGTCTGCACGCCAGGTGTTCCGTGAAGCTCTTATGCGCACTGATTACTCTGCCAGCTGCAGCCAATCAAAATGAAGTGGGAATATCAATTGACTTGGAGCTTATACGCTTATCAAGGAGCGAGTTGATCGATAGTGTGAGGAAGTTAGATCGTGCGGGGAGTGGATAATTACGCGTGGGACACGGGCCTGGCAGAGCGAAGGCAGGATGAGTCACGCGCAGTTGCGCTGGTTCACATTCTAATTTTAGCAGAACTTTATTCTCAGTCACAGAAGCTTGGCCAAGTTGGCTTGTCGATCAGGACGTTTTTATACCTTGACCCAACGGTGAGAACGGATTGTCAGCTAATTTACAGTTGTCCTAGCCTTGACTACAGATGAAGTTAACAATCGATTCGCATGCTACGCATCGAACCAGTTACGCATGTATCAGCGCTGTCTCGAGTTTATGGATTGACCTGTTACATAACGTCGATGACAGTCGAACAAGCAGCTTTCAATGCCAACATGCATTTCTGCTGACTACCTATCTATTTCCAGAGGTAGTCCCAACATGGACCGCTCGATAAGGCGTTTTATTTGTAATTGAGGAATTAAAATTTTATTGAAATAATAGCACACCCCACCAAGAAGCACACTTTTTACTCTATCTGTTGTTTATCATGTGCCTCCACCCTTTTGCACCTGTGTAAAATGCGAATACTAAGCTTACAAATATATATATATACCAAGTCAAATTACGTCATGATCTTTGCACCAACTATCCTTCCTCGATGTCGTGGTGCGCCGTTGTTCAACTGGACTACTGCAAACCACCGTATTAAGAAAAAACCACCAGCACGAAATAAATACTCCACGTCAACAGCAATCACCCTCTGTCTCACAAATGTAGCTGCGTTCGCACACTTTTCCAAGGAAATGAAACACATTGCAGCACAGAAGCTGACAAAAGAATGGAACAACAATACCTACATGAACTCTTTCGAGCTAATGGATGCCCAAATTCTTTCATCAACCAAAGCAAGCGCCGAGTGAACAGAGGACGGGGAGCAAATCCGCAACCCGAAGTCTGGAGGGCCATTCCCTACATAAAAGGAGTCTCCGAAGCACTCTCTCGACTGCAAGAGTAGGCTTGAATAGGCATAGCCCATCAAACTAAGGCGACAATACGTCTCCGAGTGATGCAACCTAAAGACAGACTGTCGCCTACTGAAGCTTCCGCAGTTGTCTACAAAAGACTTTGTAACGATGGAGACTGTAATTACGTTGGATAAAAGGGGCGCAAATTGCAGACCTGCCTACAGGAGCATAAAGCGGCGGCCCAGAATCAAGACCCTAACTCACAGCTTGCTACACATATTGGAGAGACCGGCCACGACTTTGATATTCAAGTTACGACCATCGTTGGCTGAGGAGCCTCAAAAGCTGAAAGATTGATGCTTGAGGCATGGCACTCAGATGCCAACTCTGTCAACGGGCGTCTGGACCTCCCTGCGGCCTACAAAGTCCTACGTTATTGCGTAAGTAAAGGACAGGGCACGGTCAAACCGATTTCAGGATTTGCAGACGAAGGTGGCCATGTGAGGAAACCACCTGAAGACGGCGCAAAAATTACCAGCTTCCTCTACCGTGGAGACGAAACTGAACACTGACTGCGTCACGCCAAACCTTAATCTACACGCAGAACCAAACAGCGTACGAGAAAAATCGATCAGCTCAAGGCCAACACTTACAGCCACAACTTTAAACTGCTGATCGATTAAGTCGGTATTCGCTTCGACAAAGGATAGCAGGCCCAGCTGTCCGAAACGTACGCAAATCTACAAATATATTCCGTCGAACAAAAAAAGAATTCATATTCTTATCCCGGAATTCTGCCTTTTTCAAATTTGAAACCATTCTCTTTTTCCAATACATATCACACAATCCACCGCCAGTTACTCCGTTTCGGTCATTTCGATTCTATTGAAATGATAGCCCAGCCTCAACACGCTCACTGTTTTCCTCTACCAAGGTTTCATCATGTCCCCCCTCCATTTTGCGCCTAGTTTACTGCGATCACCAAGCCTACAGTAAGTTGATTTTCATTTTGGATCATGTGTGCACTCGGAGAGGTCTCCCTGTTTTTTTGCGGAAAATCTCCATACAGCCCTCAGCTACTAAATTTCAGTGCTCAGGCATTTTTATGAGAACGCTCAAGTTAGCACACAGAACATTTAAAAGCGCAAAAAATTGATACGGTGCAGCACCTAAGAAGGTTCAGTGCAAGCCAT
>JAYGXS010000010.1:3381868-3395471 GCA_036362985.1 Ligula intestinalis
GACTTCTATTCTCCACCAAGCAGCCATGGTCTGAAGATCGCAGTTGCACGGTTAGACTCAACCCCCTGCGATAAGTTATTAACCATGAACAATGTGGTACCAGAGAGCGTTGTTAAAAGAGCGTTTTTAGGGTGTTGCTCACACCAGACCCGAAGTAGCACTACAATATGTGACCTATGTCGTCCTCCTCGTTTACTTGCGGATTTAGGGCTTGAACAAGCACCATAAACGTTTTGTCAAAATGGCATCTGCTTTCTGTAATGTCAGTGTTTTTTTGTAAATCTACCATGTATTAATAACTGTTCCTAGGAATAAAACTTAAGTAGTGGTAGTCAGGATTGCTGGCAAAGGCAGAGGGGACTGGAATGACGATTTCTGGCTTGTAAGCCGTCGTCAGGCAGTCATACCCAGACTCCAGTTGTGTCGCAAGCGAGTTGGGACCTTGTGGCCTTTTGGCTTAAAGTCAAATGACGTAAGCATTAAGCCACAAGCTCGTCGTCTTGCCGGTTTAGGTCGGAGGATATTGGCGGTCGGTGAACGTTCATCAACGATTGTCAGCTTAAGTAGTAATGGGAAATTAGAACCAGAGCGGCTTCTGCATACTGGACTAGGATCACGCTGCTCCACGCTATTAGAATGGTATTTTGTTGTATCATCTTAAAGCAGCAATATCAGGGTCTACGAAGAGGGTAAAATGTTAAGATGCACACTGTTTGGGAAGGCAAGGTGTGCACACATATTTAAACTTTGCCCTTTACGGCAATCAGGTAAACATCTCACGATCATTAACTGATGGTTGATTTTCAAATTTCATTTTTCAGGGCAAGACGGCCTTTCCTTAAAATTGCATTTCTTGGGATGCCTGCCCTTCATTTTATACGAAATTTCATTTTCATATTAGAGCACTTATCGCAGGGGGTTGAATGAGTCTAACCGTGCGAGTGTGATCTTCAGACCATGGCTACTTAGTGCAGGAGAGAAGTCGTTAAAGTCCAGAGTAGTAGGAAGAATGTATTGTGTACACAAGGGAAATGAAAATAGATGGGATAAGTCTGACATGGGAGTAAACGTCCGCTCAGAAGATTGACAGGATCCAAAGTGACTGTTGAGAGCATTCAGGACAGCAGACAGAGAGAGAGAGCTTTCATTGGCTAGATCGGCCTGGAGATTTTGGGCAAAGAGGCAGCTTGCGTCAGGAACGCGTGCAAGCTCGCTATTCGTCGCTGGCTCAAACCGTGTAGATGCGGGAACCGTGATTAGCTGATCGAGACGTCGATGACCACGTCGGTGAACCGTTGGGAAAGTGCACTTCGATGCGAGCTAGTTGGCCATGCACGATCCACTACATACTAATTTGCAAAGGGCCATAATTCCCCGCGGAACTGTGGTATCAAATAAACTTCGACAGGCCTCCCGAGCACGAACACACAACTTCGTAAAAGAGCAACACAAAACTGGATAACAAAAGCCTGCACACTGCACATACTAGCAGGCGATAACTGCTAATAATACTGGCCCGTAACTTTCGAAAAGAAGTGAAGGACCATTTTTTTTAAACATTAAGGCCCGCTCTCAAAACAGTAGTGTGAACATTGTAAAGCGAAAAAATGCAGTCAAAGTTGTTTCCCGCGGCCGCTGGGAGTAAGTTGTTCCGCATTTAAACTGAAGGTGTGTGCGGAGCTTCGCGCCGCGGATAATATTAATCTAACTGCAGAACAGTAATTTGGATCTCAGGAAAGTTGAAGTAACCGACCTCCTAACCATTATTTCTTCGTAAGTATACTCCGTCGGCTTTTTATCCAGTATAAATTAAGCCCCAGGACGAAGAATAGCCCCTAGACAACGGATGTATCACTGATAAACTAATTTATATGCGCGCACAGGACACTGCGCCCTGCATATTCGAGTGAATGTTTACGTTAGCAAGTTCTCGCTAGGTAGAATATGCGATGAGTCTGGCCTCTAGTCACAAACTCGATCGCCCATTTTAGCCGCATGAATCATCTCCTTCTAAAGTGGGACTTCGATCAGCAGAAAGGTATACGTGTCATTTATTTAGAACAAAAGTACATGCACCAGAGCATGCACTAACTGAAAATATTCCTTATGATCGTCAGATCTGTAGCGACCCCCTTTCTTAGTCATGCTTTCCTCGAACGCCTTGCAGACTAGGTCATGTCTGGCGTGACCACCACGCGTCCGCAAGACACCATAGTCAAGACCTCCGTTCAAGGTCACTCCTGTCTGGCTTTCTCAAGGCGGTATAGCCTCACTAGCCAATCAATTCTCAAGGCGAGACCAGTGCTCGAGATGCGGGTATGTTTACGCTCAGTCTCTTCCAGAGCCGACGACTCACTGTTCGGTTGCAGACCTTCAGACCCGGTGATCGACTTGCTGGAATGCGACTCTGGACTGCACTCGTCTGGAAGTCACTTTCATATTGCTTACATACTACGCTTGTTCCTACCTTAGTAAATTCTCACTGACACTATGGCCTTCCACGCCTTATACTATCAACTAACTTATAAAATGTTGGGATACGTTCTCTGGTCTATTAGCTGGTTGGACCACATCGTATCCCACATATATATTACTCAACTTCCCTCCTATATGCGGCCTGACTTTGAACTGTTTGGTTTCGTGGCAGCCAATCTCCGAAAGCTTATTTTTTGAATGGTCATTCTTTGCAATAGGCGTCACTCAGCGTCTGCTCCGTTTCTCCAAAAAATTTAACGCACCACTCAAAAAATGCACTCAAAAGTTTTGTGGCTTTCGTCGAACAGATGTCAAAATATTCTCAAATGTAATATGTTGAAATGAGGTGACACATCGGGT
Source organism: Ligula intestinalis (assembly GCA_036362985.1). NCBI lineage: Eukaryota > Metazoa > Platyhelminthes > Cestoda > Diphyllobothriidea > Diphyllobothriidae > Ligula > Ligula intestinalis. Next base: position 3,384,704 of record JAYGXS010000010.1, read on the forward strand.
TGCCCTAACTACTGGAAAACGTTCGATGACGTTTATCATAACGAATACACTAGAAACAGTTTTGTTAAGTGGGACGTATTTCTTACTAAGTCTGTGGATGCCATGTTAGTTTTGAGGGTTGGATTCGCGGAAAAATACAAGCAGACACCATACGTGGGTTCCTCAGTAGCTCCAGACAGATTCCTTAGCGATCTTTGGCTGGTTTTTATTCGGAATGCCTTAGTCATCATGACTAAGGGTTTGCCTCCCAAAACAACGGAGTATCACTGAACTTCTAGCGTCTATGCTTGTACCGAATACTACGTTACACCCATTCGCGTCACCGTTTACGTTGACCAGTTCTCGCTAGATGGAGTAGCCGATGACTCAGGCCCTTAGTCACAAATTCTTTCGCCCATTTTAACCTTATGAATCATCCTTTTAAAATTGAAAGTCTATCAGCAGATCAGTACACCTGTCTGTAAGTTGAACACGTGTTAAAACATGAACCTGAAGTAAAAATATTCCATCTGAACATCAAAACCATAACTCACCCTCCCTTTTGCGGCCTGACGTGGAACTATTTGTTTTCATGGCAGTCGTTCCTTGAAAAGCATAAATTGAATTCGTAAATCTTATTATTTGGAGGGCACTTTTTGAGAATAAACATCACTCAAAGTCTCCTCTGAGGTCTCAGTAAATACTCTTGTATTTTTTCCAAAGAAAGTAGGCAGAAAATAAAAACGCTATTCACAAGAAACCATAACTTTGGTCGAAACAATCGCAAAATCTTTCCAAATTTAAATTGTTAAAAGAAGGTGACATGTTGAGTTGCCATAAATCCTGGGAAAATGCTATGAAGTCGTTACTAAAGAATAACTTTGTCAGATGGGGCGTCTGTCATATTACGTCTGCAGTGAAGGCGTGCTATTTTGGGTTCAAAAGGTTAAAGACGGGAAGAAATACAAGCAGACACTCATAAGTGGTCGGCACAATAATGGATTGTGGATAAAAGTTTTTAATGAAGAAACAATGAGTTTTCAACGGAATCGACATTTTGACACCCCAGGATGCTCACCGTGAATGCGTTCGCATATTATTCCCGTGAACGAGGAAACATATCCTTTCGCAAAAAGCAAATACAGATAGCACATGCTTTAAAGTTTACATCTCCTTCGCCGAGGTTTCCAACTTTGAAAAGGATAAAACCTAGTAAGCCTCATAAGCGGGGGCTATCCACCGACTGAATTCTTACCACTCGCACACTTTCGACTTAAGAGTTTGCAGGAACCTCTTGTGTTCCGCACAAAAACCCCGAGCTTCATTAATCTCGAGATAGCAAGTGTTGCTCAAGCTAATTTGACATTTTTCGAGCCCCAAATAACCGAATGCCGTTTCATTTCATGCCTGTAGATTGGATTGTAAGAGTACCCCTAAGAATAACTTGACTATAATTGAAATCCACATCTTTCCACATACGGTCACAACGACTAAACGTAAGGTGTAACTAACCATACGAACAGCCTACAGAGTAGCTAAAAGCCCGGACACGTGTTTCACCGGTATTCTGCCGTTGTTTGACACAGCTGCAAGGGGTCTGTCTCATCAGTGGGTCCCCCAACATTCTCTGTCTGTTTTCTGGTTGAGATACCGGTTTTAAAAGTCTGATGAGCAAGACCCGTCGCGTCTGTGTTAATCAGCGGCAGAATACCGGCGAAACACGTGTTCGGGCCTTTTAGCATCTACCTAGGCTGTTAGTATGTACACCTACAACATCAGCTGATACTAACATAGTCTGTCTGTTGGCAGCATGTGTATATTTCACAGGGGTTGATGGGTTTCAGCACAAGTACACACCTACAATTTCAGTTTACGCCTATAGACCTTGGATATGCTAATATATACGGCGAACAGAAATTTATTTCTCAAGAGCTTAAAAAGGTGAACTTTCAAAACCGGTGAATCAACCAGAAAACAGACAGGGAAAGCTGGGGGACCCACTGATGAGCCGGATCCCTCGCAGTTGTGTCAAACATCGGCAGAATTCTTGCAAACCACGTGTCTGGGCATTTAAACTACTACCTAGGCTATTAGTATGGTGAGTAACAACATCAAAACGTAAGTATTAATCACTGGCACATCCGCCTCAATTTACCCCCCCCCCCCTGTACCTTACAGAACTAAATTCTGACTGACAGTGCTGATAAAATATCCAAGCGCTTGTAATTCCTTTTCCCGTGATTATTTTCCATTGGTTGTTCCGGATATTTCTGCTGTATTGCAAATTATATTTTTGTACAGGGCTGACGAGGAATAGACGAAAAAACCTAGGTCCGCAGAGCCTGCATTTTTCGTCATTCGTTGATTTACCTAATAGGACGACCAGCATGAATTCCATTCACTCAATCTTTGGATGACTCGTGAATGGTCACTTCCCTCCTATAATCAGAATAGGCTAATGGCAGTTGTAGCATTAGTATTCGCAGATCAAAAACATAATGACTATTTCACTGTTAGTTTGTCATTTAGGAGATACAAAATTTTAATCTTTTTCTTCTTTTATAATTATATTTAAGTAGTTCAGCAAAGTTGAATACGCAGCTTATATTTTGCAAGAGGGAGATGCTATAGGTGTTAAGGCTAAAACGATTAACCTTAACACCTACAATCTTCGAGGCCCGGTTTCTTAGGGGATGGGAGAAGTCTTGAGAAGGCCAGAGTAGAAGGAAGAGTTGATAGTGTACACAATGGAACGGAGAATAGATGGAAAGAGTGTTAACTCGCGGAGGACCGCAGTCCGGCTGCTAGAACATCAAGCGTCGCCGGCGTATGCTTTGTTCCGGCGGCCAATAATGCGGGTGATGTCTAGTCTCGCGTGGATACGCGACCTTGAGATTGACTGCGATTGGCTAGCGTGTACGCGCGGTCACGCTGTGGCGTACGTGCGCGTCGGCCAAGGGCAGTTAGCGCTTAGCCCCCGGAGGACGGTGGGCACACAGGCAGGCTAGATGAGTCATGCATCAGTGGCTGGTCTTGGGTTCCAAGTGGCTGCAAAGAGGCCACTACAATGCTGTTGTTAGAAGAAGAAAACACGTTTACTTTTCAGATATTTCGGAGTTAAACACAACCCAATTATAAATGACAAATGATGTGTAGTTGTGCTGTAGTCACTGTTTCCATTTAAGTATGCTACAAAATATCAGTAGGCAGTAGCTCGCCAAATTTACCCTATACGACCGCAATTCAGCTGAGGGTATGATATATTTTTTCGATATGAACTAAAATAGTTCGTTAGGTACTAGCAGAAGTGTAAATGCCCTCTTGTATTTTATCCTTGCCAATCGAAAAGCGGGTGCGTACATTTATTTATAAAAACTTAAGGAAGGTACGTGTTAACGTTTTAATTTACTACTTTTTCCGGTCCAGCGCATACCCCACAGCATGAAATTCAGTGAGATAGTCTATTTCCGTGGGATATGCGGTAGGTCCTTCGGTCGCTAATCAACGAGTTAAAAATTGTGGGACAGTTAACAGTTATTAATCGGGTCCGTAAATGCATCTAGTGCCTACCTCGGGTTCCTAAAGATTGCATGTAGGTCATAACAGAACCTAACTCGCTTGCATGATCATGCATATCTACTCACAGACACAGAACGTAACTTAAGTAGGTCATACTGCTTAACAGAGTACGGGTGTTCCGTTTAGCCCTGAATATTCACGGTTAGTGCATCAACGACACCCGCTTAAAGATGTTCGATTAATGTTCGATAAGTTGCAGTTTGACCGCCATTATCAACGATTTCTATTGTGTGCGCCACATCATGATGGCATACAGGAGGTAGTAGACTTAAGAGGCATCGTTCGCGTTCTCTCATTTTTCAATCACCTTCGACCCAGTATCAGACTAGAATCAAGAAAAATCTAAGCAGCCTAACTACGCATCCATCCCAGGTTTTAAAGAAAAGATTTTGGGGAGCGCGCGCATAAGCCTGCCATAAAGACCAAAGTAACAAAGAAGCCATTGCAGCGGCACTCCCAGTCGCAGAGTCTAATACCAGCCTTGACGATATACTGTACACTCATTGATGAATGTTCACCTGACCGCTAACCGAACTCATCTGTCCTGTTCTGCCTTGGGCCTCGATGGGCAGATGGTATTGTCGCCAAAGACAAACAAGAATGGACTGGTACTTTCTGGCGTATTATTCATCATCAGCTAGCCATATAATGACTCGAGTGGTTTTCCACCCGAACCTCAAACTCGTGACCGTTTTGATGAGAGTCAAGCGTCCAAACCGTTGGTCCACGAGCTCCTTGCCTTGCCAATTTTGGTCAGGGGATATTAACACTCGTTGATGAAGGACGTTCATTTGAGCGTAGACTAGCTGTGCATATAGTTAAGCTACCAGACCAGTCTTCAATTCCTGGACCTTGCTGCCTATGTATGGTACCGTACCACTGTTAAAATCAGAGGAATTCGATTAAACTACGTGAAACGGGGACAAAGCTGGACAGTCGATAGTTCTCCCATTATAATAAGGTGGTCCAAGCTTGGAATGATCTGCCTTTGGATGCTGTTATATACGCTTCCGTTGAAGACGAAACTAAATGAAGCAAGGGTCACTATAACACCATCTGACCTCTGTATTTTTACCACAGTCGTTAAGATCATACTATTATCTTATTACTTCCTACCCTAATAGCAATGTTCCGGAATCAACGGTTAAAGTGGCTCCAGTGGAACCAAGGGTCCCACTTTGGTTCCACTTGGTCCCACTGCGCGGTGATTGCGTATATGGGCGGTTTCCGTGCACTGGCCCGGATAGTCTGCAAGCTGTCATCGAAATCGATGGTCGAACACCCACACACAAGCTCCCACGTCCACCTGAGAAAAACACTACGCGCACGCACGCCTCCTGCATTTTGTACCTGCCCCCTCTCCAAATGCGGCGCCTGGATCGATGCCTTACTCAGGCAACTTTTGCCGGCGTATGCATCATGGCTTGTGCCATTGAAATCGTCTGTAACCAGGGTCACTATACACATCTAATTATATTACTCGTTATGAGTGAACAGCCCCGTCTGCTTACTATTTCCAATAACTGATAGCTGCTTGCTTTTCGTAGTAGACGTACGTGGGTTACACTCCTGAGCAAAATAGGCGTGTTGTGTTAAGCCATGAATATTCGATGTTAGGGCATCATAGAGAGTGCCGATTTATGTTCGATAATTTGCATTTTGACCGCCATTATCAACGATTTCTATTGTGTGCGCCACAGCAGTATGGCATAGAGAAAGTAGTAGACTTACGAGGCATCTTTCGCACACTCTCATTCTTCAATCGCCTCCGACCCAGTATCAGACTAGAGCCAAATAAACCATAGGTGGGCTTGGGCGCAATGGGTTGAAAATCTGATCAGTTTGGCTACCTATTTACCCCTCCCCAGTTTTTTAAGCAAAGATGTTGCGTATCACACGTAACAATGAGCCATTACAGCGGGACTCTCAGCTGAAGAGTATTAAGTCAGCGTTGACGGTGGATCGTACATTCGTTGATGAACGTTCATTCGACGGCTAACGGAACTCAGCTGCCTTGGGCCTCGGCAGACGAAAAAGCTGGTTGTAGGCAGATGCCAACCATAACTAGAATCAAGTGTTGTCCTAACCGAGCCTTGAACTCGCGACCATTTTTATCATCGTCAAAAGTCCTAACCATTAGTCCATGACCTCGTTGTCTCGCTGATTTAGATCAGGGGATAGTGACTGCCTTTGATAAACGTTCACTTGAGCGTAGACTTGCTGTGCAGATAGTAAAGCTACCGAACAAGTCTTTGCTGCCTAGATCTTGCTGTGTGGTGCCCTCTTTGTACGACATGGAAGAAGTAGTTACCACCTTAATAAGAGAGAGACACCCATGTGCGATTCAAGGAATGTTAAGTAACATCGTGGCTTTACCCCGGCAAGTAACCCAATCATTTACTCTAGCCTTACTGCTAACGCTAGACATTTTCCTATCAGGAACAGTTAATTTAACTCTAACACTAACCACGGATGCCGCCGGAAAGATGAGGTGGGGGTGTTTCTAGGCAAACAGAACAAAAATCATAGAGAATTATCTTAGACACCATTGTCCTCACCGGCAATACTCCTCAAATCGTGATCGTTGGGAAATGGCACCTTTTTAACATGTGTGAAAAGGATCCTATTTACGGGAAAAACTAGCAGTAGTAGACAAGTTCCCCCGTTGATTTCGACGATGGGCACCACGTGCTCCAACAAGCCGCAGCAAACGCTGAAGCAAGCCGCAACTGACACAAAGGCGAGCTGGGCAAGCAACACGAAAGCGACAGCAAGCAGGAGCAACGCAGAGAACTTGTGCGAGAGACAGCAGGAGTTTAGGCAGACTTGCACAGAATCTACCCACTCGCTCGCCACTCCCACCTCCGTTTTCGGTGTAAAGACAAAGTCAATAAGACCGGGGATGAGGGAGGGTGTAGACGGCTGGCGCGATAAACACTGAGCATGCGCACACTTGGCACAGCCATCTCGCTAGGTATGCTCCCGACTGCGCGGGAGCGCCATAAAGGCCACATTAAGAGGGAGCCATTGCAGCCTGACTCTCAGTCCTCCCTCTCCTCCCATACGCACACACAGACACACGCGTACGGAAGGAGCAGCTACGTGGGGGGCCGAGTTTTCCCGTCAGTTGGCAGACCCTCGAAGCCACGGCTTTTAGCGCACCGTGATAGATTCAGACGCATTCAGATTTATTATAGTGAGGGAAGAAACGCGCCGAGGTCGACCTCACTCTCTCCCCCACCGCATAGTGACCTCCTAGCTTTTTGAGCACCCGCAGTGGGGCCTGAAACCCAGTGGTAGCGCGAGCGCAGTCACCAACAGGGAATCAGAAGTGAGAGAAAGTGCCAGCGCCTTCCAGGCCGCAGGGACCGTGGTTGGCTGATGACTGGCAGTGCATGCATGTGCATACAGACCATTGGATCTCAGAAGGGTGAGAGCGGCCCTGCATGAAGCCTGGGCCAACATCCTCCTGAGAGGGGTAACCAGTCAGTCAACGACTGAAAGGCACTACCCATGCTCCGTTGCCGGTCGGCGTCCGTGGACGAGGCTGTGTGCCCGACAAGCTTGACGACGAGTAGACAAGTACAAGTAATAGCACAAGCAGACAAGCCATCAAGTTCAATTTGATTTTAATGCGCAAAACTTAGCGACCACCACACTAAAATAGGAGTTATCTCTGAGGAACCTCCTGTGTGATCTCTACTTGTTATTTTTAATTTTGGGTGTGCACTTCCAGTTGGCGAAAATGTCAATTATAGTTTCTCAATGGCGAAGAATTCGCCAACGAGAAGTCAACATGTGAATGTATGGGTACAGTAGGGCCTCGGGTACCGAGCATTTCAGTTAACGAGCGAGACGCCATCGGGAAATATTTTTCACTTGACGAACTTCCACTCAGTTACCAGCCCAAGGGCAGGTGCGTAGCTTTACTGATAGAAAAACATAAGTAGGGTACGCGCAAAATTTTTAATTTACTAATTTTTCCGCTTGCCGCAATTTGTTCCTTACCTACACACTGCCTACCTAGCACTTCCACTGGTCTTCCATTCTCAGATCTGGCTGTCTCAACATGGTACACTTCTTTGTAAGACACGTGTTATGGCCCAGTATTTCGAACCCAACTAATAGGCAGAGGCAGTCAATAGAGCGGTCCTGTTGGCAAGCCTTTAATCAGGATGGCACAGAAGCAACGGAATTAAATTAGCGTGTCCAATACAGCCTATTACAGTGGAGTCCGGTTAATGTGGACACCTGCGTTCCAGGCCAACTGTCCATATTAACCGGTTGTCCACATTAAGCGAACTGACCCCAAACCAGTCGTTTCTACTATGGAGAAATTCCGTTCCTGGCCAACTGTCCACATTAAGCGGTTGTCCACATTAACCGTGCCCACATTAACCGGACTTCACTGTATAAGGTTATGCTACTTCAAGTCAAATCCTGACCAATCGCATGCGAGGAAGATTCTGACATGCGTGCTGATTCGTGGTTCCCCACGCTGCGAGACGTTAGTAGGACATCTGCTGTGCACGTGTACGCAGGTGTCAAGTGTACTTCGAGCGTGCGGCTATGACTCAAATGGCGTGCGCTTCTCCTCGCCATAACAGCACTGTATTAGTAGCCACCCCACTCGTCAAGAGAGTTGGTTCCTTGGAAGATTCCACCGGGGCTAAGTTATTTCGTGTAAATTTATCCTAGCCTTAGTGCTAAAGTTTACCCTTTCCTTGTAGGTACCAGATAGTTTAACTTCAACACTAACCGCCGTCGAATAGAGGTTGCTGCTAACTTCTATTCAACCACAGCGCAAATTATGGATGCCTATTCCAGGCACCACTGTCCTCCGAACGTGCTTCCACTAAAACATCCACATCGGTAGAAAATGAGTCTTACTTAGCACATAAGTAAAGGATACCATCTACGAAAAAACTAGGCTGATAAGCCTGAAATTGTAATTTTCCTCGCCCTTGTTTTTGCCGGCAATACTGTCTGCGACATACCAATTTGACTCGGCAAAGAGGAGAATAGGCCGATCTCAAGCTCAAAACTCGCTCATTTAATTCATACGAAGCAACAAGTGGACGCGGGAGGAGCCTTTCGGGTCATAAACCACACGCCAACACACAAGTCCAAAGGCCTGCGCAAAATTGTGTTATCCACATCAGAGGTAGTGTCAATTCGGTTAGCAAAACCCAGCCTATGCTGTCAAAAGGCACTGGTACAAGCAATCTGCTTCCCTTGGCCGAACGCACGCGGAAATCCCACGCCTCTAAGCCACGCAGCCCGAAAACACAGAAGTCAAAGCCATAGAGAATAGTCAAACGCCAGCGGCGCGGTTGACATACAGACCTCAACACGCTGACCATTAGAAAATTCCCCTGTCTTCTCTGCGCATCACAACCAACGTCCTACGTTAAACTTCAAAACTAACCGCCGCAGAATAGAGGAGGTGGGGCCTTTCTAGTCAACCACAGCACACATCATGGAAAACTACTCCAGGCTCCATTATCCTACAAACGTGTATTCACCAAAACATCCCCATCGGTAGAAAATGATGCTTATTTAACGTGTAAGCAAAAGATGACATTCACCAAAAAACTAGGAATAATCAGCCAGAAATCATAATTTCAGTCTTTGCCGGCAATATTGCCTGCCTAGACTACTAGCTACTGTGGCTGTCAGGGCTTCTGTTTAGGCCTAAGGCAGAGCGGGGCAGATGAGTTTCGTTTGTGACCGGTAGAATATTCATCGAGGCATGCCAATTTCCCCTGATCCAAACAAGCAAGGAAACGAGCTCTTTGCCCAATGATTTGGGCGCTTGACTCGAGATAGAGGCTTGAGTGGGACACGACTTGGGTCTGGGTATGACTGGTTGACGATGGCTGATCAGCCGAAAATAGTCATTTTAGTCACCATTGTCTTTACCGGCAATATTATCTACCGACAATTGTTTGGATCAGTTGGAAATGAGATGAGTCAGTGAGTGAGTCATAGTTGATAGGTGATGTCTTTCACTTTCAAGTAAGTCCTCGTCGTGACTCCTAGTACTGTGACCTCTACCAAATGTAAGCGCAAAAGTCAGATGAACAACAAATACACCTGCAACGAATATAGAGATGGTGTATCGGTGGCCTTGTCACCCCCTCACTGTTTATGCCAAAAATGATCACGCTACAAAACGTTGTTGCGCTAGATGTGTGTGCGAGTCTCACGTATTTCACGAAGAAAGTGCGACTTCGATGAGCCACTTTACTCTCAGACAAAATCTACAAATTTAATCCAGAAAACTGCTAGGCATCCAGCGCTTGTGTCCATTAGATCCAAGTCCAGCACCACAAAATCAAGTGACGTTTGGGAAGTTGGAGATGGGAGTTCAATGCCACAAAACAGGCTTAACTGATGGCTCATGTCCTGCACGATTTGACTACAGTGCAAAACCAAGCAAGGTCGCCTTACTTGTTTCGCTCAGCCCAGTGAATCCATGTGTATTTGTGTGTCGCCCATCTCGCTTCAGACGACTGAGCAGCTGGTTGGTGGGGCCTTTGGCTCATTTCTTTCTGCACTATAAACAATCTGACTTGCAATTGGAGCTATCAAGGTGCGCTAAATCCGTGGCTTGCAGAGCTGCTAACTGGCGGACTGACAGTCAGGCAGAAGTAGCTCCTTCTTGATGTAGCCTGCATGGCACTCCCGCCATTGTGGGAGATGTGCTGTTGGTACGCATATTGGAGTGTTAGTCGCGCCAGCCACCTGCGCTTTCCCCACATCTCCAGTCTTCTCGATTTTTTTTTTTGACATCGACTCCCGCGGGAGTCACCGCATCGCTCTAGCTAGTTTGGGCTCGTGGTGGCCGTCGTTGAAGTGCATGGTCGAACTGTTGCGCGTGTGGACTATATCAGTATACAGCAAGTGTTATTTGGGCAACTTTCCTATGACCAATTCTGTACATAGGGGGAGGGAGGTGACGACAGCCACTTGCGGCAGATCTCCCTCTCAAGACACTTGACCCGGTTTGGTGAGAATGGAGAGAATTTGATGGATGCTAGATCAGGAACTGACAGGCGTTATTTGGGTTGCACTCCTATAAATAATATCGAACAGGGGTGGAGGGGGGCGCATAGGGGCGGCCACCTCCGCCCAATACCGTCTCCGGTATTCTTGATTTTGTGTTGACATGTGGCACAGATGAGTAAGAGGAGAGAGAGAGAGAGAG
>JAYGXS010000010.1:3400471-3493859 GCA_036362985.1 Ligula intestinalis
CGAAAATTATCGCATTAAAGTTACTTTATTCCAAAGAAACATCTTCTTCGAAGATCAATATTTCCATGTTATTCGACTATTTCCTCTATACTTTGGTCCTAATGCCACCACAATAATTTAAGCAGATGAGGAAATCAATGAATGCCGCCTGGTAATTTGTTTCCTCCTAAATCACAAAATGCATGCCCTATAGGATTTCGTTGAGAGAGTGATCACCTGATCGTCTTTGATGGCAATGAAAGTGTCATCGTCATTCCGCGCCCAGTATTACCAGCACCTCTACCTGCTGTAGAACAGCCTGGACCCTGAATTACAAAATCGGCGAACGCGTTGGTGTTCCCTTCACTTGCTCGTGGATTGTAACATCAGTCTTGAAGTACGTCCTGGGACCTTTTCTTTATCCTTGACCCCAACTTAACGCATAAACTTGACCTACTCGAAGACCAAAATCTGTATGAGCCTCATCTGAAATGTCGGCGGAAGGCTGGCAAATTCCGCCCACTCAAACGGTACTGGTAGTGATGGTTCTTTCGAACGAACTTTCAGGCAGGCACTACTGCTGTATATGAGGTGCCCATGGAACAAGAAGTTTCTCTAGAACCCATGGTACACCTTTTTTTCATAAAGAGAATTCAGCTCCACCTCTTCTGCCGCTCTCAACGCCCTGGGAGGTTTTCCGCGATCACATACCAAAGAACTAGTAAAGCTGCAAAGCTCATCGTATCAATAACGTTCTATGCGTACAAATGATGTCGGTAAACTTGAAACTCAGTCGTTACATGCGAACGTTGGTTTATTTGTGGATACTATGGTTACCCGTTCCCACGTTTGTCGTCTAGTCACGTATTCGTGTCAACCTCAAGCTTCTATTTGCGGGCAGGGCTTCCACAGTCACTAGCGGACGCCAACGCAAAGCTTAGTAGAGGACACAGCTAACGGAGAATTCTGACGGAGCCATTTGTAAGCCCTTTTGCTCAGTGCAGTTTGTCCAACCTAAAGATTCGTCTCTTATAACCATGTGTGTTCCTGTATCAACATTGGTTTTGTCCCCCATTTAAATGTTAGGAAGAAAAGGCAGGACAGTATAGCAGATATTACTTTACTGTCAGTTCTACTAGTATCTGAGCTCTGTTTCCTGTGTGTCCAACAGCTTGTCTTCTGTGTCCGACCGCAGCTTATGTTCTGTCGTCGTCTCGGCCAACAGCGTTCCGTAGCTCTAGCAGCTGGGTCACGGATAGCTAGCAGCAGAATCGCCGGTTGTCTGTAGCGCGTCTCCAGCAGCAGAATGGTGCCTACTTTGTCTTGTCCTAATGTCCGCCCTTTTAAGATCGTTTGTAAATGCAGGAAGTGGTTGCCAGTAAGGTCCCCTTGTTCTGGTCCCTTGAGGATTGCATTTGGTAAAGGTTCGTTTCATCCAATTACCAACTCCGAAATCCAACCAAGATGTTTGAGTTTTCTGCCTTCCTTAACTAACAGTTTTTTTAGTTCTGGCTAAAATGTTTTACATATATGGCTTCGGCTAGGGATGAAATAGGGTTAGCTGCAAAAATAGATCCTGACGTTACGTTATCGCAAAACAAGAACGCCTACAAGCTTTCCTAGAATAACAGCTGCTCGTAAGCAGCTATATACCAACAGAAATGGGTAGTATGGTATGCACATTCGGTCAGATCCAATCTACAACGAATAAATAATATGTAAAGGATTATTTTGCAGTATAAATTTGAAGCAAGCCAAAATAGCGGAATTTATTAGTGCCAATATATTTCTAGAGTGCTGATCAACTGCTTATCCTTATCCAATAAATTTACTGGCTAACATTTTCCACTGAACCCAGACGAAATTGTTCTCAAACATTCAGACCTTAAATCGACTATATTATGTTCAGAGGCTTTATCAGTGGGATTATACTTTTTGTGGGCCCAACAGAAGAATAACCCCAGCTGAGATTTGGGCACAAATGGAGGACTTAAACGCTCAACTTGCTGACTTAATACGTAGGTCCAATGAAGACGTGAGCCGGCTTAATACAACATTTGTGCACATTGCTCACTAATATCGTATTCCTCCGGTAACAAAAATGACGCCTTTGACTAAAGAGCATAAGGCTACGCTTAGCGAATTAAAACATCACGAACAAATTAGAATTTCCTAGCCTGATAGAGGCAATGGAGTTGCTAGCCACAGTTAATGCAGTGGCATTTTGTCTAGCAAAACCTGCGCTGTGCTGTCTAAAAACGCTAGTACTTGCAGTTTTCCTCCCCTGGCCGACTGTGTACAAGAATCCCACACCGCCAGAAGTCACGACGTCGAAAGCCACTCAGCCTAACACCCTGCTACCTGCAGCAACAGAACACACCGCGCGACCACGCTACTCGCAGTCACAGGGAGCACGCCTCGCGTCTGACGTCGACCGTGAGAACGGCCCTCAGCTGCATGCGCGCTACAGCCCAACGTGCCTGGCGCATTGAGTCCAACATGAACGAGCCGATGGAACAAGAAGATGACTAATTGCCCCCCTCCCCTATCTCAAGAAGTATATAAGTACTGTACACAATTACCCACTTTACTCGCTTATTGTTTATATCACTGTAAAGGTCTGATAACGAATCACCGAAAACAGCTGTTTGACAAGATGACCTTTCAATCGTATACGAAATGGGACTTTTTGCAGAACTCATCCCCAATTGTTCCCTGTACCAATACAATATCGGTCCAGTAAACAGCGGAACTAACTATGATTCTCATGCATAGATGTTCACTGCACGAATAGGAGGCGTATCGGGTAAATAGCGAGAGTGACTACAATTTTCATGCATATATGTTAACTGCAGCAATACAGGACAGATAAGGTAAACGGCGCGTGTAGCCACGCTTTTCATATATAGACGTTCGCTGACATTAGCATTTATCGTTCTGCGATTTATCAAGGATATTGTGTTATTTAGAAGTACTAGCATTTTGGCAAAGGGAAAATTGTGTAAATGTGAAAATCGGTCGTACAAAGAACACCTTAGTTTTAAATCTAGAGAAAGCCCGTTCATAACAAAAAACCAAATGAATGAATCAGCGCGGGAATAATTACGTTGGACAATAATCCTTCTGTAAAATTATTGGGTAAATATGCTTGAATATTGCGTGCAATTTTAATTATGACTGTTACCGAATAGGCCAAATTCATTACTGTTACCGAGGCCCTCGTCTTCCACCGTTCCTTGAAGTGTTTGTAAATACCAAATAATCCTATGTGGCGGTTGGTGCCTGACCTTAACGAATCCTCGGCCATTTTGGAGGGGCAAACCCCGACTGTGCGTGTTTTATACCATGCAAAGGCGTGTCCTGTTTAGGGGCACTGTAGAGTCACTTGAGACTAATGGTTTACGACTATTAACGGTTAATTGGTGGTCGTGAATGCGAGTGATGACGGATCTCCATGTTTGGCCACAGTATACAGAATCAAAACCTCCGCATGGGATGTTGTAAATGCCCTCCTTCTTACCGAGTTAGCCAACCCTTTCCATGTGATGAAGCAGCTGGGTGCGTCAAGCATACATCGGTTTGGTGTTTCCACAATTGCCTTGAATCCAGTTCAGACATTTTCCTTATTAAAGGGAGGATTCGCCTTGTTTTTATTTTGGACGCTTTAGTGGAACTATCTGGTTCTTTTGTGTTGCGTTGTTGGTGTTTTATGCATCGGCGTATATAACACCTGGGGTAACCATTGCGGGAAAACAAATCAAACAGATAATTGAGCTCGAGTCGGTAAGGTTCTTCGTCAGAGCAAGGTTTCTGCGCTCCGCGTAGCAGACTGTTGACGGTACTCCTTTAAAGACTCATAGGGTTGTTGCTCTCACATTTCAGCGTAACTTCCGCATCTGTTTGCTTGCAGCAGACGGCTGTTCGCTGCACGAGAAGATCCAAAAATGGGAGTTCGTTGTTAACCTCCCTGTCGAGCGTTCATTCAATGCCCGAAATAGGTCAAATGCTGCGATTGCGGAGAGCCTTGATTCGGTAATTTTTAACGACAACGAATGTGTTAATCGATGGAAGGGCTGTTGATTATAGCTTCTGCATTGTTATTTCGGCAAAGAATCCAGGTATGGGTGACCCCGTTGGGGCTCATTGTAACTGCTGATGGTGTGAATGATCAAATGAATACATGGTTTCTAGGCAAAGGTCCATACGTTCAAGTAAGGCACCTACAGGAACCTTCGTTTAGTAGGTCTTCGGGACTTCATCCTTACATTGCCTTGCTCTATCAAGTGGTATGGGGATGAATAGGGAACCGACCTCTGTTATTTTCTTCTTTGAACAGTATTTACTTCATGGACGAGATTAAAAGGCCTCAAATCATTACGTCGGTTAGGGATATGACTCAATATCTCGCAGTATGATAGCTGCTTGATTACTCACGTCTCCCCAACAAAACGCTGTCGTCTACAAATGATTTAGTGCCACCACGATCATACCGCAATTGAATATCTTGTCGATGCCCGCAAGTCCATGACCCAGTGCATGTGGTCGGGGTCACAGGCCTGGCATAACATTACCAGACCGACCAGGTTCGGTGAGACACGCTTGTCCCATTCGAATGAAACCAAGCCGGAAATTACTATTTCTGCCCACAACAAGGAGCGTTCCGAATGCTAAACATCATAATCCAACTTACTGCATTATATCAAACAATACTTATCAAAATATATCTTAAAGCAGTTTTTTTTCTCTTATATTTTTTGGAATTACGTGGCTCACTGAACTTTGCTACCGACCTAGGAGATTTTTAGTCACTGCCTCTTTCTCAGCTTCACCATATTACCTGATATTTTACTGTCATTTAAGAAAATGTCTGTTCAGAATCGGATCTGAATGAATGTGTATAACATAGTACTAATTTCTGTTGTTATACAGTTGCTTACGAGCAGCTGTCATTGCCATCTTTGTACTTTTTTACCACAGCAAAAATTTTATAGAAAACGGGACCCTTGGGTCTTACAGATGCAATTAATTTATTTGTTACATTTGCTTCTTGCAGGCACTGTCAGCGACTCTTACTTTCGTTCGTATTGGCAATTTTTTGGATGGAATGACCTCCTCCCGGTAGAGGAAACAGGACTACCAGTATCTTTCACCGTTAGGCGAAGCACAACACCAACTGCATTCGGGCTTTGCCAAAAGTCTGACTGAATATGTATAACATACTACTCATTTCTGTTGTTATACAGTTGCTTACGAGCATCATCATCTGTATTTCTTTTTGCAAGAGCAATAATTTTGTAGTAAAAAGAGCCCCTTTTGCCTTAAATGCACCAGCTATTGATTTATTACATCTACTTCTTGTCAGTCACTGCCTGGGACTCTTACTTTCCTTCTTTTTGGAAATTTATTTGGAAGGAATGTGCTCCTGTCGGAAGAGGAAACAGGATTACTCGAATCCTCCACCGTGGAGCCTAAAATTCACACGTGAGGCAGCCCAGCGAACGTGAAAAAAAATCGATTAACCTACGGCTGACACGTGCAGCCACACATTCAAATGGCTGATCGATAATGACAGTTTATGCTTTGGCAAACGAGAGGCGGCCCAGCTGTCGGCGAAGACACAACATCGTTCCGGCAAGCACTAAAATGTTGTCAGCTTCTTATCCCGGAACCCTTGCATTTGCAAACTTGGTGCCGTGTCTCTCCTTAGGGAAAACGTCACAACTCAGCAAGTTGGGACATCACTTAAAATTAGATGGTGCCCTGGATACCTGCAAGCTTCCCAAACGTGAGAAATGTCCAAGAGTATCATAGGGATTCATGTGTGCAAAGGTAATTTTGTCGTTAAAAATACACAACCATGTACGTCTATACAGGTTTGTCTACTCGGATGAATGAAGTGCTGAAGAGTACGTGGGAGTTGAAGGCTATTAATAGCCAACACTCTGAGAATGAAAACCGCAGAAAATTTCTTAAAACCGACCAGATCACCTTCTCTTCTGCCATGATCCAGATTCTCACGAGGGGGACAGTATGCAGCGCTAGATGGTGTTGGTTTCAGCTGGCCCGTCTCTATGGGCCACGGTGGACGCTATAACAAAGAGCAGGTAAGAGGTGTTAAACTTTTTATATTCCTAGGTACTTGAACCCCAATTCAAGCCAGCGAATTAGCTGACAATCTTGCTAGTATGGTCACCAGCATACTGGCAGTAAGATACTAGCTTAATGTCCATCCGAATGGCTGAAACATTTATTTAATGATAAGATTTGTGGATGCAGCTTGTGGCCGCATAGGTTAGAGACTTCCTTGCATGCTAACTGTTCTCTGGATTAAGTGTGCTTACCATGCGTTGGCAACGGACTGCTTTCACAATATAAGAGTTTACCTAATTCCACAATAGCAAAAATTTATCTTGGGCCGGTATCGGATAAGGGACGGCATGGGACAGCCGTTTTCCGTCGGTCTTCTTTTCAACGACACAACGGCTATTGCTGCTGCCGCATAACGGTCGATAGACTCCGCAAAAGCAGCCATGGAGGCATCTTTAGTTGCCTCACACAAGAGTAATCTCGTGTAACCGGAGCGCGTTTAACGGCCGGCATTCGGCCACAGATCTGCGATTTTCGGTGCATCGGTGAGTATGATCTATCCTCTGATACATTCTTCAATTTTGAAGTTTTCTTTTTTTTAATTTCCTCAGAAAATATTTATTGATTTGGAGTTGATCTGTTCTTTGCTAGGGTACATAGGCGTGAAACGAAATTGGATATGAATAGTTGAGCCATCAGTCACTGTGCGATAACCACGTTACATTCAATTAACTGCCAATAGGTGGCTAGTGGTATATATTAGGGTAATGTCCAACACTGACGCATTCAAAAGTTAAAGTGTAATATTTTCAGCCGGAGGCACAATCTTTTCATTGGTTGTTCATGGTCGCACAATCTTTTCCTTCCCCTTGTCCACATTATTACCCTTCGTCGGTAGAAGTACTTCGTGGGGCCGCAATGGGGGCGCGCCGGTGGGTCCCTCGCTCTTACGGACAACTAATTTTAGGGGAGATGACGGGTGCGGCATGTCCGGGAACCAATCAGTTTGCAATAATCCTGTAAAATTAAAAGTTACGAGGGTAAGTTGGGGCGCGTACTCTAACCTCGGGCGGGGACACTGAAATACATGTCAATATCATGATCACCCCCCACCGAGCCAACAGCGAGCACGTCTATGTCGAGGGAGTGTGCCGTGACCACGGACGAGGTCACTTGGGGTACATTTTTTGAAGCATTGCTAATCCCAACCAGAGTAAAGGTGAGTAAGTGCAGAAATTGGAAGACTGTAGAAACTTGCCCTAGTTAAAATTGGTAAGTAAGCGGTTATTTTCATGGTTGCTTTTAAAGGCAATTCGACTTACTATACTGACCTAAGCAGTTATTGTATCCCGCGGCCTTCCGAAGAGCCCACTGTAGGTCATTGCCGTCATCATCATCATCATCATCATCAGCATCATCATCAGCATCAGCATCATCATCATCATCATCATCATCATCACCATCATCATCATCATCATCATCATCATCATCATCATCCTCATCATCATCATCATCATCTAATCCCTACTGGGCCAAAGGCCAGCGTGCAGAACACTGAAAGATTGTTGGTAATTCAACCTACGTATAATTTATAAGTAGGTGGTTATAATACATAAGGGCCCTCGTGCAGCACGAGTAGGTACTCTCACTGTTTCCTCTTTTCTCTGATGATTACTTGTTTTCATCGCATGAGTGGTTTTCTCTACTATTCGAAGTGAAACCGAAAGACGTGATGCAATTTAGCCCTCAAACCGTATAAACAGACAAGGTTCGTAATTGAGTACTTTTGCAGGAAGTTATGAAGAATTCTCGTCAAGAGGGCTAAAATATCGTCAGCATACTGGAAGACGGAGATTGTATAGTGCAATGAATGGCAAAATGGAAAGGCTACCGTTAGTATTGTACTGTTCAAAGGTATGATAGGTCATCTGTCGAGTTAGAATCTGGGCGTTTATTTTTGAAAGACTTTGGTGCAACAGAGTATACTCTACTTACTCCAACAGTACTTATGTAACTAATGCAGTTGAAAGGCTGCCCAACCTACTCTGCTCTCCTGGGGTATCATTTTTTTAAAAAAATTTTCGACACATATGGTTGACATCTAGGCGCGGAACGAAGTGGTGTGCGAGAATTTGGGCTGACGTCCATGAGTCAATGTGGGATAACTGGGTTTGCATTTATTCAGTTGTCAATAGGCAGCTTGTAGCATATATTAAGGTCCACAATGACCTGGTCAGGAGCTCCACTGGCAAATAAATAGCAATATATTTGTATGCAATCTATCGACTCTAGCGCAGCTTATAGAATTGTTTATATACTCACTGCTCTCCAACGCTTTAGCGTGCTCACCATGTATTGGCTGCTCGAGAGTGTCGGCTCTGAATAGTGCTGCGACAAAATGCCCTGACCGTATTCCACAAGGGGTAAAGAATAACCATGTGCCGATTCCGCGCGAATCTACAGTTGCCTCAGTGAAGAGGGACAGCGTAGCGCCGGAAGGTAAGGAAGCAATGGTGCAACGGTCATTGTTGCTGCTGCTGCTGCTGTTCAAAACAACTGACAGAGACCGTCGTTCACCGTTTTTATTATCTGTTACGCTGTGTGTGAACTTCCCTGGGGGATATTCTATAACATCAATTGGTCGAATTCCCAGACCAATTGCTCAGTGTTCCAGGAGGTCGCTTTATACTCCGCGCATTGCTCCAAATTGCATATAAGAGGGAAAACATGTCAAAATTTATTTCTGTCGACACTATAATATTCCCTTGAATACTAAGTAAGGGAAGACTGAATAAAACGGGGAAACAGCTCTACTGCGGGAAAATTAACTGAACAGAGGGGGCTGCGTCACGCACCAGTTGCTAGCTATGTATGCACGCCAGGCGTGTGAGGCCTTGGCTGCGGGATGAATGCTCTGTCGTTTGCAGCGAATCCAATTCAGCGGCGGTATCGATTAACTGCGAGCGTACGCGCGGCTACTCCCCGACAGCGAGCGTGCAAAAGGAAAATAGCACGCAGCAACAAGCAAGCCTTGACGCATAATGCTTCCAAAATACAACAATCTAGGCAGAGACCTCCAGGTGCCACTATAGCTGGTATCATTTCGGTAAAATGGGACCTAAGGGTCCCCCGACGAAAGACCGAGCGAGGGTTAAAAAACACATGGTCGTGACATGTGCAGCAATCAAGTCTTCAGAGATGGCTGGAAACCTATCAGTTTAAATACGTTAGTAAAATATTTGAAACTTGTCTGAGCGGGCCAGAACGCCCAGTGAGAGCGAACCAAACGTCTGCTTACTTAGCACGCCAATATCTGCTATAAATACTGCTCTCTTTGTACCTTAACTCTGCTTCGTCCGATGATGATTTGCTCAAGTTAAAATCCGAAATTACAGAACACTTTAATTGTTGTTCCCTTAACCCCTTCTTCCACTTCCGCATTGCTAACCGAAACTCACGTCTTCGGTCCTTTAAACATAATTTCGTAGGTAGTGCGGTGTGAGCGATACACCGGTCGCTAGGTTCCTGACATCTCACTTGCAACCGTGAACCTGTTTTTCTGTTTTGATAAAGTTTATCCAGTCATCTTAAAGTTGCATGGGGGCTCAAATCACCAGTAACATCAAACTATTCGCTACGTTGTAACAGGACATGTATTTGTCTGACTTTGGCATTGCAACATCTTGAAAAACACAACTAACAGAGTTGTCGGCACACTGAGCTCGATACTTCAGAGAGAGCTGCGACCACCTCTAGTTCACAATTGTATGTCACACATACGAGTGATCAGATGCTACCGATTCGCCTAGCTCTGTGTTGGATACTCCGCCACGAATCCGCTCTCGAAACTGCTTTCACGAACCACCGTGGAACAGTTAAGCTGTCCAGTGAAGCCCACTGGTGGGAAACTGGGTTCGAGGGGCCAATATACCGATGCCCTGCCCGCCGGATTGTTTAATAAAATGACGAGAAGATATCTCTTGACGTCAGACAGTCATGAAATCAACATTCACCATTCATTTTGATTTGTCCTGTCAAATCTCATTTGCGTTATTTTGTGGTTGGTCATCAATGCTTACTGACTGGTAAACTTCCCGCTTATGCTCCAACGACTCTCGTATGTCATATTTGCGATGATCAAGTTAATTTGCTAAATTTGAAATATTTAAAAAATAGTTTTTCTCTTTTTCAGACGCAGGAGGCGACTACTTGTTTGTCACTGAAACACACAGTCTTATACCCGTGGCAGAGCGTTGCCAAATATTTCGCCCCCACCACACTCCTATGGTGGAAAACCTTCGAAGTGAAGCAGCAGACCCTTGCAGAAGAGACCAGCAGTGCTATGGCAACGTGTGTTTTCTTATATATACTCCAATTTTGAATTTGTTACTTTTTAATTTTCACAGCATGTAACCTTGGACTTGAAGTAAATCAGCATTATGCTGGGGTCTCCAGGTGGGGAGCGAAATGGGCTTAGGATATTTGGGCCATCCGTCACTGTACGATAACTGCGTTGTATTAATTAAACCGCCTATAGGTGGTAGGATAATGCCCAACACTAACGCATTCAAAAGTTGAAGCTTAATATTTTCAGTCGGAGGCACAATCTTTTCATTGGTTTTTAATGGTCGCACTATTTTTGCTCCCACCCATGTCCACATTATTATCCTTCCTATATACTCTGAAAACTTCTTCACCGTTGTCCGTATTGTTGTCTTTCCATTTTTCTCCATCACCTACTTCTTAGCGGCATGAGTGAAAGCAAAAGTGCAATTAAGCTATGAAGGTAGACACCCCTGCACCAGCCCTACCTTCGAAAAAACTGCGTCCGATCTCTGTTCCACCGAGAATACCGCAGTTGCAACAGCGAATTTCTCCTCAAGACATCTAATCATTTTTGTAAAGGTCTGTATTAGGCGTCATGCACAACCGCTTGGGGTTCAGCCCCAAACGACGGAGATAAGGGAGACTGCTATGGCCAGTTCGGGATTATTTGCCACCATTGGCCCTTCATAGTCGATCTAAAGTGCAGATCAGGCGAGATTCGAACCCGTGACCTTTGGTCATTGAGTCTAAAACTGTGCTATTGCACCACAAACAAATGTTAACATTCCAGATCTAAAATGCAAAGAAAAAGAGCCCGTGAGTCACTGGTTAGAGCATTGGACTTCTGCTTAACAGTTTGTGGACTCGAGCCTCGACTGCTGCACCACGGGAAATGCTCACAAGATATGGGTGGTCATGCAGTTTTTCATTTGATGAAGCTGCACGAACCACATTATAACAGAGGACGTTCGTCACACAAAGTAGGCCCAATGGCTGCTTAAGCATGTGGCCCTTTATTATGATAACGATTCAAACTATTTTCTCTTTTGCAGATGATCATTTTTCTCCCGGCCGAGAAGAACACAACCGGAAATGTTTGGAAAGCTTTGCAGCACTGATGCAGGACTAATGACTGCTGACTATCGAACGGGAATGCAGGCAGTCACGAGATTAGTGCAAATGCAATAGTTGTGTATGCCGGAGCGGTGACCTCCGAACAACCATATTTCCGCGTACACAGGTCCGAGTTAGAGAGATTGGCAGACCTCTATGGAAATGTATCCAGCACTGAGTATAAAAAACTAGGTAAGTTGGGTTGGTTACCATATATGTGTACTGGAGTTTAACAAATGTATCCTCTCTATTCGTAAGGGGCAAATGAATGCAAGTACAAATATATGTATATTGTACCTTCGGTGATGGTTTTTGTTTCATAGCCATCCCACAAGGAGGAGCGTGAGGCGGTTGCTGGAGTGGACGGAACAACCAGCGAAACACTGGATGTCCTTCCACCCTCAAAAGTGGTCTCAGCCGAAGCCGTGGCGCAGCTAATACAGTCCGCTGATATCCACTGTGTACCGCTAAAAGGAAACTGAGTAAGACGCAAGGCTATAATATCATCCACCTACCGGGAGAATAACCTAGTTTCCCGTGACTGAGATACCGTAAAGTCGGCCTTGATTGGCTGATTCCTTACTGATTTTCATACCGTATCTGAAATAAAAACGTGTTCTTCAGAATAAGCGCATGAGTTCATGAACCATGCAACCTAACCATAGTACTGCTGTTCCCTTGTACACGGGAAAGCTATTTCACTCTGTAAGGTGGTCCACCATACTTGGGTGGTGGGGATGTCGAAGTTGGCATTTCTGTGCCACGTGCATTATACTGTGCGTTTCGGTGGCAAAAAAGTAACCGCTTCCCGCGTCTGTTAATAAAAAAAAAACCATTTTCAAATCAGCCAAGTAACTTGAACACCTCAAATATGACAAATGATAGCCGTTGGTTATTTAAAGGGAGGTTTTGCTGTCAGTAAGCGTTTATGACCAACCACAAAATAACGGAAATGGAATTTGGCAGAAAAAATCAAAATTAATGTACGGAAGTCGGTGTTACGATAATCTGACCTCAGAAGATCCCTTCTCGGTATTTTATTAAACAATCCGATGGGTAGGCCGGATGTTTATGGCCTTTCAAACCCAGTTTCTCGGCAGCCGTGTTCACACAGTGGGCTCCACTGGAAATTCTTAGCTGCTCCACGGTTGTTGGCGACTGCAGTTTCGACAGCGGATTCGTAGCCCTCTCTGGCGAAGTGTCCAACGCAGATCCAGCCGGAGCGGTAGCATCCGATCAATCATACGTGCGTGCAAACACCTCGGAACTAGAGGAACTTGTAGCCCTCTAAGGCGAGGTATCCAACCCGGAGTTCAAACAACTAGGTGAGTAGTGTTTTCCAAACTTTTGCAATCCCCGACTCAGACAAATATATTTCCTGTTAGAACTTAGCGACTAGTTTGATGTGACTAGAGATTTAAACCTACATGCAAATTTAAGATGGTTGATTGAAGCCTTATCGGAATAGGAAAAACACTTACAAGGTTGCGAGTGATGCGTTCACGTTAGAATTGTTGTTTTTCAGGAACCTAATGACTCGTTTTTCACTCACAATGCACAACTTACCAGATCCTATTGGTAGAACCGAACAGTCAAATTTGGGGTAGCAGTTCGGAAACGAAAGAGGAGATCGAAGGAACAAGGGCAGGATTGATTATAGAGGCCACAAAAAACTCGTCGACTTATTATTTTTAAAAAAACTACTTTTACATATTCAGTAGCCCTAATTTTAAATTTTTCGTTAAATTCCTCCAGTAAGAGGACGAATTTCCTTTGCACATTTGGCTGAGCCGATGTGTAATGGAGGTAATCTTTTAGGTTAGGAATGCTTATACCCGTGTGTACCTTTTTTGAACCTAAGCACACTCGTCTACTGCTGTATGATTGTGTAAATGAGTCAATGTTTGTGCATCTTGCACGTTCTTTTCAATGGTTTAAGGATTTGCGGTTAGGACGGCTATACTCATGGATATCCTTGTGCACATTGAACACTTTTTTACTTCGTTTTTTTTAAAATGATTTAGGGCCTTACGGCACGGATTTTGATACTCGAATAACTCATGCTGATCCTCGTTTGTAATTTATAAATGACAGAGATTAGCGGTTTCTCCAGCTGATATTATCACCCATCATGATAAAAGGTAGACATTAAGCTACCAGCAAGTAATTTCTGTTACTGCGCCCTCTCCGATGAACCCCAGTTCAAACCACTGGAACACTCAGTCTAGGTCATTCACAGTTTACCATTCTGAACGGTCTGACGATCCGATACAGCTCCACATGACTACGTTGATTGGTTGATCAAAGTCAGTTCTGCTTTCTGGCTTATTCTTCTTAATATCCCCCGGAGTTTGCAATATACCGAAAACAATCACTGAGAATTTTGTTCTTACTCGGTTATTTCAGAGCTAACTTTAATTTATTCAAAAGCCTCAAATACAAAATGTGAAAAAAGAAAAGCAATAACCAGCATGAGTTATTCGACTGTCAATGTCGGTACCATAAAGCCACAAAGTACTTTAAAAAATATGCAAAGTAAACATGTTTTTTTTAAATTAATAAGTTGGTTTGTCAGATTTGCTTAATTTGAGTTGACCCAAGTGTGAAAAACTAGGCGTTTGGCGGGATTTGAATCCGCGCATCAGAGAAAGCCTTTGCCGGAGGCTAATGCTCTACCGCTAAGCTACAAACGCCCGCTACACGCCATGAGTTTAATCACACAATTCTTTAAGCATTCTTTAACATGGGCCTTGTAACTAACCTATCGACTGGTTAATTGCTTGCAATGCACAACTTACCAGATTATGTTGGTAGGAGCGGAAAGGCGAGTTCCGGGTAGCAGTCAGAAAGTGGAAGGAAAGATCGAAGGAAGAAGAATTTTAGGGGCCGGTAGTTTCGGATTCTAATTTGAGCTCATCATCATAGGGTGTAGCAAATTGATGGCACAAGCAAGGCAGTATTTATAGCGGATATTGCCGTGATAAGTGTTAGACCTTTGGTTCGCCATCATTTGGGCGTTTTGGCCTACTCACAAAGAGTGTCAGATATATTAATAACCTATTTTAACCAATAGGTGCCCAACCATCTCTGAAGACTTGATCGTTGCATATTTCGTGACCGCATTTTTTCAACTCTGATTTGTCTTCGTCTTACCGAATTGACACAGCCACCTGGTTGTGTCAATTCGGTATGGTTAATTTTCCAGCAGTACAGCTGTTCCCCGTTTATTCCGTCTTCCCTTATGATTTGGGGAATATCCTTGTGTCGACACAGCAATAACTTTCGACATGATTTATCTCTTATAGGCAGTATGGAGGAATGCGCGGACTATACAGGAGGCCTCTGGGAACACTGCGCAATTGGTTTGGGAATTCAACCGATTGATGTTAGCGAATACTCTCCAACGATGCTTGCGCACAGAGAATAAAACTGGCAAACGAATGTCTCCTGCAGTTCGCGTTTAACGGTAGCAGCAAAATTAACGGCAGCCGCAACAACCCATATTGTGGTGTTCATGCAACCTGAATCCGCCGTGCAAACAGCCGGGAATATGTAGAGGTTAACACCTTTACCTGCTCTTGGATGTAGCTTTTGCCGTGACCTGTGGGCACAAAAGCCAACACTAGCATGCGCCAGACACTGTCCGCCCCCTTATGGTAACCTGGATTACGGCGGAGGGGAAGAAGTCCATTTTGTCGGTTATTCACAAACTTTCTAGGTCGCTGCGCATTCCCTGACGATGGGGACAGACGATTGAACAAAGCTGTATAAATAAACCTATAATTTTTTTCTCCAATATATATCTACATCTGCGCGCAGGTGTGTCTTTGGTTTTCCCAGTTCATTTCCACGTTGGGGAAGCTTGCAGGTATCCCTCTGTAGCGATGCATATGCGTCAGGATCTGTATATCAATGTTTTCAAATGGCATCTCTGCCCGAAGCATAATCTGTAAAACATTTTAGTCAGCTGCGAAAGTAGTGTTAGAAGAAGAAGAAGAGGATGTGATCAGTGGAAAGTTGTCTTACCGAGAGAATAAGTCACGTATGAAGGGCTGGACCCAGCAACAACTCTGAGGACAGTGAGAATTATTGTCGCACAATTATCGAGTTCGCATCTGACACGGACGAGATCATCACCGCACCAGTTAAGACCCCCATGAGGTGGATACATGAGCTTTTAAGTATCATATGCATGCTGATGACCACTAAAAACTATAAATACTTGCAAAATGTATATGTTTAACCTCTCTCTGCCCATGTCTCAGACTATCATAAGATTATCTCTGATTAAGGATTCTCGACAGATTCCGAAACGAACATTTCCAAAGATTGCATATTCTTCTTCTTTACTGCTTCCTGGGACTGGAATTTTCACATCTATTGGCTTTTACTAAAGAAGCGCAAAGAACTTCCCCACTTTGAGTGTGAATATTTAGGAGTCGATAGGTTAAAAACGGGAAAGTTTCCCAAATAGATAATCAAGGATGACCGTTTAGGCTGGACAAACTTCAGTCAGAAAATCAGCCGAAGGGTTAAGGTAGCTTAGAACAAGTGTTAAGTTAGCGGAACAGGGACAAACAGTTAGCCAGACGCATGCAATTGGTAAGAATAATCAGGTTACTGAATATTGACGTACAAGGAAGAGGCAAACTGATCCTGCATTATTGGAAACCGATAAGAAGAAGGTACGATTTCAAACGGGTAGCATTGCATTTGCGCGCAGTTTAAATTGTTTTCCATTATGAAGCAAAGGATTAAATACGCTAGCGTCGAAGTTCAAACAATGCGAGATGCAGAAGCCATGTGAGTGCTACTTTTAAGCTAATCTGGGGGTTGAAACGAGGAGGATAGTGAGGGTGAAGCCGTTGGAGAAGTTTTTTGTAATTTAAGATTAAATTTCTGACAAATGCAAGAAATGATATAATTTGGCTTGAATTAAGTCCTTCGAGAGAAACCGCAAGTAACAGCTCATGCACGAAACCCATTACATCAGGCAGCTTGCCGACTATGAGAACAACGCCGATGGTTACTTTCAGGGAAACTCCCTGGACCCACTGGAACAACGGCGAGAGAGTGTAAGTTGGGGAGTATTCATTGACCTTAGCCGAGCGCAGGTTAGATGGTAGGTGGTAGGTGACATCGGGGCGAGCGCGCCTAAAAGGGGGCTGGCGTCCAAGTCAAAGGAGGATTTAAACTGGCGCACGAACCAACTACTGCTTCTTAGAGAATCCACGGAGGAAGAAAACGTAAAGCATGCCTACTGAAAATAAAAGAGTAGTTTTTAAGTTTTGAAAAAAAATGTTTGGCCTCAAAATTGCTTCTTGCCGAGTCGTCTAGCGCCAGCGCCAGGGCACCAAATTGTTAAGGAATCATGATGCGCAAGTCCGCCAAGTGTGTTGAACGTTCAGCAGGTCACGGACCAAACGCCGGCTCCCAAGCAATTTGGACACAAGCGGGCAATTATTATCGACAGGTGGGAGCCGTTTATTGCCATAAGTATGCAGTAGTATCTTGTATCTCCCTGTGCATAAATAACCCGCTTCGGCTTTGTCTCTGGTGATGGATCCGCGATGCATTTCAAAATGTTAGGCGAACAAATGCTTCGCCCTGTCATCAGATCTGCTTCTTGTGAATTGCTTTCTTATAATTTGCATTCAGTTTTCATATCTCCAATGTAAACACGCTGACGACTGCCTGTTAAAAAGTCAACTAAGCATTTAAGAAGATTTCCAGTCGCACCCATTTGATGTAGCTTTGAGATTACTCACATGTGTTGAACCTTGTCGAACGCCTTGCTGAAGTTAATGTAGATCGCATCAACCAACGAATTCATTTCCAAACAATTTGATCACTTTTCATGGATTTTAGCGGGCTAATGAGACCAAACCGATCACTTCGGAATACATGTTGCGCTCCACTTAGCAAATTGTTCTCCCCATTTGGTCTTATTACTTTCGATTTGATTACTTTCTCCATTGCTTTGCAATTAATGCTTGTCAGACTATCTGGTCTCAAGCTATAATGCGACGCTAATGGAACTATTCAATATCGTCAGACCATAAACAACCCGCCAAAGTTAGAAGGAATATTTGGCGTGATGAATTTGATAAAATGGAGTCCAAAATTAACAACAATAACAAGGAATCTGCTTTCTCCGGCAATATAATGGATGATTATAATGGCGCAGGGAGTTATTATATACTCTCCCGAGAAACCACTGTCCGGTAACATGGAAGCAGCTACGCAACCGTATCTAGTAACTAAGTCAAGCCCTGCAGAAATAAGCAAACAAAAAGCACAGATTGTGGAGCAATTCTCTCGCTGATAGCAATCTCATATCCATTTATGCATACAAAGCGTAGGGGAGCGTGATGAAGTAACTTATCTTCAGGAAAAGTCAAGACTTTGAAAAAGCGGTGGTGGGACAAGCAGTTACAAATCTGAGGTTATTCTACAGCTACTTACGAACAATCACACGAGGCAGGGACCCAGTCCCCTAACTGAAGACAAGAGAAGAACAGGAAAGAAGGGATGATGGAGCAATTTTTAAATTGGTCCCTACGATTGAAGGCGAATTAATCCCACCCAACTATGGCTTGGATTGTGATTGAGGTAACTCTAGCTGGAGTAACTGTTCGTCGAGCTTGCTAGAAGAGTTTGCGGATGAGCTAGCTTGACCGTTTGCTATGTTTTCAATACCTTCAGCTGTTTATTCACCGATTGGAAATGCGAACAGATAACGCTGCTGTATGGAAGAGGCAGAAAGGATTCACTGTCTCGTACATAAACTCAGCCAAATGCGTGTTAGAAGAAACCTTCCGAAGTGGATTTGATGCTTCCTATTTGGCCGCTCTAAGACTGGCCGTGTCGGCAACCAGCAGTTGCAATTAAGAGTGGTGTTCCCAAGGACTCTGGAATTGGTCCTATATTAGTCACTTTATAAACGAACAACTGCGCCCTTGAAATTGATCGTGATCTAGCTATTCTTGGGGATAATATTACGATTTGGAGCGTCATTGAAAATGCTGCTGAAGAAAAGCTTTCGCAAGAAAACCTAAATCGACTTCAAGTTTCGTCGAAGGACATGATTGCTGGTTAATGAGAAAAAAGTTCACTATTCGGCGTGTTGGACGACCCAACTCTCATAATTGCATGGATATCTGCCTGAATAGCATCCAACTGCAAGCAGTGGACGCGCAAATAGATGTAGGATTGTGTGTCACAACTGCATTGTGCAAATTTAGCCTAGTCTGTGATGTCCGTCCTGTGCCATGTTCAAAGAGCTTTCGCCACCTTTTAAAAGACTGCTTCGCTAAAGGCTTTGGAACTTGAATTCAATCTCGAAGGCTGCAGACCGTGTGCATGGAAAGACCTCAATTACTTCAAAAAAGTTCGAAGGTGTGCATCAAAGCTTGTGACCGGACATGGCTAATTACCCTATTAAACGTGTTTATGTAATTTTGACCGATTTCCTTCAAGTTACAGGCAGCTGCGTGGTGACATGATACCAGTATTTCGTATAATGCGCGGTCATGACTGCTCTATTGTACTTGGCGAATTCTTAGAGTAAGCAACCACTACAAACTTAAGAGGAATTCGATTAAACAACGTTCCATTACTGGCAACGCCAGAGTTTCTGCGTACTAGCTATGTAAGAAGAGGGATTTCAAAGGTATTTACCTATATTGACCTAATAAAACTGAACTGAACTAACGGGGACCAAGCTGGACACGCGATTGTTCTTCCATTACAATAACGTGGTCGAAGCTTGGAATGCTCTGTCTCTGTGTGTTCTGATGTCCGCTTACATTGAAGAGGAAGCTAGAGGAAGCAATGCTGACTTTACCACCGTCTGACTTAAGATTCAGTGGTGAATGTGAATCAAATGATCACCGTAATTATTGACATTTAAGAACACCCTCAGAAATTTTAACTAAAGGAGTACCAGCATCGGCAACCAATAGAGAACGTGCGAAATTTTATAAACGTGTGTGCTACAACTTGTCCATAAGTTTAACGTTCGCGTTGTTCTTTTGCAGTCGTTTACGCCGTAAGTAATGCATGCATAATTTTTAACATTTGAAATGGGTCAGCCAACTAACCGGTGATGCCTACTACACCATGCCTTTGTTAGTGGTTTGCCTTTGATCATGCACTAACCCGACGAGGCTGCCTGTATGTTAGTTTTCCGACAGTTGCTTATGTCCTTCTTTAAGTAAATGAGAAACTAGGAGTTAATTTTGCATCGTTGGAGTAATTTTATTTCAAAATCGTGCCAGACATACAGCACAGAAAACAGTTAAGGCTGATCAGCCTTATGTAAGGCGTTTCAGTCGTGATATATCCGGCCCTGGTACGTGTCGTTCATGCTTCGTTCTGAAAATGTTCCCGTGGTATTTCGTGGTATTTCGACGCTGAATATAAAGGCATGCTTTCTATCACGATAACGGTGCAAAATAAGTGTGGCTTGTGATATTAACACGAGCAGGTGTACGTAAATGCATTGGGACAATGTTTAACTGAAAAAGTTCTGTTGAGCAATTGATTTGAATCCCAATTCCATGCGCCTGGCCTGGGTCATTTAAACCAGCACTGATAAAAATTTCCACTTTGGTATCCATCTTATTGATCGATAATGCTGCTGAATAAGTGACTGATGCGGAGTTTTACGGCAAAACAAAAATACCCAGTTTCGTACATAAATCAAGATATGTCGGTAACAGCCAATCGTATAACTTAAAGAGTTCACATTTATAGCCGACTGGACGTTCAGCTCTTTCGGGTAAGCTCTTGACTTCTAAAATGCTGTATTTGGAAAGGACGTATCTGCCGTCATATTGCTTGAACTGTATGCACAATACTTGGCTGAACCTTTTTCTCATGATGTGCCTGTTTATTAACTGATCATTTAATTAGATCTATAACTTACAAAGTTGTCAAATTTCCTCTGCTTTATAAGTATACCTGGGTTTTGGGTCACGATTACTCTGAAGACTACTTTACGGTCTTCTGTTTACTCCGCGAAAAAAAACACAGAGTAGAAGACTGTCAGTATACTTAATAATGCCAAAATACTGGCACTCTACACTCCTTCACTCTCTTGTATAATAGCACAAAAGATCTCTGTCTTGGTATATTTCTCATTGATTCGGGGGCCTTTTCTCTTCATTTAAAGGTAAACTATTTACCATATTCGAACATATAGACCTTGCGTTTTATTTAAAAATCATGCACTGAAAAAACAACGCATTAGTATTACTTTGATTTCATGCTTTTCAAAACAGCCTCCTTGACGGGAGTGTTTTACAGATGAGTTGCGACCTGTCTAAGCGGCTTTGCCCTTTACGATTAGGTAGCCCCCACCGTTATCGTCAACTTCACGGCAAGGTCACGTTTCTCGCCCTTTGTCTACCCTGTTCCCACACTGATAAAGTGGAAATACATTCAATGGCCGTTAGCACGGGAGCGAATTTGTCCACTCGATGCTTTCTGACGTTTGTGTGTTTCCCTGGTGCCATATGCCGGCATATTATAGGCATGTGTATGCCAGCAAAATGGCCGCACGTTGATTGGCTGAGATATTCACGGATAAAGTGTTGTCAGTGTGGTCATGACTGTGATTGTTGCATGAATCTCTGTAAAAAATCTGAAGGTCAACAGGCTCAGCCTCAAAAAGTATGCTTTTGAACGAACGGACACTACTATTTTTGGTGGTTCCAGGATTTCAACGCGCTCTACCTGCGCTATCATTCGCAATAAGAGCTATTTACATGGTTCCAAGAGAATCAAAGTGATGTATTAGAAAGCAAGCCACTTTATGCCGGAATTATGCCAACATGGGGCATGGAAATACCGGCATTAAACCAGTATATTGCTGTAAGTGTTTATGACTAGCTATTCTATTTCTGCAGCGATTGCGGCACCTGTCTTTTCCTTCACGCGTCGCTGGCTCCTGATGGGTATTGTTCCCCGGGCTTTATTGTATTGCAAAAGCTTTTGGACTCTAAACCGTTTTTATAGGTTACCTTCTCCCCAGAATATGTATGTCTTTTATTGCAGACGATGTCGGGCGCTTATGGCACGGATGGTAACCAATCATCCAAAAATTCGTTGGAAGATATGGAAAACATGTTTGTTATTCCGTATTTATTCCTATTCCAATTTATAGTATCAACCAGCAAGTTGCAGCTATAGGACAGCTGGGTGCTTCGCTTTCCGCGCTAGAGAAAGAAAACGAACGTTTGGGTAATTATTTCTCATTTTAACTTCTCGCTCTGCCGAGGTGCATCATATATTTTCCAGACGTTGCTTGTTTATTTTTTTACGGTCGTCATAAAACCCACTAATCTACTGGCCCTTGGGACGTGTTTTCTGCACGAATAGTTAACTCACCGCACGTGTGTGTGTGATAGTTCTACTAAACAAGGACTCACGTTTTCATCATCTGCGATGTTTGAGTCGCGTTTTATGCAGGAATTACAACCACCAGTGCCGCGGCCCTCGCTTGCTCGTCCATTTGCTTTTACTTGAAGAAGAGGTAGAGAAGAATATGTTTTGCTTGCCTCGAGTGCTGTCCTGACTTGTCCTAGTTTTCTGGATAGGACTAAAAAGGCGATGGTGCTAAGACAAAAGATAAAATCCTTGTAATATGTTTTTTTCTTACACGGGTGCACTTCAACTCCTTTTTGTTTTATAGATCCAATTCAATTAGCTTCATTATTAAATTTCCTATTTTGTTGTCCACACTGCCACTGCAGAGTGCTTCTCTTCGATACACCTCTGATTTATTCCACCTATTTGTGCTGACTTATCTTTTACATTTGTATACCTACTAGGTTGGTTTGCCGCAGCTTTGGTTACCCTTGCTGAAGGTCCTACTATTAATCTCCTTCCCACTGTAAGACATTTTTTAATTCAGTAGAAGAAGTACTTTGGGAGATTAAAAAGCTGAACTTTCAAAACCGGTATATCA
This sequence comes from Ligula intestinalis, assembly GCA_036362985.1. NCBI lineage: Eukaryota > Metazoa > Platyhelminthes > Cestoda > Diphyllobothriidea > Diphyllobothriidae > Ligula > Ligula intestinalis. Next base: position 3,422,949 of record JAYGXS010000010.1, read on the forward strand.
ACCAGAAAGCAGATAGGGAAAGCTGGGCGACCCACTGATGAGCCGGAGCCCTCGCAGCTGTGTCAAGCAGCGGCAGAATACCGGCGAAACACGTGTCTGGGGTCTTTTAGCAAGTACTTAGGCTGTTAGTATGGTAAGTTACAACAACTTTATCATCTGCACCGAGAGAGGCCTCAACTATGAGTAGTAAACTGGGTCGTAAAGACCGAAACTGCTGAAAGTTAATACTCCAGAGGCAAATTTGCAAACTAAGTGGGCGCAGAAGCAGAGAAACAATTTCATTACATGCTCTGCTGAGGTCTACTATAAAGCGTTACTGGCTATCTTTAAAAATTCAGGCAGGAATCGCTCAGGTGGCCGCACGACGAATTTTCAGTAGTCCTTTTTGTCGGTCTTCTGTTTTCGTGCGATAATGGAAGACCGACAAAAAACCTACTGAATGTGTGTTGTTAGGTGTTTATAATACATAAATATCCCTCAAAGACCCCACAACTAAATCTTCCTTTTATATGTCTTTCTTCTTCTCTGCCCTTAAACCAGCCGCAGAACAGCGAGCAGTCAAGTCAAGTACTGTAAAGGCCGATGCGGAAGCTCTCCAACGCTTCGTGGCCAGTGAATTCCGTTTGGCTCAGGCGCAGACCTTTCTGGTAGGTTTCTTCTTAACTGCAGCAGTCCTTAACGCAGGTTCACTACTCCAAAAAACAACAGCCCTACAAGCGGGCCCGCTTCTCTGTGTCTTCTGTTTCGACAGAGAAAACAACCGTGGTGACGACGACGACACCAGCTTCTATACTTGGTCAACTTCACCATGGCGGGCTTCTCAGTCCAGCCCTGAGCGCACTCTATAGGGCCGCTATCGAGCACGCGAAAGTCACCAAGATGAAGCTTAAACAGAGCTTCGATGACCTAACGGCTTGGAAGTTCTCTCCCGACAGGTATGTTACAAAACACCGTCGTCTTATCTCAGTGAATTGCCAATGTAGTCAGTCCTCAGGCTATATCCCCCGCTAAGATTGTGGAGGGCAATAATAGGAGTGTCGGTAGAAGCGAGTTCTAGGAAACAGTTCAGAATAGAAAAAGATGCAATCACTGGAACAAGAAGTTTATTTTCCTGTCGAGAATCCTTGATCATAGCTAACCGTTGAGTGGTGTGAGGCATACGCATTGTCATAAAACAGAGCTTCGATGACCTCACGGCTTGGGAGTTCTCCCCCGACAGGTATGTTACAAAATAGCGTCGTTTCATCTCATTGAGATTTCCTTTTATCCGAATTGCCATTGTCTTCGTCAGCACCGGAGACCGAATACCGAAGGTTCAAGAACCACTTCCATTTCCTGACTGACTGGGCTGACCCTCACCTTGACGTTTCCAGTTAGGTAACGGTTTAGGGTCGAGGGCAATGACACTGAGCTCGTGAGTTTTACGGTTGCGAATGTGGCCAAACCACCTCAGCCGTCTTTCCTGAGTGGCCTAGGATATCCTTGCGATGTTGTCGCAGCGAGCGCGGACTGTCTCATGTGAGACGAAGTCGGTGTACTTCATTCGAAGGATGGTCCTCAATCAGTAGTGGTCACATAACTTCAATTTTCGTTCATCTTCCACGCGCATAGCCCAGCATTCGCATCCGCATAGAAGAAAAGACCGTACAGATGCGTGATACACGTGGACCTTCGTTGTAATAGAAATATCGCGTGGGGTCCATAGGCACTTTCAAAGGCTAGAGAAAACTCCCTGAGCTGCGTCAATTCGGGACATACTAACTGGTGCACTAACCAAGTCCAGTGACTACAGAACTTAAAACGGACTTCTCCTATGGCACTGTAGTGCTTTGGATGAAAGTAGGATAAATCATTGGTGGTATTAAAATATACTAAAATGGCTACTTTATGAATTTCAGTAGGCTAAATTGCGCATGTTCATTTAAGTTGGCGTAGTAGTTGTAGACGGGTCGCTTCTACTTCAACCCGTCTTGCCAGTCCTGCTACTACGTCTTCGACTCTTAACCCCTTAAAGTGGTAATTGCATGAGTACACATTCCTTAGCTCAGGGAGTTAGAAGTGATAGACGGGCTGCTTCAACTTAGCTACGACAAGACTTTCACACTAAACTTATTACGATCATTTTCATCATCCCCCAAAGAAGACGAAGAAGAAGGTTCAAGGATATGGACCGAGTTATATTGGGACTGACGTTTCGGACACTCCCTTGTTTCCATCGTCAGACTAACGTGGTGGTTGTTTTTGATTGCCGGGACTGTTTCAACCTCGCTGCATGCCTGTTATTGTATCCATGCTCAGCGCACGAACTTTGACCTGCTTGTTCGCTGCTGACTGTCCGTGAGCTTGACTGCTGGGTGGCTCGTGCGACCTTTGTCCCCTTTGCGGCTGTCGTAATTGTTGGCAAGTCAGTGCGCTTACTGGCCTATCCCTCGTCCACCGGCGGACCAATCACTTGTTGCTGCCCGCATGAGTTCATGTCAACCTCGTGTGCGCGGTAACGGTGAGGTAGCGTTCCAAGCTGGTCACCTGGTCCCTGGCCGACCCCTCTCCTCTCTTCCTCTGATCTCAGTTATACTCCACACTTGTGTCTTCTTCGCCGTCCTGTTTGCCTGGTTTGAACTGACTCGAGCCGCTTACGTACCACCTGGTAAGCAGGATGAAGGCCTATGGCTCTGTTAAGTGTGCCAGTCGAAATCAACTTTCCAGCAGAAGTCTAGCCATCTTGTAATTGGCTCGGCCTATTACCCTTGCATTGTCGAAGGCGAAGGTGTGCTTTTTCTGCCGTACGTGTTCATAGCCCATAGCTTATCCTCGCGGTTGATTGCGATAGTCCGAAACATCAGTCCCAATATAACTCGGTCCATGTCCTTGAACCTTTTTCTTCGTCTTTTTGGGGGATGATGAAAAAGATGAGATATCTGGACCTCAAATCTTTGTATATAGTACATATTACGATGCATTGTGATTGTTGACAAGATGAATAATATTAGTAAACGGGGGAGGAGTATTTTTAATACTGTTGACTGCACTTTTCTTGTGCTTTTCATACTATTAGCTTTCTCAAGTGTCATCTTTTTTAAATAATTCAAATCCAGCCCTTCAGGAAAGCGTCTCATGACCTGCATGCGTCAATTGCTGGCGAAAAACGAAAGCCTCGGACGTGTCAACGAGGCTGACCGCTTGGCTTCCCTGGAGTCTGAGGCTGCGATGCAGACTACTTGCATAGAGGAATTTCTGAAAACTAATCAAGGTAACCATCCTTCACTGGCGACGACGCATATCTTTTAGAACTTGAGTCTGTGCTAGAGGAGTCTTCGTTTGATTTGGAGGGCCTCCAAAGTAGCCTCCTTATACTCAAGCAACAACTTTGTCTGGCCGAGTCCCTTCTAGATGAACTCAAGGTGATTCACGTTTTCTTTCTATCATATTTGAGTTATCATGCTAACACTGTAATCTACTCCATTCCTATATATTTTAATGAATATCATTGCCGCCTATAGTCAACGTAACAGACAAAATTCGAACGTGATACTGATATAGGCATCCAAGGTAAATTTGGAACTTTGCCAGAAATACCTGAGCTATGCATGCTATCAGCCTTTTCAATTAGTGTCGCTTAATACTATCAATCCATTCGCTCTCTGAAAGCATGTTCGGTAGGGATTCCTTGTGGGGCCGCCTGGGGATCCTGTGGAGCGCGCCCCTCAGGCTCACGGGCACCTGGCTTTAGGGCAGAGGACGGATGGGGCATGACAGGAAACAAATTAGATCGCAATATTTCTGCAAAATAAAAAAAGTTACGAGGACAAGTTGGGTCGCGTCCTCAAACCTTGTTAGAAGACACTGAAATGCGCTTAAATATAATCACTAACCCCCTGCCCAAACAACAGCGAATGCGTGTATGTAGAGGGAATGGGCCTTACCTCGGGCGAGGTCATTGAGGTACATTTTCTAGCGGAAACACCAACTAGAAAAAAGGACAACGCAGTACAAATGTGCAAAGATTCTGGGAATCACCCAACTTAAAATTTGTAAGTAAGTGGTTATTCCCGTGGTTAATTTAAAAGGCTAATTTCGCTTAGTATGGTGACTTAAGCGGTTATTGTATGCGGCGATCTTCGGAGGACCACTCTGTAGTTCAATGCCTTCATCAAATCCCTGCTGGACCGACGGATGGCGTGTAGAAAACTAGAAGATTGTGGGCAATCCAACCCACTCAAAACATTTAGGTAGGTGGCTATAATACATAAGGACCTTTTGAACACCCCACAAGGAAGCCCTACCGCATGTTCTTATCCAGTGTGCTCCAGAAGTATCTTCATTTTGCTCAGCTGACAGATATGGCCAAGTTTCTTACTGTTCAATATCGTTTTGTCTAACAAGCAATTCTCTCGTCGCAATGCTTTCTGTTGACTTTCGGATGATCGACACATAGTGAACGTTCAGCAACGAGTGTCAATGTCTCCCAGTTTCAACTGTCAAGACAGCAAGCTCTTAGATCAATGGTTAGATCGTTATACTTCTGATCAAAATGTCACGAGTTGGAGGTGCAGGTGGTGCAGTTGGTTATGAATGGGTGATAACGGTTAATGTGTGTCTCCTTTGTTTTTGCCGGCAATGCTATCTGCGACATGATCAGAGAGCAGTAGCAGATACTTATAGCGTATGCACAGGAGTTTGCAGTCATTACTGCAAACATATAACGACAATTAACCGTAATTGCCTTCTTGCGTGTTGATGGTTTGCTGAAAGGCATGCGGGCTCTGACCTGCTGACCTTCCATCACGCATGGAGGACTCGGGCGTGATGATTGTTCGGCCATCTGGCCCTCCGGTGTTGGCGTAGGATGACGCGGTGGCCTGTCCGTCCACCAAGTGGCGGCTTGCTTTGGCCAAAATGAGTTTCAGCACCAAATATGGATTTGGCAAACCGTTGCACTTTTTAATGGATTTGGGGCCCGTGAACCATAACTCGAGTAATTCTCGGCTCACCCGATTGTCACCCGTTGCGAGAATTTCGGTCTCATCGAATTTGAGTGTGTGGCCGGGTCTCGTCGAATGAGCCACAACTTGAAATTGTCAGCATTTCGCCACAATGCTGCCGCGTGTTCGGCAATTCGCGTCTCGAGAAGTCTGCCAGTTTCTTCGGCATAGTTTTTTTGCCCGCAACTGCATCAGATCCGGTAGATGACTCCAGATGTTTTGAGGGCGTGGCAGTTGGTCTCATTATCTGACGCCTTGTCGTTGCCTCCGACCTGTGTGGGCGGCCAACAGCCTTCGAGACCTTTTTTACGTACGGGATCGCTCGCCAATTTTGGGGTCGGTGTGACTTTTTTGGCCATCTCGTTTGTCTTCGATAGTGAATCCACGAGGGACCTCGAAAAGTCAGGTGAATCAATGTATTGTCCCAGCGATCGAGTCGTCTTCTTCTCAATGCTCTCTGCCGCTGTGCGACTGTTGGCAGGGCTCGAGAAGAAGCCTTAAGGTAGAACTGGACGAGTGATTTCCGTTAGCAATCGGTGAACTTTCTGTTAGGAGCCATCCTAACCGATTCGCTCGCACGCAGCTCCGGGTGATTCGCTCTCACGACACGCTATCGATCCGCTAACACGCAGCGCATGTGGTGATACCGCGCAAACTGCGGCCAGGCTTAACACACCAATTGGCTCGCCACTCACTTGAGGACACAATCTGTTTGGTCCGGTCTTGTAACGCTTTGCTTGTCTTAAATATATGCCGTTCTAGGTATGCTAGTAGACTTTCATTTTTGCACAGTTGCTGTTGTGTTCTCCTTGGGAATTCAAACAAGGTGTAATTGGATGGTAACGTTTAGACTTGTGGCAACATTATACCACATTCATGGAAACAATGGATCGTATTTATTTTCAACCTCAATCCCTTCATTGTGTAATAAAGACAGAGTGGCACAGGAAACTTTGAACCTGTTTTGTCCGCAAAAAGGACCAACCTACAAAGTCTTTCTTTCTTTCTTTTTTCACAGAGGGAATATGAAGTGCATTGTCCCGGCCAGGTAGATGCCCTGATTGAGGCCGCTCTCACTGACCTCAGCCAGCTACAGGAGGAGGTTCCTGAAAACGAACCCGAGTCTCTTGACGTCGTCAGTGGTGACGCTGCCGATCGGCTGTTGCAGGAGAAGGAGGGCGAAAAGGAAGAAGAAGAAGAAGTGGAAGCATACGAAGAAAATTTCAGTCAAGAAAGAGACCATGATGATGGCTCTACGTGCAAGCCGGAAGAAAGCGAAGGCGCCCCTTCGCAGGCGGAGTTGACCGAAAATACATAGTGTTAGGCGATCTGCTGCTAGGCAGAATTGTTTGCCTACCGGTCTGACATGTCGCCCCCCCGCCATTTTCTTTCCTCTCTTACCTCCATTTACCACTCAGAACTTGTACAGTTTATCGTTATTGCCCCACGATTATAAAGAATATAATGTGCTTACAACATACTGAATCCTCTAATGACTTTTATTTAGCTGTTTGATGTCTGTTGCTGTCTTCTTCTTCTTCTTCTTCTTCTTCTTCTTCTTCTTCCTCTTCTTCTTTTTCTTCTTCTTTTTCTTTGTCTTCTTCTTATTCGTCTTCTTTTTTTTCTTCTTTTTCTATTTCTTCTTTCTTCTTCTTCTTCTTCTTCTTCTTCTTCCTCTTCTATTTCTTCTTCTTTTTTTCTTCTTCTTCTTCTTATTCGTCTTCTTTTTTTTCTTCTTCTTCTTCTATTTCTTCTTTCTTCTTCTTCGTCTTCTTCTCAGACAGTCAGTTGTCTTGGCGACAGGGCCCATCATGGCGTTCGTTTAAACAAACAATATTTTCGTTATCTTCTTCTGTAACGGAACTGCTGGGAATGCCCCCCGTTCCCACGGCGAGTCAGTCGCGCAGACAAGCACGCATGCGCGCGTTGACCGCGCTGCATAATCCACAGCGTTGTGCATTGGTTGTGGCCACAGAGCTCTCGTGAGATCTGATTGGTCCATGTCTGCGAGAAGTTACTCGGCGGTTCTAGGACTCCCTTCTGGGAGCTGATTGGATAGAATGTAACCAATACCACGTGATACTTGTTCAAAAATTCACGAGTACAACTCGATTTTCCGAAGATCTTTCTTTTCACCATCTTATCTTTAACCGTAGAGATCTCGTCATATCTGATTGGTTCATGCTTCCTCTTCAAGTGAATCGAACACAACATAGCCCATCTGGACAGACTGCTATAAATACACACGGCGGGAATGATTTGTTAGTCTTGAATACATTGTCTTCGCGGCCAATCGTGTTCTCATTCTCTTCCGTGTTCGTGCTTTGGGGGACAACTGGCAACGAAGCATGGGTAGTGCCTCTCAGTCGTTGACTGACTGGTTACCCCTCTTCATGCAGGGCTGCTCTCACCCTTCTGAGATCCAATTGTCTGTATGCACATGCAATGCCAGTCTTCAGCCAACTACGGTCCCTGCAGCCTGGAAGGCGCTGGCACTTTCTCTCACCTCTGATTCCCTGTTGGTGACTGCGCTCGCGCTCCCACTGGGTTTCAGGCCCTACTGCGGGTGTCCGAGTAGCTAGGCGGTCACTAGACGGTGGGGGAGAGAGTGATGTGGACCCTAAGCGCGCTTCTCTCCTCACTATAATAAATCTGAATGCACTTGAATCTATCACGGTGCGCTAAAAGCCGTGGCTTAGAAGGTTTGCCAACTGACGGGAAAACTCGGGCCCCCTACGTAGCTGCTCCTTCCGTACGCGTGTGTCTGTGTGTGCGTACGGGAGGAGAGGGAGGACTAAGAGTCAGGCTGCAATGGCTCCCTCTTAATGTGGCCTTTATGGCTCTCCCGCGCAGTCGGGAGCATACCTAGCGAAATGGCTGTGTCAAGTGTGCGCATGTTGAGTAATAACCGCTCCAGCCATCTACACCCTCCCTCATCCCCGGTCTTATTGACTTTGTCTTTACACCGAAAACGGAGGTGAGTGGCGAGCGAGTGGGTGGATTCTGTGCGAGTCTGCCTAAACTCCTGTTTTCTCTCGCACGAGTTCTCTGCGTTGCTCCTGCTTGCTGTCGCCGCTTTCGTGTTGCTTGCCCAGCTTGCCTCTGTGTATGCTGCGGCTTGCTTCAGCGTATGCTGCGGCTTGCTTCAGCGTTTGCTGCGGCTGTTGGAGCACGTGTTGCCCATCGTCGAAATCGACGGGGGAACTGTCGTGTGTGTGTGTATCAGTCTAAGGCTGGGTAAGGTTATTACCATATTTATTATTTGGGTAATCTGTGCTCTGCTATGTTTGATGACTTGACATGGTTAGTACTTACGATTGAACCCGGCGAGGCAGTGACGTAGTGGTTAGAGCTATACGAGCGTTACCGCATCTGAAAGTGGAGTTTTTTTCCCACATAAATCTAATGAAATTATAACCAACTAAACGGGTTATTTTAGGAATCCAAACGGCTTACCGGATTCCCAAATTCGAATTAGCAAAATTTATGTGCTTTGCTGTCCTGAAACACAGTTATAACTTCGACTGAGAATCCTTTGTTTAAACACCACGTCATTTTACACGCTATGTAATTACTCTAGTTTTTTACTACGGATCGGCGCCCACCCATCGCATGTTGTTCCCTGGGGCTCTCCCACAGCTGAACAGCGGGTAGTACTTTAAGCGAAATAGTATTACTGGAGACTAAAGTGATCATTCCGGGCTCATTAGTCGTTATCAGCCGGTCATGTCCAGCCCCAATGGGTAGCGACCCCCGAGGTCCTGACCCGTGACCTTGTTAACCAGAAGTCCAACACATTAACCACTGCGCCACAGACTCGTAGACTTCCCGGTTTCTATCGGGATACGACAGTTCCCCCGTCGACTTCGACGATGGGCACCGCGTGTTCCAACAAGGCGCAGCAAACGCTGAAGCACTCCCGAAGCAGACGCTGAGACAAGCTGCACAAAGGCTACGGCAAGCTGAGGCAGCGCAGCGAACTACCGCGAACGAAAACAAGTTTAAAGCAGACTCGCGGATAATCTGCCCACTCGCTCGCTCGCCACTTCCGTTTCGGGATATCGGGATGAAACAATAATAGATAAGCGCTCAGCGGTCGGTAACAGAATTTATTTGTCGCATTGCGTCTTGGGGCTCCCTATCGAGCTTCGTCAGCAGTCACTCAACGGCTAGCGTATATTATAGGCAGAAATATATTACCGACAAAGACAACGGGAGATTAGAATGACCCTTTCTGGATCATTAGCTTTTAACAAGTGGAGTTTTTGAGCACAGAATAATGTTTATAGTGTATAAATCTTCGACACTTGTCCGCCAGGTTGTCCCCAGTCAAATGAAAAGGTATACAATAAACAGTTAACTTAAAGCGATGCCTGACGCAAGATTCATTGGTTGGACAGTATGTAAGCCAACAGATGTCACTTGCATTTAATTATAGGGTCGAAAGCGGCTGTTAATGATTCAATCTGACCTTAAGAAATTTACACTTGGTATCTAAATCGATATTACTATTAATGAGGCTACGTCTAAATGTATTATTTTCAGAAATTCACGGGGTTTCCCTATTGTAGAGTTGTAAATTTGTGATACGTATGTTCACGATCACCCGGGTTGGATGGTCTTGTCTCCTCACCGCTACCTTATGTTTGCGCAGAAGCGTTGAAAAAGCATTCACAGTCTGACCAAAATAGACGTCGTCACAAACGGCACATGAATTTTTGTAAGCAATACATTTTCCATCGATATAGCCCCCCTCCCCCATCCCGTCCCTCTGGCATACAAGCTGCGTGCGCAAGGTTGTTCTGCGTCTTTTGTCCGATATCGGTTTCAGGAAATGCAAATACATTATTCACGTCTTTTTGATAGTCTTGCAGTCGTATCATCTTCATACATTTTAGCCCCCCCTCCCGACTATGTCTATGGAAGCCGCTCCCCGGTCGGAAGCGATTGCCAAGGAGGCATGTCTGCGCAAGCTGTCGGAAGAGGCTGCCGATGCGGTTACCAAGTACGTCAGCGACACCCTCAGTTGTAAGTATTCTGTTCGTGTGTCTCATTATGCGCTCTACTCTGCGTAGTCATGACGTCGCCTGATGGAAGGTATTCGTTATAAACAAACACTACTTGCAAATTTTCAGTAGGTTGAATTTACACCAATCCATCCACACTTTCTGAAGTATGTTAACAAATAGGAGTTGTTATGGTTTTTTTTTGCGGTCTATAGGCTTCCTTCTTAGTCTTTTTGTCCATTGCGGGGCAGTCTCACCTACATTTTTTTAGTTCAGAAAGACACTTACAAAGGGCTGTATTTTCGCTCTTATTGCACAGTTATCATGCACCGATACGGCCCCTGGTGCACCCCACTGTTTCCTTCCCCTTAAATCACGATTATTATAAGGCATATGGGCCGATAGACTTTTGTTACTGGGCGGCCCTAACGTTTTTCTATGAAAAGCAACATTTTTGACATCTTCGTAATGATCCGGAAAACTAAATTTCGCAACGAAACAGGGTTGTTTCAGGGAAAATTTTCTATTATTTGGAAGCATTTAAAATAACACGATCAAATTAGTCTATTTATGTTCAGTACTTACCTGGAAATATTGATGGGCAAGACTGTCTTGTAGGGCAGCCAAAATATATATTCCTCCCGCCCAACTGTCCTACAGAATAGGGGTGTATTATTGAATTCTTTGAGAAGAAGAAGAAGACTCGATCGCTGGGACAATATGTTGTCCCAGCGATCGAGTCTTCTTCTTCTTCTTCTTCTTCTTCTTCTTCTTCTTCTTCTTCTTCGCAATTGCTTTCTGGGCCACGGATGTTCTCTTGTTTTAAATTCTTGGTTAACGAGTGTAGAACGAATATGTAATTTTGGTGAAAATGGACCAAAGAATATCAACTTAAGGCCACTTATACTTGTTTTAATGTGCTAAATAGAATCAACACTATCTAAATAAACTCCTTTTGCTCAGGCAACTGACGTCCATTGATAGAAATTTGACTTTATATTGGCAGAATTTAACAAATAAGGGAAAGTCAGACTACTGCAGAACCTAAAAGTAAATTATTATTACAAGTCAAAGGCAAGTAAGACCTCTAATGGCAGTCCTACCTACTTGTTAACTGTCATAATAGATTGAGACAAGTTATCAGTATTTGGAGGCTCATTCTGCACGCTTGCGTTAAAAAACCTAAGGTGTACGTACTTATGTGTAGAACCTGTATATCCTTGGTGAGCGTTGCAATATTTACTGACTGCTTAGTTCATGTATGTATGTCTGAAATCATGTGGTTTGCAAAAATGCGTCAGAGGCAATGGTCCGGTAAGCCAGAATGTCTGGTCTGGTATGCCCGTCCAGAAACGGTTGACATAAGTTCAGGGAGCACAACTCCGATACAAGCAAAATGCGCGTCCTAGGAAGAAATTGAGAAGTAGATGTGATGGTTGGGGCAAAACCTATGTTCGCCTGAAGTTAAGGAATATCTCTCAAACTCATCCCCAGAAACTCGTTTCTTCTTTGTCTCCATTTCAGCCTAGAATGACAAGCACATCTTTTGGCTTAACTCCCACCACCAGCAAGACTCGGGTTCTGAAGCAGGCTTGTAGGAAATGACAGTGATCGCTACTCACTAAAATCTGAGTTTTGGAGAAAAAAAACGATTTGACTCTGACGATTGTTGTGAGCTGGTTGTGAGCCCTCACAGAACTTCTTAATTGACATCGCGGGGAGGTCATGTGCTTGTCCGATCTGTCAATAAACTGCGTCAAAGCATTCATGGGTTAAGTTACCAGTAGCGATGGCAATTACTAGGCGTTTGCAAAGTTAGGTGTCAGTTTGACTTTGTACCTCCTCATGCCTTAGCAGGGGACGCCGGCAACTCAGTATCAACCTCAGTATATTTGAGGTCTATGAAGGTGGGTTGCCTTTGAGTTCCCTATTTGTACATGTGTGTCGTGATAGCAAACAAAAATGGTATCTTATTTTGTTGGCGAGGCCGATTAACCTGAGTCATGAAGTCGGACATAGCTTTTTTTAAGATTTGAAGGGGAGGGTAATGCAGAAGTCAGCGGGATCATCAGTGTGTGATACTCTCTTGCTGATTGCTGTTACGGAATTGGGGTGTAACATTGAATTCTTGGTTAACGAGTGTAAAACGAATATGTAATCGTGGCGACAATGGGCCAGATAATATTAAATTCAGGCCACTTATACTTGTTTTAATGTGCTAAATAGAATAAACTTCATCAACATACACTCCTGTTGCCCAGCTAACTCAGGTCTATTAATGGACCTTTGAGGTTCTATTGACGGAATTTAAAGAAACAGCGAAATTCGATGTTATATTGGCAGAATTTAACGAAGAAAGGTAAATCCGGCCTACTGCAAAATGGAAAAGCCAGTAGGACCCCTAATGATAGTCCTACCCCAGATACTTTTGCAGCCCTCATCAAACCACACCTCACTCTAGTGTGCCTTACTTAGAAAACCTCCCTCTGGACACATAAGCACCGACTTTTGTTATTAATGGGAAAATATCAAAATGGGTCGACGCCGATAGTGATAGCTTGCTCTAAAAGTACGACAGCTGTTTTTTTAATCGGGATATTAAGCCATTTTGTAAGATTATATCGTGGGGTCATATGGAAAAAGTGTAAGCGCACCCCGCGAGCTACCGTTCACCAATGGTTTTGGTAAATAAAAAGGTTGTGTCGCGTACTCAAACCTTGGGAGAAGGCACTGAAATAAGATTTAATATCACCGCTAACCCCCCTCCCGACAAACGGCGAACGCGTATATGGAGGGGGAGTGTGCCCAAACCTCGGGCGAGGTTACTGAACGAAATTTTCCAGTGGTATCACCAACATCAACTGGGAAAAGTACAAAGAAGAACGAAACTGGCGAGATTATGTAAATCACCCTACTTAAAAAATTACAAGTAAGCGATAATTCCCGTGGTTAGTTCAAAAGTCCAACTTTTCTTAGTTTGCCGATTATAGCAATTATGGAATGCGGTTGCCTTCGAAGAACCGCTCTGCAGTTAAATGCAATAAGCAATTCCCAGCTGAGACGATGGTTGGCGTGCAGAAAACCGGAAGATTATAGGTAATTCAACCTACTGAACATTTGTGAGTAGTTGATTATTCTAGATAGGGAAAAAATCCGACCGCTGTATATAACCTCACTAGCCATTTGATGCACACGCTCTACCATTTGGCAATCTGCAAAGCGAATCGGATTGAAAAGTCTTATTTTCTTGAGCAGGGTGGGCTTCTACTTCGTACATGCCAGAAATTATTGAAGTTTTTGATTGGCTATACCGTGAAACCTCGGTTAACGGATTTAATCCGTCCAGCACTGAGGTCGTCATGTAAAACACTCGTCTTGCGAAACGTAGCTAGTCAAATCGCATCAATTCACTGCTTATTTACAGGCGATCAAGAACCCACTGTTAAGATGTTAGCCGAACCAAATACTAGCAACGTTTGGAGGCTTTCCTAAGGTGTCGAGCTTAGCCAAAATGTCTTTGTTCGTTAACTCTGGCCGCACGCACACGAGCCTACATAAGGCTCGAGGGTCAACTGGTCGCGTGATGTTTTCCCAATGTGGCCAACCAGGTCACAAGAGAACGAGCAGACAATCTCTTATAAGCCACCGTCACCCCCTGACAACGAGAGCTGCAACAGCGAACGAATGGTGACGCCAATCCGCTCCCAATGCAGGGCTCGTCCCGAGGCGGGACACAAAGAGTTGCAGCCACACCGGATAGCGAGGACGCTGGAGATCAATCCAGCAAGGCAACAGCCACCCGAGACATGTCCTCCGGGTTTTGTACACAATAAACCCTCCTCCGGGTTGATTCGAGAATTCTGCCCTCATTGTGTTCTTCCTTGGGGATTTCAACAGGGCGTAATTCTACGGTGACACTCGTCAGATGTCATCCTTATAACAATAGCGGCGCTGAACCCGTCGTTATAACAACGGCGACGCAGGTGAGATTGTTCCCCTGTTATCGTTACAACTCAACGCGACGTCAGTAAGTTAGAATTATAACACTGGCGACGCAGGTGAGATTGTTCCTCGGGATGTGACAACAATATGTGACGCACATTTCAACATGTGTATTTCCGCGGAGCAATTACTGTCCTTCGAAAGTGTCGTGATCTCACCAGGCCTCACACGGCGTTGGGGTCTTAACATCATTGGCGACACTGCCAGTTGTCACCCCTACAACGTGGCGTCGGAGAACTCACCATTTCTATCATCACCTCGTTATAACACCCACGCCCTAGAGAGTAATACTCACCGGCAGACACAGGCGGACAAACATGTACTGAAAACTCGTTAGTTGAACGGAAGCTCGTCCGACGAAACAAATGTTCTGCTAGTTGCTCGCAGATGGAACTGCTTGTCACCGAGTCTCCACTTGATGTGGAATAATTGGCAAAGATTCTTTGGTATGACTATGTCGTGAGGTCTTTGAAAGGCCCTTATGTATTATAGTCACCTACTTAATTTTTTAAGTAGGTTGAATTACCTATAATCTTCTGGCTTTCTACACGCCATTCATCGATCCAGCTGGGATCTGCTGATGGCATTGAACTGCAGACTGGTTCTCTGAAGGTAACCGAATTCCTTAATTGCTAAAATCAGCGAAGAAAGAAAACTTGGTCTTTTGAAATAAACACTGGAATTATAGCTTACTTACAAATTTTAAGTAGGGTGATTTACATAATCTCCCCACTTTTTTTACTTCGTTTAACTTTTTCCCAGTTGGTGCTAGTGATATCACTGAAAAAAATGTCTCTAATTTACCTCGCCCGAGGTTGGGGCACACTCCCCCTACATACACGCGTTCGCCGCTGGTCGGGCGGGGGATAAGCGATGATATTAAAGCTCATTTCAGTGTGTTCTCCCAAGGTTTGAGTACGCGACCAAACTTGCCCTCGTAAATTTTGTATTTAACATAAATATTGGGATCTAATTTGCTCCCTGACATGCATAGCTCCTCCTCTCCCCGAAAATCAGGTGTGCTTGAGCCTGCGGGGCGCGCTTCACACTTTCTCCAGACGACCCCACGACATAACTCTACCGATTCTTTTTATAGAGCAGCTCTGTAACAAGAAACCCCAGGTTTCTGCTTTACGAGACCGCTGTCAATTTATTCTTCAGCTCGATTCGAGGGGTTTCTTTATCAAGTTTGCTTCCCTGAAAGCCGTTTCTTTAAATGATTATCATCTTTGGATTTTTTACTGTGAACTGATTTCATTGTGTTTTTCTTATTACAACTTCACCTAAATTGAAACTTATTCATATGTTTTGAAAACCCCAGTGAAAACCGATGGCATTCGACAT
This sequence comes from Ligula intestinalis, assembly GCA_036362985.1. Lineage (NCBI taxonomy): Eukaryota > Metazoa > Platyhelminthes > Cestoda > Diphyllobothriidea > Diphyllobothriidae > Ligula > Ligula intestinalis. The sequence goes on from JAYGXS010000010.1 coordinate 3,438,283, forward strand.
GTCGCCGAACTTAATCAGGGTGCCCAGGTGAAGTATAACAAAATTGTACAGGATGTTCAGGCCGTTACAGACCAGCTGGAGAGAACTAACAGCGAACGTACGTTTTCCGGCTAGCCTGGAATCACAGTTGATCTTGCTTCCTGCATTGACCTTTTTCGTTTATTTCTAACTTTCTCTCGATTTGGCAATCCTCAGTAATTTAAAGCAAAGTTTCCCAGGTGCAAAACAGTAGGACTTATTCCGTCCATGACATTTTGGGAGGGCTCATCAGCTGCATCCACTCCAGTGCATTAAAAGAGTAACGAATGAGAAAAATACACAATTAAATTGGTGCAGAAAGGTTGAAAAGGTCATGGGGCATGGTCATGAAGGCTAATTATTGAAGTAAGATAGTTAAACAAGTTGGAAAGAGAGACATAGGAAAAGGAGTTAAGGCGAAAAGTTGGGCCGGGAACTGGACAAATCTGGCAGCCGGATGTTACCCAGGCAAAGCAAAATTAACCATATGTTCTAATTGTTTACATAGGTCGGGTTTTGATCACCTTAAATAGTCTGCCTCCAGGTAGCGCAATGTACGATTTGTTCGTGTTCGAACATGTACTCATAGGGGCACTTTTAGGGTCCGCAGAATGACCCGTATCTAGCAAGTCTTCTGTAATAGAGAAACGAGTGTTTCGATTTTCCAGTTTTAAGAGTCAACTAGGCAAGTGCTTCTTGAATCTGGCTGCCAATTTCCTTTGCGCTCGCCTTATATACTTGTATCCGCAGGTGCATGTAAATTCATAAACGCAATTCGAGTTGGCGTGCAATGGTAAGGCGTCCTTCCGACATCCTTCCTTGTGCCGGTGATAGGTGTAGAATAGGATACACCTTAGGATACCCCTGGTAAATCTTAGTCAGTTTTCAAATTAAGTAATGTCATTACTGAACGGAATCTTGTTAAAACTGTCATTACTGATAGGAACCTTGCTAACGCTTCAGCATCTATAGCATATGCAAACACACACGTCAGTACTTTCAATAACCAAAAAAACTGTCAAATATACCCATATAATTAAGTCAGCTAACATTTTAACAGTTTTTCAAAGCCATTTATGGCATTTTAAAATGACTATTTTTCGGTAAATAATGCTAACATACCTCAAACTCTCCTGTTTAGGTCACCTCATGTTGTAAACAAGTGTGTTCCTGTGTCAATACCGGTTATGTTCCCCCAGTACGTGTTAGGAAGAGAAGACAGGATTGGATAACAACTAGTACTTTACTGTTACTTGTACTAACTAGTACATGCACTCTGGTCCGTGTGTTCGGTCTCCTCTAGGCAGCATTCTCGTCTAGCAGTGTGTCTACCAGCAGTCTTCCCTGCCTGACGTTTCGGATTCCGTCGGGAATCCTTAATCATAGATGATGATAACATAGGCATGGTCATGCGCGCCGGGTTATGAGACCGATAGACCACTGCGACGGCAGGAAACGGCTGGAGTCGTTTACCGGATCTGGTGCAGTTGTGAACAAAGCAAATATGTCGGAGAAACCGGAAGATTACTCAGGACACGAATGGCCGAGCATGCAGTGGCAGTGAGAACGAAAGATGCCAACTCTCAGGTTGCAGCTCACTCGACGGGACCCGGCCATATTTTCAGGTTTGACGAGGCCAAAATCGTAGCAAGAGGTGACAACCGTGTGAGCCGCGAGCTGCTCGAGTCATGGTTCTCTGGCCCCCAGTCAACCAACAAGCGCAACGATTTGGCGTTCCCATACGGTGTACTGAGACATTTCCTGAGCAATAGAATCAATCACGTGGGAAGGACCGGGTGCAACAACAACTCTGATGACAGCGAGCATAATTGTCTTGCAATTATTAAGCCGGCATCCGATTCTGACAGCAAACTGTGGTAATTAGTGAGTCGAACGCGAAGTGTCAAGCCAGTACCGCATCAATTAAGACCCAAGCGGTGATAACAGAAGTGAGCATTTATCTCGCACACACGGATGACCACTATGACCTATAAATACCGTGCAGCCTGTGCATGTCTCCACCCTATCTGCGCATGACCATGACCCTGCTATCATCACCTATGATTAAGGATTCGCGACGGAATCCGAAACGTCCGGAAAATAAAGTCCTTGTTCCAGTGATCGCATTTTATTCTTCTAAATTCATACGTCCTTTGAACGGTGGACTGGGACATTATCGTGCAAAATAATTGTATTCATTTTGCGCCGATTGATGCCGGTGTAACACAAGGCATCTTTAACGATGTTAATGAACACATTGCTGTTAATGCTGTCCGCAGTGGACCGCCAAATTGGTCGCTCACCGAGCTTAATGGCCATCCAACTCATTGATTCTCAGCAGTTCTTGAATGCTTATGTCGGCGCAGGTTATTCCTTCGGAAAGCTTTTTTCCGCATATAACAATCTGCGTCGCCTTAACAGGTTTATCTAAAAACAAGAACTCATCACAGAAGTAAATACACTTCCAGAATGAGGGTCGTTACTCAATATACTTTTTTAGCAAAAAAGGCGTTCTCTGATAAGTTTTTTATTTAAAAAGCGGCTTTAGTATAGCCTTTTGTTGGTGGAATTGAAAGTCCCGCATCCTTCTTCTAATTACCCCCATAGAGCACATCTGCAGATGTTCCCTATTAATAGTCTTTAAAGGCAGATAATGATATTATTTAGTGTACAACGAATGAAATCGTCATCCTGCTTACTCGTAGACCGTTTTCGTACGCCCGTATCTAGTAAGTGTTCTGTAATGGAAGAACAAAGGGTTCAATTTTCCTGTCTGAAAAGTCGACTAAGCAAGTGCTCCTTGGCTCTGGCTGCCAATTGCATTTGCGTTCACCCTATGTACTCGCATCCGTAAGTGCATGTTAGTTCAGAAACGCAATTTAAGGTGAAGTGCAATGGTAAGGCGTCATTTATATATTCTTTCTGGTGCCTGTAATAGCTGTGCAATTGAGTAAACCTGTTAAATCTAAGTCAGTTGTCAAATGCAGTAATGCCATTACTGAACGGAATCTTTTTAACGCTTCGGCATTCACAGAATATTCAAACGCACACGTCAGCACTTTCAATAACCAAAAAGGTTGTCCAACATACCCAAAAACTTCACAGGATAACTAAAAATAATATTTAAAATACAAATTTCCGACGTTACTTCAAATAACCTGGCTTCACTTGAATCTGAACAGTTTTGGAGAAATTTTCCAGCAATTTTACTTATTTTGGAGTTCCTTCATAGTATAATCAACATTAATATGCAGTTTGGTTCTCTTTTTGGTAATAGCATAGGAAATACCTTCGATATGAGACTACTCCAAATTTCCCCAAAATTAATGACCATTTCTCTTAACACTTTGACTGCGTGTACCACATATGTCGCACCTAATTAAAATGACCATTTTCCTAACTAAAGGGCTTTCGCAGAATTCAATCAACTGAATGAATCAAAATAGTGTTACTAAATAAACGCTAAAGTGCCCAGTCAAATTTAATTATGAAAGTTGCATGGTTTTTAGCGACTAGTGTAAGTAGCAAAAACATCAGGATTTATGGCATCCATGAAATGTTAGGAGAGCTCATCAGCTGCATCCACTCCAATGCATTATAAGAGTAACGAAAGAGAAAAATACAAAATTAAATTGGTGCAGAATGGTCAAAAAGCTCGAAATGCATTTACCTAACGGACCCGCAAGTTATACTGCGTGAAAGGAAAAATAAATCCTTAAAGGGGGCATATTTCGATGAGTGAAGTATCATTTATTATCTAAGAACTAATATGTTTTACCAAAAACTGTCAAATCCAAAAAAGGACCTTAAGTCAGGTCGGAGATAAAAAGTCGTTATGTAAGTGACAAAATGAGGAAAAGTAATAAATAGGTAACATACTAATATTTTTTTGAATGTTCTTTAGCGTGTGTAACAGCAGTAATTCGGGAGGACATAGATACAACTATGTTGTCAATTGTGTTTTGGTCTATGTAATTATGTTGAACAAACGCCAATTTATTTTCCATTGAAAGGTATGTCGGAGCCTTGTGCCAGTTTTGCTTGATTGAGGCGAATATATTTTCAATTGGATTGAGGTAGGGACTATTGGGCTGGATGAAAATTGTTCGCAAGCCGCTTGCAGAAAGGCTGGTGTAGTCTTGAAAAATTAGATTATAGTCGTGAGGTAAATTATAATCATACCTCCTTTGATCGGTGAGCAGGGGCATTGTCTTGTAGTATAATAGTATCCATTCGTCGCCTGTGAATGTCATTATAACCAAATACATCTTTGACAATGTTGACATAGACGAAACTGTTAATGTTCTCTTTCGTCGACCGCCAGATTGGTCGCTCACCGAACATGATCGCCATCCAGACCATGAGGCCTCGACAATTCTTGAAGGTTGATATCAAAGCAGTCTGTTCTTTGGGAAAGTTCTTTCCGCATATGACCGTATGTGCCGACTTTGTGGACTTGTCTAAGATCAGCACTTCATCACAGAAGGAAATGCTTTTCCAAAATGAAACTCTGTGGCTAATGTATTCCTGTGCAAATAAGAAACGTTCCTTAATATGTTTCCTACTTAAAAATGGCTTAACCGAAGCCATCCGCAGATTATGGCCAAATTCCCGCATTCTGTTCCTAACTAGGGTCTGAGAGAACATTGACAAATATTCCCTCTGAATAGCGGTACTGGGCATATAATGATAGATTTTCAACGTTCGACGAATAAAATCGTCATCCTGTTTTGTTGTAGAGCGTTTTAATCAAGGATTCTTCTTTATAGGCACTGTTTTATAATTAATAATTCGGGATACTGTGGCCTTGTTTACATCAAACATTCAAGCTAATGAATTACGCGCCAGCCCTTCGGCTGCCATTTTTCGTACGCGGACAAAATCATCTTCACATAGATAATTGTCGGACATCGTGAATGCACAGCCCAACACCAAAAAAGGACATATATCGCGCCTTCGCGTTTCTATATCAAGCTGATAGTTATCGCTGCGGTAAAACAACTTTGTCATACCAATTTATTACTGAAATTTGGGGCACAAAACTTCACGGAATAGCAAAAATATTAAAAAGTGGAATTCTTCCTTGTTTCCGAAAATTAATGCGATTCCTTCAACTGGAACTCACTTCCATCTGAACAATTTCGGACATTTTCTGGTTCTGGAAGAGATATGTTTCATATCTTTTTCACTTACTTTGGAATTTGTCCATAGCATAATGTACATTACTAAAAACTTTGGTTGTTTTATGCGTAATAGCAGAGGGAATTCCTTCGATATGAGACTACTCTCATTTCCGCGAAAATTAATGTCCGTTTCCTTTAATAAACTTAACTTAAACGGTGATTTTCCTAACGAAAAAGCTTTTGCAGAATTGAATGAACGCAGTTAATCACAATAGTGTTTTCAAATATATGCTAAGGTGCCAAGCCAAATTTCATCATGAACGTTGCATGGTCTTTGGCGACTACTGTAGGCTGCCTTCTGGTACCGAGAACTAAGGAGTACCTGCACGTTTTCGGAATCCTCTTACAAGACTGTTTTAATTCACTCCGTTTTCCTCTTTTAAATAGATGACCAACTTGTGGGCACTTTAGCTACTGTGGACGCCTTCTTTCAGTTGTTTCCCGTGCTGGAACGGAACGTTGCCGACCTAGATGCCATGGTTACCAAGCTAGGTATGTGTCTAATGCTTTGATCATCACTTGGTTTGCATTGTATAGAAACCACTGCCGACGAACTCTGCGCCCGTCAAAGGACACCCCATCAGCGTCAATCAAACACCTGAGTTCATTGTTACTCTCCATCTTCGCCATCATTCCTGCTCTCACTTCCTCTTACCTCTCAACTGGCCTTATCTCTTCTGGAGTTTCCTACTTCGTGAAGTGTAGATTTTTCTTTGTTTCGAACTTCCTGTTTTTTTTCGAGTTCCTTTGTCCTACCCGTGTTATTTTATTTTCTTGGCTTTCCTCTGTCATGCGTTTTTGTTAGTTTGCCATTTGTCTCGGAGGTATTCTTAGCTTAATTTTGTCCCTCAAGTAGGGAAAATGTCATGACTGTCGGCTCGGACATGTTAATGAACATACTCACAGCCTCTGTACCTGTACATTCCGCTCTCGCAATGCGAGCGGTTTGAAAACGTTGCGTTTGAATCATAAGACTTTTATAAAGCCTGTCCGCTTTCCATATATTTTTTACTAACAATGCAATTGTACAGGCCCCCGATGATGAATTCCCGAAAATATATGGGTTTGACAAATTGACTTTTCAAGTTAAAATTTGGGGCGGGTAATATTTGCAGAAGTTAATGTCGTGATCAGGATTGTGTTTGATTAATACGTAGTGTGAGCCAGAAGAAATTTGCTGAACCTACTTGGTGCTGCACCGTTTTTCCAACTTGCCCCTCTTCTTCTCAGTTTGCTTAACGGAGGCGAACTGAACTACTTCATTGACATATGCTTGGCTTTCTGCGTAGCGCTTCCCGAGATCGGTTGCATTCTGACGTGGGTTCTGACGGTTGAAGAAGGAGGGGGGTTGAGGAAAGCGGGTTCCAGTAAAGACCTTTTTTTCTTCTGGCAAAAACTTGCCTTATTTATAGGACTCATGAGTGTTCACAAATAAATGTGGCGTGCTGGGGTGTGGATTGGCTGTGTTTTGCACGAAAATTCGCGGTGGAAAGCTCTTGAATGTTCGGCCGACCTTGGATGGATTTGCATAAGTAAGCGAAGGTTACGCGCCTTGCAAGGAAGACAACAGTGCGATTAGTTGGACAGCACTGACATGAGTCTGAGCTTTCGGACTCGCACAAGAGGCCATCATCAGAGAACGACGGAGAACAGCAAGAATTGACCTGTTTTTGTAGTCCAGCTGCGAGGAAATGGGGAAGGGGTGGGGCAGGGTGGTAGCATTCGTGATTGGTTGAGTCCGCGCTGCGTTGTCCTTATTTTCTAACGTGTTATTTTTGTTGGCTTTTCTCTTTGCTGTCGATCACGCAATCCTGCGTTTCATTGTGAATTTACTTTTTGTTTCAGAGGTATTCGTAGCTTAATTTTGTCCCTCAACTAGACCAAATTTTACGTATATGGCCTCGGAAAAGTTAATGAACAGTGGCCTACTCTGTGCACTCGATCCATAATCAATACTCACAGCCTGCTTAAATTCCCCCTTTTCCAGTCCAATTTCCTCTACATTCCGATCTCGCAATACGAGCGGTGTGAAATGTTGAGTTTTAATCGTTAGACTTTTATGTATGTATGACATTGTACAGGCCCTCGATGATGAATTACCGAAAACATGTGGGTTTGCCAAATTGACTTTTCAAGTTAAACATGGGGGAATGCTGAAATAGATCCGACAAATGAAGGGAAGACAGAATGGCCATTTCTGGCTTGTTACCCATCATCAGCCAGTCATACCTTAACTCAGGGGTTGTAACCCCCCGAGAGCTCAACGCCCTATCACGGTACCATGGGCTCCTTGCTTTGTCGTTTGAGATCGGCAGTATGATGAATATATGTTCTTCGCCGGTCTAGTAGAGGAACAATTCAATTGCGTTTTGCCCAGAAGATCACAACGTGAACCCACCAGACCGTCACATAGTGACTATGATGACTATCTGGTAAGGGCACATACTTGTCCCGGAAGTGCCTTGAGGCTCGTACTTGAGCGATATCAGGCTTGTCGCTTAGCGACCTCAGAATATGATGGAGTGGATCCGACAAAGACAAGGGAGACCGGAATGGCCATTTCTGGCTTGTTAACCGTCATCAGCCAGTCATACCCAATCTCAGGGGTCGGAACCCCCGAGATTCGAACCCGGGACCTTTGATCATTGGGTTTACCACCCTACCTCGGCACCACGGGCTCGTTGCTATATATATATGCCAAAGGTGGGCCAAGTATGTGACCCTATAGTTACTGCGATGTAACATCAATAAATAATAGCGTGGCAGTCTTTGTCGATCCGCTGCAGGGCTTTATGTATTATTCTTACCTTATCTGGAGCTTGTTGAGGGCTAGTTGCTGTCTCAACACCAGAAGGATCCATAAATAACAATGCTGGCAAGACTGATTGAATTCGAATAAATTTACAGCTCAAGAAGATTTACAGTGACTCACACGTGATCTCGCTGGACCCTAAATATAGCAGCATCACTAGTAAGGGTTTTTCTCTTAACTTAACCCACTGCAATGTAGTCTTTCGCGAACCAAAGTCGAACTTCAGTGTTCTATTTTAAACTAAAATGTTGCTTCTGGCCAGTTGTTTTGGCTACCACTAGCGGATTAGCGATATAAACAATAGAGAAGCACAAAATTGGTATAGAACAAAGAAAGATAGCTGGATACAGCATTCCGGACGTAAATACTTAAAAATGCGTATGCGAAAAGCACTACTAATAACTCTAATGTCATAAAGTTTTCCCATAATCAACCAGTGCTTCAGCAAACAAAATATACTACTTACATCGACTAAGACTTCTGTGAGATTTTCGCCAGCATCAGGTCTTTTGTTACAGGTTTAATTTGGTGCCTGGCAAGATCGCAAAACAACCTGTACACATACTGCAGCTGTTTTATTGACCAGTAAGGCCCCCAAGACTTTAGTGAGCCGCACGCACCCCCACATGAGGTCACGTGACTGCAAGACTCGACCTATTTTTTTGACAGTCACGAGCTCCGTGCCAGCACCTGGCCTGCGCTGTCAGCCAGCATGTGCGAACACGTGACAATTCCTGTCGAACTATCATTGTCTGGTGCGACCCACAGATCAGTCTGACCAATCATCCTCAAGGTTGAATAACACAAAGACCGCTCTTTGTGGCCGCTGGGCTGACTGCCGTGAGGCTAGGACTTCGGCAACTGTCCCGCTTGGGTGCAGGCCTATGCTAGTCTGGCATTCGATTTCGTCCCATCTATTCACCATTCCTTCTGTACATAATAAAATATTCTTACCACTCTGGCCTTCCGTCGTTTTTTCTTCTCCCTAAGAAATTGGGCCTCGAGATCGTGCTGACAACAGTTTACCTTATTAACCTTAACTCCTCGACAAGACCTTCAAAAAGGTTGTGTCATCAACCTGAAATACAGAATGAAGATTTATTAGCAGGGAGTTGTGTATAATTATTCGCTAATGACGAAGTGTAAGCATATCGTCGAAAGCGTCGGTCGCTCTTGAAAGACAATAGCTTCCGTGGGTTGATTGTGAAAGAAAAGAGGCGTTGACGTCTAGGAAGTGTATCCAGTGCAATTTTATTTTCTGTAGGACGGTCAGGTATTCCGTTTGCAACACACTACTGAATGCAGAATTTTTTAAGGAACATGAAATGTACGATGATTCAACATCGGTGAGGTTGTATTCTATTCAACGTTAGTGTGATTGCATTTTGCCATGAACATTCTGCCAGAGAAGACTTCTGGATATAATAAAGTGATGTGTAGTGGATTCAAACAATGATCGGGCAGAGTTTTCTCAAGCCAAGACATTTTTCTTTATCTATGAAGATACTGTTTATCTTTCGATGAAGATCGCACTCCATGAGGCGCTTGAAACTGAAAAGCTTCTGCAGGTTCTTCTCGCCGGTATGCAATGCCGATTGCAGATTGGCTACAGTTTCGCCAATTTCGGGTAGTTCCTGTACCAACCTAAAACCAAAACAACACTGAAAATTACTGGCTTTTTTACACACACATCAATATAACAAGGTAGATGCTGTCTTCAGAGGCTCTTCTATCCTTTGACTGTTTATGTCGTATATACCTTAACAGAAACGCATAACAGTAACTTAATATGCGAGAAAATTTGAGGCTTAGATAAAATATTCCTAACATCATCCCCGGATGAGAAAGGAGAGGTGACGATTTCTGAGACCAAAGTATATTCAGGCTGACGTTTCAAAATCTCTCTCGCTTTCATCGTCAGAGCAAGGTGTCTGTATTCCTGTGTGCGTCAGATAAATGTGAACGACCATTTGCCCGTGCGTCAGTCGATTGCACCGATTAATTTTCGTGGCTGTTTGAATTGCTCGCGTCTTCGTGAGCTGTGTCAAGTCATTTTTGTGACTCGTGAGCGTTTCCATCCTCTTTGCTCGCGACTGCCGGCTTTCGGCCCTGCTTATCTATCTCTGCCCGAGCTGCTGCTCCGTTCTAAGCCGATTTTCGCCTTTTGTGGAGCGCTTGGTAGGCGGGATGAAAGTCCATGGCTCTGTTTAGTGTGCCAGTCGAGGGCCAACTTTCTAGTAGCAGTCTGACCATCTTGTCGTTGGCCCGGCCTATTACCCTTGCTTTTTCAAAGGCAGATTTGTGTTTCTTCTGCTTTACGTGGCCACAGAACAAATACAGCTTATCCTCGCGGTTACTTGCGAGCTGATGCTGTGGTCTACAGCATACCATGCCAAGACTGCACTGCAAGGTATGTCGGTGAAACGGGCAGCCGCCTTGGCACAAGGTTGCATGAGCATCAGCTCGCAATTAACCACGAGGATAAGCTGTATTTGGAAAGCAAGGGTAATAGGCCGAGCCAACGATAAGATGGCTAGATTACTGCTAGAAAGTTGGTCCTCCACTGGCACACTAAACAGAGCCATGGACCTTCATCCCGCCTATCAAGCACTCCGCAAAAGGCTAACACCTGCTCAGAACGGAGCAAGAGGTCTGGCGGAGAGAGATAAGCAGGGCCGAAAGCCGGCAGCTGCGAGCAAAGAGGGTGGAAACGCTCACGAGACACAAAAAAGACTTGACACAGCTCATGAAGACGCGAGCAATTCAAACAGCCACGAAAATGAATCGGTGCAATCGATTGACGCATGGGCGAAGGGTCGTTCACATCTATCTGACCACACAGGAATACAGATACCTTGCTCTGACGATGGAAGCGAGCGAGCGAGCTTTTGAAACGTCAGCCAGAATCTACTTTGGTCTCAGAAATCGTCTCCTCTTCTTTCTCATCCGGGGATGATGTAAAGAGTAACAGTAACTGTATGAATGAGACTCCAATCCCTCAAATCATTACGTCAGGTAAGGATAGGACTCAATACCTCGCAGTGTGATAGCTGCTCGAATATTCACTTCTCCCTGACAAAACATTAAGTCGTCTACAAATGATTTAGTGCCACCACGCTCATACCACAATTGGATATCGTGTCGACCCCCACAACACAATGGCCCGGTGCATGTGGTTTTGGTCACATCAACCCCAATAAGAATCCTTGGTGAAGAATCGAATTCTTTTCCTCTGACTTGTGGAGTTCAACAAGTGTGTCCTCTTTCCCTGATTCTCTTCAACTTCTTGATCGACTGAGGATGTATCAATCAATTCTACCGGACAGTGGATGTTAAATCATCCCTGAATTCAAAGTACCTGACCTGGAATATGCCGATGACATTGTCGTACTTGGTAAAACCCCTCAGACACTACAGCCAACCCTAGACCGAATGACCAGCTTCGCTGCAATTCTTGATCTGACGATAAATGTAAGCAAAACGAAACTCCTCACTACGTATCTCGGCAAAGCATTACCACTGTTTATCAGCGGTTAACCCATTGAAACAGTTAGCTGCTTCCGCTATTTGGCCTCGAATATGCTAGCCAACGGACAGGCCAAAGACGATATCAAGCACCGAATCACGCAGGCTTGAAATGCATTTAAGCTGCTAGCCAGACTACTCTGGTCTCGCTCAGAGAACAGCTTACGTAATAAGCTGCTGATATACAAAATATCAATCAGACCGGTGTTCGCATATGCCTGCGAAACATGGCCAGTGAGAAAGGCAGACATCCTATCACTCAAAGTCTCTGACCGTTGGTGTCTTTGACGACTCTTACGAGTTTTCGGGCAGGATCGCATTTCCAATGTCGAGCTATACCGCAGATTTTTCAAACCCACAAGTCTAGCATCATACATCCAGCATCGCCGATTGTAATGGTTTGGTCATGTCCTGCGCAAGCCATCGACGGACCTCTGCAGATTGGGCATGAACTCCTTTCGTAGTGTAAACTGGAGATACCGGCAAGGCGATCAACCGAAGGCATGACTCAGCACCGTCAAGTCGGACGTTGAACGGATGGGCCTCGTAACCGTTTACGGCTTGCGAAATTAGAACAAACAATGGGTTAACATCTGCGAGGATTTCGCTTCCGATCGCCGCCAATGGGCCGCCGCTAACCGTGAAGCCGATTCATCCAACAGCAGGAGCTAATCGGATCAAGTACAAGTGCAAGAATACTCGTCGCTCAGGCAAAGCAAGCCAATTTCGCGAACACAACTGGCATGCAGACATCGTTGGCAGCTGGCTTGTTGCACAGCCTTCATTAAGTTCATCTTCTTGCAGTAAAGCTGTTCCTATCAACTTTGCATTACCTTACTTGTAATTTTGGGATACTTCTTCTTTCGAACCCTCAACTTGTGACAGCCCAACCTTCCCTATTTTCATTCAATTCTACCAATACAAGGTCGAATGTCCCTTGTTTTCGTGAAATTCCGCCGAGATAGTTACCGTCAATGGGCATCAGTTGCCTGAGAAAGAAGAGTATATGTTGCCGGAGTTGATACTATTCAGCTCATTAAAACAACTATATGTGGCTTTACTTGAATTTTGCTTGGTCACTTTTGACACAAGTTCATATTTAACACTCATCAACGAAGAATTAACTATTTAACCACAATTCCGTAAGACAAAGGGGAATAGATATACAGACAGCCCTAAGAGACAGTCTTGCACATAAGTATTGCTAGGTAGGCGCTGCACATAAATAGACCAGTTTGACCATGATAAGATGGATTCGACAAAACAAAGGGAGACCGGAATGGCCATTTCTGTCTTATTAGCCGTCATCAGCCAGTCATACCCAATCTCAAGGCTTGGAAGCCCCGAGTTTGACTATGCTATTCAAAGCACTTCCAAATAATAGGAAATGGTCCTTGAAAAATCCTGATTCGTTGCGAAATTTAGCTTTCCGAATTATAAATAAGAAGGTATCCAAATGTTGCGTTTAATTTTATTGAAAACGGTAGAAATTTGTTGTTGTTGGCCCACCCAGTGGCCAAAGGCCTATCTTGCCATGTGTCGTACCGGTTTTCGTGCGTAAAGGGAAATGAGAAGACACAACAGGCGCCGTACCGGTGCGTGACAACAAAACTGCTGCGGAAAGGATAAAAAGACCAAGAAGGAAGCCTATAGGCCAAGTAAACTACTATACCAACTCCTACTGGTTAACATAATCAAACAAATGTTTAGTTTACGTAAATTCGACCTACTGAAAACTTACAAGTAGCTTTTGTTTGTTAGTAATACCTACCTCAGGCAACCCGCCAATAAGCAACTACCTAGAAACTATTGACCTGCACAAATGCCGAACAATTATTTTAGATCTCTGGGAATGACTAGTAAGCAGTCTTCACGATCCTTGGGTAAATTTAAATGACAAACAAAAGGATGAGGGTATTTTAGAAATATATCGCAAAATGTAATTACATGGATCGTTCTCCCTCACTTTCCTTGGACATCTTCGCTTAGCTTAACCACCAGGGTCTGTGAAGAGCAAACTACGTCTCTAATTTTTCAGAATATTTGATTAAGTGTCTAAGAATGGAGAAAAAGAATGCAGCGGCTTTAGGTAGTTCACTGCCTTAAACGCTAGATTTGGCGAAATTTATAATGATTCATCAACACCTTGTTATATTTATCGCTGACTGCGAACCAGTTAATGCATTTTAACAAAAAAAGTTCTTTGCTATGTCCTCAACTCATTCCCAACTTGCATTTTTAGCACATTTTAGTGCGCTTTACATATGTTGGGAAATAAACAGACAAATCATTGCAAATTAAATCGGACGTGATATTACGAAAACGGATGAAAGTGGAAAAATACATTCACTAATTGTTTACTTACTCTGTTTCTGCCTATTTGTTTTTGATGCTGTGCCCCTAACTTACCTTGTATAAGCAGAATCCTGGCAGTTCTCATAACGTTTACGATTCAATCGCAGACTGAGCCGGGTCTCTGCAATCCGTCTCGGTTCCTCTTTATCCGTAATGCTCCTTCTCAACATTACAATGTTGCTTTCCACTTCCGCAATTTCAGCCATTACCTATAGACAGAATGGAGTGTTAAATTGACCAATATTATGACGTCTTCAATACGTCCGACATCTCATGCAAGCTTTCAAATTTTTCGAAAGACTGATAGTCACTCCTAAAACGGTATTAACTAAGGTCTTATTAATTATTATCGTGCAGCTTGATCTCGCATCACTTTAGTCACGTCAGGATGTTGGATTTTTAAGGAGTTGCCTTCTGTCTTCTCACAAAATGTTTATTCTGTAAAAAAATGGCTACTTACGTAAGTATTAGCTTAACTCGTTTTACTTCACCTGCTTTTATAAACTGAAGTATATTTTATAGAAAAAATTCACAAAATTATTCATTCTTGTACTCTTTTGGTAGCAAATAACGCGTTTTCCAAATTTTATGCTTAACGGAAGGGTATATTTCAGCTTTACAAAAGCTGTTAGATTTTTTACGACTTTGAAGTGTTTATTCATAATACACCGCATCTGGCAATTGTTTTATGCTGCCTTTTATGTATATAGCGTGGTCCACATCTATCACAAAATTTTATGAGAACTAAGTGACTTCTGGCTCAGACCATAAAGATGTGCACAGCATGCATTTTGAAAACATTTAATTCAGCTGTAAGATTCTCTAGGTCTCAAACACTTCGGCAAATCAAAAATCTTTAAAAACGAAATATATCATTTGTTGAAGTATAAAATTTGAAGAAGACGTAATTTTATTACCAAAAGAGTGCAAAAAACTATACTTTTGTTAGTAATTTCCATTAAGCTATTTGCATTTATAAAGGCAGTCAAAACTAATGTGTTAAATGCATAGTACCTTAGAAGTCATTTTTTTACCAAATATAATTATCTAAACTATTCCGAGAGGAGCTCTTTAAAAGGTCAGCATTTCGTCGTGACTGAAACGATTTGAGATGAAGCTGCACGATAGTCGGCATTACTACCCAACTTAATAGCAGTTTGCGAGTGATTGTCAATCTTTTGCAAGTTTTGGAATTTTGCATGAAATACCGGCCACGCCATATATTTGAGGTGGGTTCTACATTAGATTCCCTATCTCAGTAAATGTCACCCGGGATTCTGAAATGTGTTCTCGATTCAAACATATTAATCACATGTGGTTGTAACAAGCTCAACATGTTTTTGGTCACGTGAGGATGACGGCTTCTTAACGAGGATCTCTCAGACCATTAATCAAATTTACATACTGTTAAATGTGGCTACTTAAGTAGCATGCATATTCATCATTGATTTGGACTGCCTTTATCAATTCAAATATATTTTAATAAAAAAATTGACGAAAAAATATTCCTTGTACTGGTTTGATAGCGAATTGCGCCTTCTTTAAATTGTATGCTTAAAGAAGGGGTATCTGTTGGTTTTAAAAAAGTTCCTAAATTTCCGAATGCTTTTTAAAACTACTGATGGGTATACTTGAATTCAAGGTTTGCAAACTGTGCGCTATGTTCATCCTGTTTAAGGAAAGAACGTGTTCACATTCAGTTTAAGGAAGATGTCACACAGTTCTCATAAAATGTTGCAAAAGATTTGGAGCATGCTTTATACATTACAGGCAGCATAAGTAAATTGACCATGTGATGTATAATGAATGAACACATCGCAATCGTAAAAATGCTGATGATTAAAAGATTTTGAATATTGAAAGACATCCCTTCTGTAAGTGCAACATTTAAAGAAGGCGAAATTTGCTACCAAATGAAGATAATGAATATTTTTTTGTATTTTTCCATAAAATATATTCCGGATGGCATTTCATGAGGTAGGTAATCTACTGTATATGCGTGCATATATAAATATTCGCACACACCTGCTCAAGACTCGCCCCGATCTCGCATTTAGCCGTCGTCACCTCCCGGATGCGTGCCGATAGGGCAGCACTGGCTTCCGACCAGCGCCTGGCTAATGCGTCCACAACCGTCCTGCTGTACCATACGGCTTCCTCGCGTAGCTTAGTGCTGGCCTGTCGAGCTTTCTTGGCCTTTTCGCAGTTCGCCTTCGTGAACTCCTGCCAGGTTAACGGGACTGTGCAGCTGAGGGTCGCGGGAAGGGGGACAAGATATTGGGAGTTAGGCAGAGGCACATTTAGCTTCCAATGCCTGTGAGAATAGATGAATACTATTAAGAACAAAGGTAAGGAACAAAGTTTGGAAACTGTGCACTTCACTGCATCGAAAAACAAAACCGCCATTGCAAATACAAGTGAACCTGCGAGTCTCAGGAAGTAAGGCAGAAGAGGACGACTCGATCGCGAGTATAATGTAATTTTATTTCTTTTTGTTATATAGGAGACCTAGTGTGATGTGTTAAGCGCATTTCCAGTCTACTCTTAAATGAATTAACGCAGGTGGAGAGGATAAACTCTACGAGAAGGGCCTTTCACGCTGCAACTTCTCTGTTACCGAAGAAGAACTTTCGTTAATCGATCCTTGTTTTGCCGGGGCGTTGTTGAATAGTCGGAATAGCAATAAAACATGACTACTCGCTCATCGTGAGTAGTATGGGTTCATGAATAATTTTTACTTGGTTCTACAAAGTAATTTGAACGGCTTTGTCTTGTCGCAAGGTCAGTCTCTTTCTTGCAAACCTCCCGTCAGCTGAAAATTCACAGTAATACGAAATGTTAAGTCACCGAAAAGGTTTGATTTTGGATGAAACGATGGTGCAATCTTGTGGATTTTTGCTTCAATATCTCTAATTTTGGGGCAAATGCTCCCAAAATTGACTCAAACATCAGAGATTAAATTTAAATAACTGCGGTTCAAGTGTTTTATTAGACTAGCGCTACTGATTTGCATCTGACTAGGTGTTTCTACTCAACCACTAGGCAGGTTGGATTGCATATTTTCTGCGGTGAATTTAGCACTCAAAAACTAAAAATTATAGTAAATGTGGAGTTTCTATTTTGCGTTATAATTCATAATACAAATTATATGCGGCAAAACTCCTGGAAATATGTATAGCTCAGTGGCAGGGTGGAAATTTAAAATGCGATTGTTCAAACCATGTGCCCATGAGTTCGGTCGCATGGTAGCTGCCCAGCTGACGGGAGAACTGGCTGACGTCGACTGCTTCCACGTCGATTTTCTGTGCAGCACGCTTGTCCGCCATATCCATCTCCAGAGCATGTTTCGCCTCCCGTAGTGACCTACAAATTTATTGCATTGCTGTTTTACTACAGTATCTGATGAAATATGAAAATCAAAATTTGAGTGGGTAATTTAGCACGCATTTGAGGTTGTAAAGAGGAGGAAGATTCGATCTCTAGAATTATAGTCTTATTCTGACCTTTCGGCTCCACATGAGGAGCCATCGTCAGAGTAAAAGAGAAAACACCAAGCGTTGGCTACGCATAAATGGGGTTGGTAGGGCGGGTGGCAATTATTGATTGGTCCCTGTCCACGCCACGCCCATTCTCACGCTATCTTATCGTCTGTCTTCTACGCGCGCCCCTGGAGTAATGGCGTGTGACCTTGACGTGGCAGCCTGCATGCTTGTAGAGGAATAGGATGAACAGGCTTCCTCTGGATTTAAAACTTGAGTGTGTCTATTACGCCTGAATTTCGCTTTTGCGAAATTTTCTCTTTTTCTTAAAACACTGCTATTTCTAAGCAACGTAATTTTCCTTGTAAAATCGCACTACGCCCTATTACGAAGAACGACAAGACATTAGGGGCTGCAGCTGAGGTTGTGTTTGAGAAATAGTATGTTATTTGTTGAAAACCCTTGGATTTCATGAGTTAGACGCCCTCCTGTAAGAAGTTAAAACCCTTTCACCCTAAGATGCAGTCCCACCTAGTATCGTCTTATACTGTTGACTCTGGTTCAATCCACAAATAACTGCAATTCAATTGTCGCAGACTTTCTAATTACAGTTTCTGCTAACAGTTTCTGTGGTTAAAGGATAAGTTCACGTACTTTCGGAATGGGTGTCTGGATGGCCAACTAATTGAAGCTTCTTTTGAACTGCGGTGGCTACTTTTATACCTATTATAGTAGAATTTTAATTAGCTTTCGATTGGCTATAGTTAAAAATGAAAGCAATTGATACTCTTGTCCGTCTTGTATACTTGTTAACAGTTTAAGACTTAGCGATCAATTCAAACAATCAACCGTTCATTTATCACAAGCGACTAGATGTAATGATGTGTCAAAGGCGCAATACTCAATTGCACATTAATTGGACTTCTGGGCTGGAGTTATCTCAATATTTCTTAACGACAGCTTTACGTAAATGTCGAGATAGTGTTAAGACAACTGCAGATACGGCTTGAGGCCAATCACTGCGAACCCTTTCCTGATTGGGTGAGAGACGACCCGAATCCGCAAGCCTGCGCAGAGGCAGAGCCTTTTGTTAGCTCCTTTTCTACAGTACACATTCCAATCAAATCGGTCTTACCCAACTTCTGACTTGGCGGAACCTTCCGTGGTTGACGATCACTCCTCCAAGGTGCCTTTTAGACAAAAATTCACGTCTGCGGAAATGGCTTGTGAGTAACCTCATCACAACCTTATTTGATTTGCACTATCATGGTAGTCAGACTCTTGTAAACAGTGTACATTTTCCTTCTAGCGTTCACTGGGTCTATTAAATGATTCCTGTGCAAGCCCTTGTGAGATTTTACGTGATCGCAAAATGTTGCTTTGCGTGCAAAAATCGCTTTTTTGAAGCGTCTTTCGGGAAAGGTTTTTCAGCAGACTTTTAAAGCATTGTTACCGTGCACGCTCGCAAGTAATTACTTCGAGTATTTCATAGCTCACTCAAATTTTCATCAATAAAATGACTCTGAGACAAATGCATCAGAGAATTAACATTTCGGAGTGCTTATACAGTTATATAGTCAAGTAATGTGGGCGCTAATTTGTAGTTGTAATTTGTGTCACGCCGTCGTGGACATAATTAGCAGTTGCAGTGGCGTAATGGCTAATTGGCAACTGTAATTTAAGTCGGTCCGGCGTCAGTCCAGGTCATCCGGTGTGGACGCTAATTGCGGTTCATGTTGGATCATAGTGGTCGGCAGTAGTCTCTTCCACCTTTTTTGAGGTGCTTTTACACTCTAGCCAAATCGATTCACCGGCTGAATCATCGGAGTGCATGGCCTCAAGAAATGCTCGGCATTTTTTGGAGGGGCAAACCCCGACAATGCCGGTTTTGTCACATGCAAAGGTGTGTACAGTGTCAAGCCAATGCATAGCTGCTTCGGACAAATTGTCACGTCTCGTCGCTGCCAAATAGTGCTCGTGGATGCATGTGGAGGCAAACCTTCCCGTATGGCCACAGTATACCGTGTCACAAGCTTCGCATGCGATTTTATAGATAAATTCTTTCTTATCGAGGTATCCAACCCTAGCCTTAGGGTGTGCTAGCTGGGTGCGTAAATTGGCCATCGGTTAGTGCGCCACGTTTATCTATTTGTACATACTCTGCCGACGGATATGTGCCACATATGAAAGTTCTCAGAATCAGCTTGACTCTTCAGAAGGTCCTCGTCGTCTTTAACGCACTTCCATAGGCATGCATACAGCATGCTCAGGAAATTCCCTATCACATGAAATCTCAGTCGAAATTCTGAAATGTGCTTTTGATTCGAACATAATAATTAAACACCGTTGTACAGCCTAATCTCAATCACATCCATCATATCAGGCTGCCGGCTTTTGGATGGCCTTCTTGTTGACCACTGCAAAATTTTATTTTCTAATCAATGACTGCTGATAGATTTTCACTGCTCTTATAAATCCAACTAGAGTTTGTGGGAGAAATGCACGAAAATATTCTTTCTTTGACGATTTTCTCAGAAAATTACACCTTCTTCGAACTTAGTACTTGAATAAAGGATATCATTCGGTTTCAAAAAGTTTCTTACTATGCGATTTTTATAACTATGAAATTTGTACTCATAAAGTAACACATCTTTCGATTTGTTTATACTGCTTATAAGTTATAGCATATACAGTATGGCGAGTCCTGCATGCACCTTTCATGATGAAGTTTAACCTGATAGTTTAGCATGTATTTTGGCAGGTTATTTTGATCAACTAAGTGGATTTAACAATTAGAAAGGCTTCAGTTTGGAAAAGTACCCTCTTAGCTAAACTTATGGAGCAAAATAGACACTTATTTTGGCTAAATCATGAGCAAGTTTATATCGAAGAAATCTCCCATGCTATAACGTACGAGATAACCAACCTTTTTATAAATATGCATCTTGCTATGGAAGAATTCAAGGATAAGTAAAAAGTGGAAAAATTATCCCTTCCAGAACAGGTAAATTTTGTCCAAAATTTTTCAGATGCCAGGGAAACCAAGTTTAAGGAATAGCATTTATTTGCAAAAATAAGGTAGGTTTATGTTTAAAAAATAATGTTTAGCTGATTTGTGAAGTTGTGTTGCAAAAATTGAAAAGAACAATTAACATTTCAAAGTGCTGATACGGTTATATAGTCAAGTAATGTGGGCGCTAATTCGTAGTTACAATTTACGGTACGTCGTGGTGGACATAGTTAGCAGTCGCAATGGCGAATGGCTATTTGGCAACTGTCATACGAGTCGGTCCGGGGTCAGCGCTAATTGTGGTTCATGATCGTTTACCGTTCTCGGCTGTAGTCTCTTCCACCCTTCTTTGAGGTGTTTGTACATTCCAGCCAAATTCAATTCAGAACTCTACGGAGTTTCTACAGAAACTAAGGAGAATCACGGTTTCTAATGATGAGATTGTGGTCTCCTTCAAGGTCTTTTCCCTGTTCACCTCCATACCACTCGGTGTAGGAAGGCAATACGCAGAGGAAGCTCTGAAGAGCTACGAAACGAGGGTTTCTGCAGCTGCTTCACTTGACTTTGTGGACATTTGCCTGGAAAACAATTTTTTTCATTTGATCATCGGTACTATCAAAAATTAAAAGGAGCTCAATGGGGTCACCCATATCTGGATTTCTTGCTGAAATCACCATGCAGAAGCTAGAATCAACGAACTCTCCATCGATTAACCCTAAGTTATGAGTACGATATGTAGACGATACCTTTGATGGCGTAAAAAGGGCCAAATCTAAGTGTTTAACAATCCCATCAACTCAATCATTCCGGGCATTCAATCACGCTCGAGAAGGGGGTTAAAAACAAACTGCCCTTTTTGGATGTTCCCGTGCAGTGAAATGCTAACGGAACATTATAAACGTCCGTTTACCGCAAAGACATGCATGTGGAAGTTTTCCTTAACTACGAGAGTAAAAACCCCATCTCTCACAAAAGGAACGCCATCAACAGTCTGCTACGCCGAGCGAAGACTCACTACCTTGACAAAGAAACCTATCAAAACGGTCTTAATTATCAGTTTGAATTGTTTTCCGTAACGGGTATCCCGGAGACTTTGTACGCCGATGGATAAAACAACAACAACGCAACAACAAGGAACCACATATTTCCAGTTGGTCGCCCTAAGCAAACATATGGTGAATCCCTCCTTATATAAGGAACGTGTCTGAACCCGTTGAAAGACACTTGAAAAAATACCAAATATAAGTGGCAAACAAACCGATGGCTACTTTTTGTACCCAGCTTGTACACGATAAGAGAGTAGTCATCTACAAAATTCCACGCGGAGCTTGTAAAACCGTATATTGTGACCAAGCAGGAAAATCTGTCTCCACACGCATTCACGAGCACCAACTGGCAGCGAAAAGGCGTGATCATTTGTCCGAAGTGGCTATGCATTGCCTTGACACAGGACACACCTTTGCATGGGACAAAACATGCATCGTTGGTATTTGCCCCTCTAAAAGACGTCGAGAATTTCTTGAGGCCATGCACTCCGACGATTCATACATTAACCGGTGTATCGAGTTGCCCAAAGTGCACAAACGCCCTAAAGAAAGGTGGAAGAGACTTCAACCGAGAGCTATGTACGAATATGAACCGCAATTAGCGCTCACATCGGATGACCCGGACTGACGCCAGACCGATTCAAATTACAATTGCCAATTAGCCATCACGCCATTGCGACTGCTAATTCTGTCCATCACGATGTGACGCAAATTGCAACTACCAATTGGCGTCCACACTAGATTACTATCTAGCTGTATAAGCACTTTCAAATGGTAACTGCTTTTTGTGCATTCTTCTAAAGTCTGATGGCGACCCGGGTATTCAGTGTCGAACATCTACTATATAAGTTTCTTCATTTTCCTAAAGGGCACCTATTCTTGAAAATCTATAAGCTTCTGCAAAAAATGCCTCGTATAAAAGACGAACATTTAACACGTGAAAGGTGACTGACATACCTGAGTTCTTTTCCGGCCCTGTTTATCAATTGGCGCAATCCATCTTGGCAACACTTCACCGTGTCCAATTCCTTGAGCAGACACAAGAAAAATAAATCATGGACCAAAACGTCTTCAATCCCGTGATGATATAGATCACCAGAGATTTGTTTTTGATTAGAACTCACACATTAAGAAAATATTATTTTAAAAAGCTGTTACAAGGAATCACTTGGATTGCAAAAGATACACACTGGTCCTATTATTATTAAGGGACGCTGTTCTGATTTAGTTGTGAGAAAGAAACAAAAGCTTTAGAAAAATAAGTTTCACCATTTACTCATCAGAATAAGGATGTTACGTGAACAGTTAAAACTGCCGAATATAATGTAAGATTAATTAGTGAGGAGACAATAATTCATTGGCAGAAACATGATATGTGGATCAATTGTTGTTTGTTTTCATCTAAAACCTGTATCTCCTCCTCGCATAATAGGAACCCTATGTTACGGCAGTCAAGGTAAAGCAACGCTCAACCTCTCGTCTCTAGCGACTGGTAGTAGGTGTGCATTAGTATTGGCCGACGGCAGCCTGGTGTGGCCAATCACCTTCAAGACTGACTCGCACGGGACCTTACCATGAAACCCACCTTCCCCTTTTGGGGGGACGGACGCATGCTCGTCTGAGTGTCAACTTCCTCCAACCTTTCCTCCGCTGCTTTTGTGCAGGATATACTATTCCTTCCACCTGGCCTCCCCTATCCTCTCTTCCCATATAGAATCGGGCCTGAAGATGACAGCGGCAAGGATCTTCGCCTATTAACTTAAGCCGCCGCAATATTACCGTGTCCAACTCTCCACACGTTCATCGATGGCTCCGCTTGTTCCTACAGCGCAAAATAAAACAGTCGGATGACCGGCTTCTCAGCCAGATGGGCAAATAAAAAACTGCCAACTTATTGGGCAGAGCGTTGTGGAGGAAACTTTCGAACACTTTTTCCTTGAAAACTTTAATCACAATGTTCGTTGCAGCCGCAACAGAAACAAGTAGCACTTCTAGCATTTGATTTTCTTCTATAGCAACTAAATTGGCTTGCATGAAGCTAACAAGAGGATCATTATTCGAACAATCTTCGATGATGGTTGCTCCTGAGGTCATAATTAAACCTTTCATAGGATAATCAGGTCTAAACAGCGTTCTCAAGCAAGGCGATAACTGTAAGTTTGTGGGTCACACACTGAACTAGAAATGTGTGAATTCAAAAGACGAAGATGCGATCACTGGAACAAGAGTTTTATTTGCCTGACGTTTCGGATTCCGTCGGGAATCCTTAGTCATAGGTCATCGTAAACAGGTCTGAGACATGCGCATGTTTCGCAAGTTCGAAACTCGGGTGCTGTATCACTTGGGATTCGGTTGACTGAATGCCGCAGTTAATAAATTTGAAGCGGAAGTTATTTATTAAATTTCGAGAGAGTTTATCAACCTCTTCCTCTGTTTGCATGAATAACAAAGCAATCAGAGAACACATCATTTTGAATTTTTACAGACTCGATAATAGCAAGATCTTTTTAACGTTACGCATGGTCATAAGTAATGTCAACTTGATCAGCTCTCTGGAAATATATTTGTACAACTAAATTCTGCCGTTGTCGCTTGCTTAAAATTTGTGCCTGGGCAAAAAAAGACGGTGAATAAGTCAGAAAGGGTCATTCTACTCGCATTTGCCTTTTCTTAGCAATGTTCTTCTGCTGAACTCTTTATTAACAAATTTTGAAGCCTTTAACCTTCTATGCCTCCTAGCCCCAATTCAGCATGCTTTCTAAAACCATGTTTTGACTTGCTACGCTTAAATAATATATCTTTCTGTTAGGACGGTCCAGCACGCGAGTCGTCACTCTGGCCGTCCTGAGGGAAAGAGAACAAAAAAAACCTCCGGGCCAGTGGGTGTATCTTTTAACCAGATCGTTTTGAGTTGGCTTTTCGCTCCTGTCTGACCTTGATCTTCGCCTAAAGATGAAGAGCCCTAGCTTAATTCATATAGAGCCCTAGGGTTTACTGGCCGATTCTAGGATTATTAATTTCTTGTCATCAGAGTTTTCCGGCTCAAACAAGGCACCGTGAAATAGCTATTTCGGGCTATTGGCCCTCATCAGCCACGGGTAGCCAACTCTAGTGTAGCAGCTGAAATTGCCGCCGCACCCGAGTTTCGAACACGCGCCTCGCCGGTCAGGGGCAGACGTCCTAACCATTGAGCCATCGAGGTAGATGTCTAGCCGGTTGTAGATCGGGAGCATATATCGGTGCACAAACAAATAATTAAATTCTTAAATTTGTTTGGGAGATATTTAACGACAAGATGTGGATAGATGGGACAACGGAGTTTCGAACCTTCACAAGAAAACCCGTACCTCAGTAACTTCCGCTTTATTCATATATTCAATAACTGCAAAAATCAGACGGTATGGCCCAAAATTCGTGCAAAATGCATATCTTTGTAAACGTTTCGTCATTAATCGCCTACCGGTGTGAACGCATTTACGAAAAATTAGAAATCACCATGAAAAACATTAGGCAAATTTAAAACTTAAATAAATTATAAGAAGTACAAGGTGTTTGTTAAGAAAAATAAAACTTTCCCCATAATGCCCAAGTTCCGGCGACGTAAAAATAGCTATAAATTAGAAAAATAAATGTTGATATTTTCTGAAGTTGACAACTTCAGGTAGCCAATTTCTTTGCATAAAAAGAGCTTTTCTTTTGCCAAAATTTTTTGTACATATTGGCATAATTTGGAGACTATTTATTTAATCTCATCCTTCAAATTCTGGCATAATTTCCAGCGTTTTCAGTTTCTTTATGCGCTCGTCCATCAATTGAGTTTCTGTTCGACAATAGCGGATTCCATAACATAAATTCTGCCAAAAATAAGACACGGAAGTGGGAACTTCGATTCCGACGAAACAGGATGTCATGTCTAAAGTTACAGGAAAGATTAATCTGCCTATGTCTCAGTCTTTTAAATTAACACAGCACCTCAGGCAGTGGAGATTCCTATGCATACAGTCGCGTCGGCAACAGCAGTTTATGTAGCCCCCTAACATACCCCCTAGTCCCAGCATGTTGTTTTACGAAAACTGTGGTTATAGGGTTTTATGGGTGGAGAATAAGGATATGCAGTAAAATATACTTTAATAACTGTTGTATGCATTTTTATTTTATTGTATTTAGAAGTGTTGTTGATTTATATCCAAAAATTGTCCTAATCCGTATTACCTTTTAACGTATTGCGGAAAAACACGATTATCAAATTGCGGCTTTTTTGAAATTCCCGAAATATAGAAATGGTTGGTATGGGGTCGTCTACTTCAACTTACCTGAGGTCCAACTTTCCATTCTGGAGTTAGGTTAGTAAAGTCTGTGGCCCTTAGCGTTGCGCACACCTTCAATTTACATGTGGAACAACTTACTCCCAGCGGGTGCGTGAAACAACTTCGACTACATTTTTTCACTTTACACTTACTTCTAAACATTTTTTTCTCTGTCTTTCCTATTTCCCCACTCCCCAAAACCCTATAACTACTGTTTTCGTAAGGTAACATGCTGGGGCTCAGAGTATAGTAAGGGGGCTACATAAGCTACCATTTCTGAATTTTATTGACCATTTTCAGACTCCCATGATGCAAAGGGAAGAGTGCTAGCATACCGACCAAGCTGTCCAGCTTCGAACACTGCATATCCCCGATCTTATACCAGCCAGACTGTGAGCTCGTAACTCAACTGTTAGGACTTTCGCCCTGACGGAAGAGATCGCGAGCTCAAACCTCGGTATGGCAGCAATTTCAGCGGCCACACTGGGGTTGGGTATCATTAGCCGATGACGCCTAATGAGGCAGAAAAGGCCTTCCTAGTGTCCCATGTCTTTGCTGGTAATGTCCTTCTGCCTATAATTTATATTAAAGCGAAATATTTTCATTGTTTCTTCGTCCCGACGTTTCTCCACTAATAGTAAACAGCTACTAGTAGAGGCGAACTTGCATGGATTTCAAAACCAAAAGCACTTCAATGAAGGCGGTAATGTAGGGTGCTTTTAACAGCGAAGTCGAGCCATTCTTTGACTCAAGAATCCAAGTTGAAAATTCGTTTCACTCATATTATGCAAACTTGAAAAAATACATCTTGTCCGATCCGGCGGATTTATTCACTCTTACCGCTAGGAGCGCCCTCTCTGGAGCGTCGTGGACCAGATCAATTTCCTGTCGTTTATCCCGAAAATAGAGACACTCTTGTGCGATCTCCTCCTGAAAAACGGTTTTCTGTAGTAACTTTTCCAGGGAGCGGTTTTGGCCGTCCAACTTCTCCCATTCCTCGAGGTTTAGTGTGGACTCCTCTTGGAGAGCGTTCAGAGCAAAATGAATGTCTAGCACACGGTTCTCTGTGTATGAAAAAAAAAATTTAACAGAGTTATCGCCAAAGGACATTCAGAACTTCTTAAACACATGTTTTTAAGCTCCTTTGCTCAACCCATAGGTTCCTCAAGTCTATAACGTCATGTCTGTCGTTTATTTTAATGCAGAATTGAGAACGAACTCCTCTGCAATTAAAGTTTACATTTATGGTAACAATTCGCTTTGCGCAAAAGAAAAGCTTGGTTAAGAAATCGATTATTTGCGCGTGATAATAAAAATGGCCCAATTGAGCCGAATTGGACACAATCATCGACTCTATATCTCTCTTAAATAACCTCTATACCATCTATAGCAGAAAGAACAGTAACAACGACAAAAGTGGCAGCAGGAACAGAACCGGCAGATGCTGCTGAGAACACGGACGAACAAATAGCACTCGAAGTGCTAGATGACACATTTGAGGCCCCGACACACAAGTCAGGTCGCCAAAGAGCACTATTGACGAAGCATCTCATGATCGAACCGAGAAGGAAGATGTGGGACCCAGGTGTCCGAAAGAGGCATAGAAAAACACCAACGCCACATAAAATAATCCTGGATCCGACAAGGAGAAAATATGAGCTGCACTTTTTAAAAGCGGGAGGTGTTATGGGGGCGAGAAGTGCACGCTATCTGAGTCACGGCCGCAAGCCGTTTGCGCGCGCCGAGAGCTCACGTGACGTGCGCCCCCGCGTGCACTGCATTGTTCCAGGCGTCCCGCAGCGCGGAAAACCACGCCAGAACTACCCCTCTCGTCCGATAGGCCAGGAACAGTCTAGAAGGACCAGCGCCTTATAAAAGGCTGTAATGAACACGCTAATTCATTCCGTTGTCTGTGTACCGTCTGGAATTAAGCCTTCCTATCAGAACCGCTCTCTTGGCTTCTTCTGCCTATTAGTCGGGTCCGAATAAACTAAGCTATAGCAATATTACTCTTACATAATCTCTATTCCATCTCCATAGCCAAATAAGTATGTATATATGTAATTGCCACTTTAAAATAATAAGTAGCAGATATATAGTGGAAGCTTCGAATACGGGACCTTTTGTTAGCGGAGCCAACCGCGTGTAGCCGCTAGCAACCGGCCCAGAGCCGTTGTGTCGGTCATCCCTGCGACGGCGACGGGGAGCGTAGATTATGAGGGACTGATGAAATTCAAATCGATGAATTGCTTATGAGTTAATTGTAAGACCCACGTTGGGGAACTATCTGCCCTGTGAACGAGCCGATTTCTGCGTTTTTGGTTCCAGTTGGTGGATTGACAGAATGAGCCCAGAAAAAACCTGAAACAGTTCCATATTTTCCTCTCAGAAATCGTCATTTTCAGCGCCCATGGCGTACACATATGTATATTTTGAAGTCAGTTATGCTATTTGGGACGAGTATGTGCGTTTTCGAACACGGTTTCCCAGGTCGTTGCCAGGCGCAGAGAAAAATGTACAAGAATCGTAAATCTTTCCAGCTCACTTACAAATCAATATTTTCTAAACTTCTGCGCCATTTAGCGGCCGCTGTGTACATGACAGTACCCTTTCGGGTACTAAAACAAAAATCTATACACATATACAATCTTGGGTGATCCTTGCCTAGTATTCCGTTTGACTGGCTGATGATGGCTAGCAAGTCGGAAATGGCTATCCCGGTTTCCCGTGTCTATGTCGGTTCCATTCCATCATATATCTCAAGTCGCTAAGCGACTGCCTGCTATCACTCTAGAACGAGTCTCAAAGCACAACGGGACAAGTATCTTACTTGTCCTCATTGATTATCAGTGCCCTAATATATTCAACTTTATCTTAGAGAAAAATGGACACTCTTACTCCTTTAGCAGCAAAGTTACTTTTTAAATTTTTTACGTGAAGAAGGTGTCTATTTTGGGTTGAAGAAGTTTAAAATTGCCGAATAATTTTGACCCTTACCGGCCGCTACACTTGAGTTCGGGGTCTCTAAAATACGTGCTGTGTATATTCCGTCTTAGGATGCGTTAATCTTTTCTACAACTGGACAGATCTGTTGCTTTGTGAATGCGCATTTCATTATCGTAAAAGTTCTCATAAGTATAATTTTTTAAACCGGAAGGTAAGCGTTGTTCAAGCATAACATTTGAAGAAGGTGTGACCTTCTACCAAACGAGTACAATGAATAATATGTTCGTTCATTTTTTCGATAACGTATTTGAATGTATAAGGGCATTAAAAACCAATGCGAAAAACGCATACTGCGAGTAGTTATATTTTGTCTGTCCAAAACATCTAGTGCGACATCCCAGCCCTCACTTTTAACTTAGTCTGATGACGAACACGTGATACTTGTTCGAAAATTCACGAGTACAACTCGATTTTCCGAAGATCTTCTTTCTTTTCATATTATGTTAAGATTTGATTCTGAGGTCTTCCCGGAACATGTAATTGACGTAAATTTAAAATTTTTCTTTGTATCCATTCATTCCCTATCATCTTATTACCATCAGGGAGTTCAAAGGCGTTCGCCTATCTGGCCCTCAATAAACTGATACATAAATAGATCATATAGAGGTGATATAGAATCGACGATTGTGTTTTGGGCACTATTGGGCCATGTTAATTATCGCGCGCAAATCTTGGGTTATCTGGTTGGTATAATAATTATTACTATTATTTTATACAGGGTGTCCCAAAAGGTGCATGCATATTTTCGATAATTTTAAACTTGTTGTTTATTATTATTATTTTATTATTTCAAAAACGGAAACATATTTAAAAGTGTCATTTTATTGTTTTTTCACTGCATTTTGACTTTAGAAACAGTGACTTAATTGAGAGAAGCCATTGAACATGAATGCACCCGAACATGAAGGAAATTGTTTCATAGTGTTGTTTAATTGCTTCGCGTTGTCAGCAGTGCTGTGATCAAAATGGACGTCAGTTCGAGAACATACAGTGAAAAAAGGAATAAAATGATACTGGTAAATATTTTTAGATTTTACAATAGCAAATTATGATAAACACCAATTTTACAATTATGTAAAATGTGTATACATTTTTGGGACACCCCGTATTGTTATAAATTCTACTTTTTTATATTACTTTTTTGCTACTTATATATTCCACCTATTCAAACTTTATTGCAATGGTAAGAATAATATAGAAACCGTGCTAATATGGGGGAAAAGTCTTAAAAATGCATTATCAACACCTTGGTAACCTGGTTTGCTTAAGTGAACAGCTAATTGGTAGGGTCCCACGCCTTGGAAGCCAATAGCAAGAGCTGACGCGAAAAGAAAGTCAACCTGAATCCAATGTAGGACATACAATGAGAAGTAACAAGGGGAATATCACAACCCAAGCAGGTGCATAGGGAACCAAAGAATAATGAAGTGTTAAGAGCAGGCCTAACAGATTCGGTATCACGCTGTCCTCACGACTCGTCCTACGGGGCTCTATCGATCGATACAAGCTGCGTGAATGATGAGATCGCACCAGCCGCCGGCCATGATTACTGCTCCACCCTACCACTCTGGTGAGCCGGAAGATCAGTCAGCACATAACCCCTCAAGGACACAATCTGATTGGTCCAATTGCACGTGCCTGTTATTTCTCGGCTTGCCCTAAATATGCTGTACTAGGTAAGCTAAAAGACTTCCACTTTTGTATCCTTCTTGTTGTGCTCTTAATTGGGGGTTCAAACAAACCCTAATTAGATGGACACGAAGTTGGTTACCATTCCAATTGCGGGTCAGTATTTCGTCGTGTAGGGGTTGTAATGAAATAACTCGGTGTAAGTCTGTGTATGCTGTGCTAATGACGGAGAGACAGAGAAATTGATTGCGAAGCAGGTTAAACCGAAACTGCCTGGCACCAACTTCACCTGCGGATATTTATTTTGCTGGTTACTGAAGCCCTTTATGCGGGAGTACAAGGTGCGATTCAATGGAAACCGATGTAACCTATGACATTGATAGGGCAACCGTGTGGTGGCCCTTTTGCAGCCACTTGGAACCCAAGACAAGCCGCCGACGCATGAGGCCTTTAGTCTGCCTGTGCGCCCACTGCTAGGCTAGGCGCTAACTGTCCTTGACCGACGTGCACATACTCCTCAGTGCGAATGCGCGCTCAGGCTATCCAGCGTTAGCCAACCTCAAGGTCGTCCGCCCACGCTAGTCTAGACATCAGCAGCCCCATTGGCCACCGGGACAAAGCATTCGCCGGCTATTCCTGATGCTCTAGTCACTCCGGAGCCGACCCAAATAGGGAACAGACGCACTACTCCGTGAGTCAACATTCTCTCCATCTATTCTCCGTTCCATTGTGTACACAATAAACTCTTCCTTCTATTCTGGCCTTCCCAAGACTTCTCCCATCTCCAAAGGAACTGGGCCTCGAAGACTGTGGCTGTTAGGGTTAACCGTCTTAGCCTTAACTCCTATAACCGACCCTGTAACGCTTTTCACTGCCCATGCCACGCCTCTACCTTACCAACACAATACTGTAGTAAGTAAGAGACAGCGGTTAGACAGAGCACGATAATGCTCGCCAAGATACGTCACCATAGATAAAGTTCGCCTGAAAACAAGCCGGTAGTAAGCATATTGGTTAACTGTGCCGTGAGAAGTTGCCTTTTTCAAGAAGCGGCTTTCGAATTTGAGCCACACATTTTCTGCTCTCCATTCACGGGGGAATTTATTATCCTATACCATCCAGTCTAATCCTCTGCTTTTTTTGTCTGCATTTGTGATCAGGAGGTCATTTCTACAGTACACTGCTACCTTTTTAAATGCACAAAAACAAGTTATTTTATCTACAACATATCACCATCGCAATATTTGTCAAATGCGGCCAATCTGTCGCATATGTAATTCACCAACAACACCAACATCGACAATTCTCTGTAGGATGACAACACGAAGAAAAAAGCGTGTGAAGAAGCGGAAATGGAGAAGTTGAAAGCCGATTTGTCTCCATAGTTGATGTGAATGTCGTGAAAAACTTGACTTTTGAGTATTACATGACCTTTTACCTTTGTCCTTTTCAAATGATCCGTAATTTACCTTACCATCTGCTCTGCGTAATTGGAGCCATTTTTGCTGAAAATTCAGGTTTGGAAAATCCTCAATATAGCATTCTTCTTCTTCTTCTTCTTCTTCTTCTTCTTCAGAATAACTACTATATTTGTCAATACAAGCGAACATCCGTGTCCCAGGAAGCAATAAAGAAGAAGAAGAAGACTCGATCGCTGGGACAATATGTTTATTCGCCTGACGTTTCGATATCCGCGACGAAGGGCGTACGATGGGTGCATCTCCGACACTCGGTGATGTTCTCGTGAACTCTGTGATCATCTCCTTATGAGACCCTTAGAATATTGATAATAACCGTGATGGGCTCTTCCTGACATGCTTCAAACAGTCTCAGCAGTAGGCCATCTGATTTGCAAATAGTCTACTCCCCCCATACGGGCAACAGTTTTTCTCCTGAAAATACCGAAAATGGCATTCAACCCCCTAAAATTCTGCACAATGGCTAAGGACGTTCAGGTTTTTAGTGTCCAGAGAAATTAATTTCGGATCGCAGTATGTATCAGTTTATATAAGGTCTATAGGCGTAGACCGAAATTTTAAGTGTATATTTGTGTTGAAACCCGTCAACCGAATCTATTCTTAAACAAACCGGGGAATCTGACGAGACGAAACACCTCATACGGCAACAGGTAACAACCTTGGTGATGGCGCACAAACCACGCGCAATCATTACCCGAGCAGAGGAGAGTGCACTCAAAACAGTGAGGGCCGATGGGTCATAATCTACACCCGATCAGCAGTGACAGCAAATGGCAGGTGGCGAGGCGCTGATGAACTGCGGTTCGATGAAGTGCTTATGACCCATCTGATAGACACCAGTGGTGGACCAACTGCGCCGTCTGTGAGTGCGTTTGTTTGTGTTATCCGACCAGCTGGTGTTCAGAGTTATGCTTGGCTGATGAAGGCTAATAAGGCCGAATCAGTTCTGTATCAAGTTACCTCCAAATGCTGTCATGCTATTATGACTTGGCCGGAATCGGCCCGGCGGGCGGTCACCCGTTGGGGACCTCTGACCACCACATGAACTTTGTTTAGTTCGGAAGCCTATTCGATCGGTGTTCGCACATTTCTGAGTGAATATATATATATACCACGATCAGAAATTAATTTCTCTGGAGATTAAAAAGCTGAACTTGCAAAACCGGTATATCAACCAGAAAGCAGATAGGGAAAGCGGGGGACCCACTGATAAGCCGGACCCGTAGCAGCTGTGTCAGGCAGCGGCAGAATACCGGCGAAACACGTGTCTGGGCCTTTAGGCAAGTACCTAGGCTGTTAGTATGGTAAGTTACAACGTCAATTTACACTACTAACGACTGTCCTGTGGCAGCAGGTGTATATTTCATTGAGGTTGACGGGTTTTAACACAAATATACACTTAAAATTTCGGTCTACACCTATAGGCCTTATATAAACTGATGTATACCACGATCAGAAATTAATTTTCTGGAGGTCAAAAACCTGATTTTTCTAAACCGGTATATCAACCAGAAAGCAGATAGGGAAAGTGGGGGACCCACTGATGAGCCGGACCTCTAGCAGCTGTGTCAATCAGTGGCAGAATACCGGTGAAACACGTGTCTGTGCCTTTTAGCAAGTACCTAGCCTGTTAGTATGGTAAGTTACAAGGCCTAAGGAGTTATTTTACTGCCTGCCCTTCCATCGCAGTTCCATTACTGACAACGCCACATGTTCTGCATCCCTGCAGAAGTCAAACGGAGGCAAAACAGGGTAAACCATTCCCTGCATTTATGTTTATTTAGACCGCCCGCACGCCTACTCAAAACGAACTCAGTAGCAATGACAAAATGAATAAACCCAGCGGGTGCGCGCGCTAGGCTCCCACCGCGAAGTGAAGAGCGGTACGACAAAAGCGGTAGATCTCTTTTTCCATGCACAATAAGCATGGTTTGTTTCTAAGCACTTCCACATTTAAAGAAATAACGTGTCAAAGTTTCGAGTGAGTTTTGCATACTCCTACAAAACTTTAGCCTATGCAGTGATGCCAGAAAGTGGCGCACACTGTCTACACGATAACAATAGGGTCAATGCGGGCACTAACAATGGCACCAGGACAATAGATCTGAATTGAGGTCAACGTTGGTGGCTACGTAACCCCAAGTCTGAGGAACTCTAGAAACTACAGCCTGAGGTCAGCAGTCAAATAATGGTTTTGCAGAGGCTTAAGAAACGAACAAATTAATCTTATTGGACTTGATTTATGTATTGTAGAAGGAGCAAAAGACTTGTATGCCTGGGGATCTTGTACATAAAAACTAGAAAATTTTGACAATTCAAGGCCAAATTACAACGGATTTGTTTAAAATGTATGGGTTACTGTCGAACTGTCGAAAATTCAGAGAGCATAGTTCCCGTGCAGTTGAGGCCAGGACTAGTTGACATAAGCGCCGCCCTATTATTAGATAGCCTAATAACATAATTGATTTCAATTTGACCTCGATATTTAAAAAGAGCGATCCTTGGAAAGCATACTGCTCAAGGCGGAACCTTTAAGAGTCAAATGGGCGCATGCTCGACCTGACTTTGGACATCTTATAATGATGGAATAACGGTATTGTCAAGTAAATATGTGGACGCTTATTGCGTTACTCAGTCGTTCCTTGGGGCTCGCTCTCTATCCCTGCCAGCATCCGATAAGGACAAGGGAGCCTGGAATGATCATGTCTACCTTATTAACCGTTGTCAGCCAGTCATATCCAAATCCGAGGATAGTGACCCCGGCGCAAAGGTTAGAGAGCTTGCTTTCTAACTAGCAAGGTCGCGGGTTCGAGTCTTAGGGGTCACTACCCCTGGGGTTTGGTATGGCTGGCTGATGACGGTTAACAAGACAGAAATAGCCATTTTAGTCTTCCTTGTCTTCTTTTGTAATGCATTTCTTCCTTTGTATATTATTCGAAGGAGATGAATGGCTGCGGTTTGCATCAGTCAGTATCGATCGGATCTTGTCTCGTAAGCTTTTTCCTTGAGACCTGTGTACACCGCATCTAACTCAATATCCGTTTGACGCATGAGCCATCGAGGCGCATTGTCTTGGTCTTTTTGGAGAAGCAAACTCAGCCGATGCGAGTTTTGTTCCATACGAAGGCGTGCTCTGTATCAAGGTTGTGCATTGCCAATTAGGACAGATTGTCAGGCAGATGTGTGTGGAGCCTCAAAAGCTTCACATGACATCTTTTAGCCTATTCACTTCTTGTCGATTTACGAGCTGAATGAGTAAGGCAGACGTCGGTTTGTGCGGTTTCATGTTTCTGCAAACGTCTTTTGACGAGTTCAGATATATTGTTAACATAAGTGAGGATTCAAAATGTATTTGTTTTCGTCGCCGTAGTTGTCTAGTTACTCTTCTCTGGACTCCTGTTGTTTCATTCATCGGTGTTCACAGCAATTAGTTTTTGTTCAATTTAGCAGCCTGTTGACCGTAATTCCGCATATTTTCCTTTGCTTTAAACGGCTTCGTTTAATGTTCCGCTCCAGAAATGGGAGCTTATTTTCAACTCCTTGCTCCTTTCACCATCTTTTCACAGGAGAAAATCGTCAACAGCTTGTTAAATCGAGCAAAAGGCATTGCTCTGACAAAGAAAGCTACTGAATCGGACCAAATTACCTGTTCGAATTATTTCTCCAAAATACGTGTACTTAATCATGCGCCCAAAACAAATACCTGGCGAATCCTTCCTTATAGTACAAATGTATCTGAACTCATTGAAAGGCACTTGCAAAAATAAGGAATAAAAGTGACGCATAAACCGACCACTACCTTACACACCTAGCTTTTACAGCCTACGGATAGGGTTGGTTAGTACGAGAAGAAAAAATTTGTTCACAATATCTCATGCAAAGCTTGCGGTGCCGCATGTGATTGCAAAATGGGAAAATCCGCCTCCACAACTATCTATAAACAATAGTTGGCTGTGTAAAGGCCAGATCCTCTATCCTAAGCGGTCGTGTATAGCTTTGATACGGCGTACACCTTCAAACGAGACAAAATTCGCATTGTTGGAGTTTGTTTACCCAGAAGGACTGACAGTTTCTTGAGGCCATGAATCCGTTAAATCATCCGTCAAACGACAAACTGCTGTGTGAAAAAATCTCAAAAAATTTTAAGGAACGAGATCCGACCGATAATGAAAGATGCAAAGGGCAGCCACTAATTAGAAGTCACAAAAAAGAAATATTTTTCAGCACGTTTGCAATTTTAATTGTTCTATGCACATTATCTCGAGTCTGACGACGACCTGAAGAAATAGCGTCAAATATTTACTCAATAAAAATGTTCCTTGTTTCCTAAAGAGGGCAGTCCTTTAAAGTCTGTTTATTCGGAATTTATATCATATCGATTATATACCATTTCTCAACAAAGCCTTAAGAATAAAAATCTATTCACTGTGTCTTCAAATTATTTCAAAAGCATTTTCTTTAACAAAGTTAGTATTTGTTAATAAGTGGCCATCGTTGTTTGCTTCGAGGGTCCCTTAAATGCACCTACTGTAATCCTTATTTTCTTGCGATACAATCCAATTATAGCGGCAATTTCACATTTGTGCACTGTAATTGTGTGGTAGGAAGTTGAACTTTTCAAAACAGAAGTAGTTTTATTTTTTAACGTGTGGGCTTCTTTGTAGCAATCACAGGAAATGGTCAGAATTACTACAACTAGACTCAACTCAGGAGGAGGACCGTCAACAAATCGAGCAAAGATACACTGCTCTGACAAAGAAAGTTACCGAGCTATTGTGTCAAATGACAGCCATGCCGGCAGTCAACCTTGCATTTATTTCTCAAATTAACTCTTTAGGAAGGGTCTGCTATTTTGATATTACCCACAAAGGCTAACGTTTAATTACGCACCATTGCAAGATAAAGAGCTGTTTCGCAGAGCAGTTAAATGTAGACTGTTCCATGCACTTGACAAATAAGTTGAAATATAATGTAGTAAAATATTCAGTCAAATTCACAGTAAATTGTGGTTGTTTAGGAACAAATTCCATAAAACGTGTCCGTTAATTTAAAGCTCAGTAACGCCTTGAAGAAAATTTTGAACACTTCTCTTGAAGGTATGTCTTAACCACAAGCCTTCAGAATTCCAAATGAAAGAAACTAGTCAATTTACCTAAGCGACGTTTGCTGTCCGCTTGTGCATTGTCTGTTTGCTCCGCAGTCTCATTTGCCAGGTCTTGGGAAATTATTCGAAAGCGTTCGGATGCGTTTTGTTCAACTCGCAGTTTCTCCACACAGTTCTTATACTTGGACAACCATCCAGCAGGCGATGTGCGCGTATTGAACGCATTTCTGGCAAACGAGTGTATTGCGGGCACTTTGAGGCTCTTAAATTCCCTAACAGCATTTGCATTTTTCTCTGGCTGCCACAAGCTGCTAACGGGCTTTTGAGGAGAGAATCGAGGGCCGGACACGAATTGATGTGATCGCGTAAGCGTAGGG
This sequence comes from Ligula intestinalis, assembly GCA_036362985.1. Lineage (NCBI taxonomy): Eukaryota > Metazoa > Platyhelminthes > Cestoda > Diphyllobothriidea > Diphyllobothriidae > Ligula > Ligula intestinalis. The sequence goes on from JAYGXS010000010.1 coordinate 3,475,612, forward strand.
CTGTTATTGAGGGGATACCTTGCCGGAAAGCCGAGGCGGCTTCTAACATCGTCAATTGGTTTCATAGTCTTGATTCTCTCGTTAGCTGTGTCGTCTTCCAGCTGAAATGTCAACATATATACAAAATAAAACCCTAGAAATATTTAGGTAATCTGTAGCCCAATAAACTTTAAATTCTAGTTTCATCGATTAAATAATATGAAGCCAATGCTTAACCAAAGACCATGGATGATTAGCTGTAAATACTGGAAATTACTGTTCTCTATGCTAATATTTGTATCAAAGGAGGGTACTTTAAGATAAGAGACCAAATGATGTCAGTACATATTTTGTACCAAATATATCGCAACATAAATATATATATATATTGGATTAGTACTACTACGTAGTATTACTAGTCCAATTGTTCCGTTAAACGACAGGGAGGTTTTTAAATATTTATTATTTTTCCTTTTAATCAAGCTGTATACAGCTACCGAAGTTCGATTAATAGTGCAGGCTCAATAGCGGAGTAGAAGGAATCAAGCATGACAAGCAGGATAACGCTGCACTATAACAATTAAATGCAATTTAATTAATTAGGAAATTACAATGCTGAATTTTCAGATCGTCTGTGAATGCAGAAAACTTGATTTGTAACGCCGGGGTCCTCATCATGACCTTCAAAAGAACAGGCCAAGTATTCTAAGAATTATTGCTAAGGTGCACCTAAAATATGCAGTTCCTCTTTGCCAAATCACCATATAGACCAATAAATGTCGTTTCTATTGACTTGCCTCCTGAATCTTTCTTAGCATATACCTTCATTAGCAACCTGCAGAAATTTCAACTAAGAGATCAGATCCATAATATTAAGAGACTACTGTCGCTAGGCTGATAACAACTTTGCCATCGCCGCAGCAGAAGCTGGTAAAGATACACTCTTCAATACTTTTGAGCAAGCACTTCTTTTCATTGAGGTCATTTGGGAGGTGGAAACGGCTGGTTTGCTTCCTTTCTTGGACGTCCTTCTTAGTCGACGTAGTGTTTATCGAGAGAAATCCTGGTCTGGACAATAAACAAATTTAAGCAGCATTTTCATATTCAAACGAAACGCAATTTAGTCCTTCTCCCAAGCACAAGGGGCTTTAAAAGTTTTCTCGGCAATCACTATTGACAATGTCGACTCTGCAGATGATATCAAGATTTGAAAAAGAGATTGCTGTGTTGATGACGCACAGAAACAACAAAACATTGATAAACAGGCCGTGTAAACAAGTTAGTGGCGCCTTACGTCCGATATATCCAAATGTGTACTCATTTGCTTGGAATTTGATCGGAGACGTTTCCCCAAACATCAGTATTGTCAGAACGGGGCTTCCATAAAGAAGTGGATACGATAGTGCACAAATCTGGATTTAAATCAGTTCTGCAGGCTAAGAAGCTCTCTGAAGAAAAGCAGATAGCCGATGAGGCCAACTTTTTCTGAAAACCCTTCCCTGAATGTTGTGAAACTCCTTTCGCGCACATTTAAAGTGAAGAGAAAAGCGCAACAGCCAATACTTCAAGACGCCTTAGGAAACCCCACAGTCGATGCTAAGTTGACCGCAGATAGTTTCAGTGCGTTCCTATCCAGAAGGTTCAGTAAAAATTCGGTCGCTGCATTTCCGACTATTCGGGCTCTGGCGGGTGCCGTTCTCTAAACCATAAGTTTTATCCTCTGGGACGTGACTGTAGCCATTCGTCATTTTCGTCAATCTTATAGTCCAGTACCAGATGGCGTCCCCGTTAGCCTTCTAAAAATTGAAGCGAACGATATCTTTCGTTCTCTTCTGTGTAAGATATTTAATAAATAAAAAATAAATAAATCTTATATTTTAGGCTGTTGAAAGCGGAACCTTTCGTTCGTTGTGGAACGAATCGCACATAATGCCTATTCACAAACATGGCCGATCGACGTCTTTTGACGAATTTAGCCCAATGATGATGCGTCATTTGACAGAGAACAACCTACTCAATGCAGCTCCACTTGGATTTCTCGATAAAAAATTTTATGACACCTGCCAGCTCTCTTTCTTTGATTATGTGCCACAATCTAGCGACAGCGGTTTTGCCTTTTATACAGTCTACTTTGATTTAACTAAAGCCTTTGATCGTGTTGACCATAACCTCCTCCTTCTGAAACTGGCCTCTTTTGGCATAGGTAGCAAGCTTATGAGCTAAATACCTTTTTATTTGGATGCTTTTACACAAAGAGTTAAAATTTCCAATGTTATCTCCAACCCCACGCATGTGAGGAGTGGAGTTATTCAGGATAATTTACTTGGGCCGCTCCTATTTTGCCTTTTTGTTAACGATGTTCCAGATTGTTTTCAGTTCGGTAGACCCTCCATGTGCGCTGACGATTTAAAAGTCACTTATCAATATAAACAGGCAGATCGCAACATCTTGCTCGAGCTCATAAAAAAGGATCTTCAGGCTTTAGCCCAGTGGTGCTGCAAATGGTGCTTTACCCTTTCATGGCACAAATATTCCGATATGGTTGTTGGTGACGACCATCAGCCTGAACTAATCATAGACAGTTGCGAACTAAATGCGCCAGGAGTTATTAAGGATTTGGGCAAATCCTATTCTGATAGACTCAATCAGTCAGAGCACTGTGCCCCGATAATCTCGAAAGCACGCCGAAATACTGGATTTATTCTTACACATTTTAAGACCGTAAAGGTTAGAACTAGCCTTTATAATCTGTGCGTGAGACTTATTCTTGAATACTGCTCGCTCCTATTCAGTCTTCTGTGCACTAGTGAACGGAAGAAAATAGAACCAGTCCAGCACTTCTTCAATAAAAAGAGTTTTCACTTCAGAACACCGAAACTTAGCCTACCAACAACGGTGTGAACTTATAAACCTCGACCCCTTGTGGCTTCATAGATTATAGAAGGGTTTATTTTTACTGTTTAAACTTTTGAATGGCCGTACCTTGAATCCCCTCAGTAACATAAGGCAGCTCAAGCACACTCGACGCGCCAGTCATCGAGATGTGTTTTTATTTCTTCCTATGGCACGCACAATTAATTACCGTAACTTCTTTTCAGTAAACGCCATATCAATCTGGAATAAGCTGCCCAGACGTATTAAAACTCAACAAAGCTACCCTTTGTTTAAGAGGGCTATCACTAGTTTTCTACATTCAGGACAACATTCACGAATTTTGCGTGCTGACTCGGTGGAATCTCTGATGGCGTTCGTGGAATTTTAACCCTGCCAGACCTCATGCTGAAGATAATGCTGATGAAGCTGGGGTTCGTAATCGGCTAATTCTTCAGCCGACAGCGAACAACTTTTCGCCGACAAAAATTCAAGAAAGACTGCGAACACTGTGTTCTTTTGTCAACCCTCCCCGTTCTAAACTAATGTCCCTAAACGATCTGCAGCTTTTCGTCTGCTAAGCTCAAGTTCCTGGCGGTAGGCTCAACAACAACCGTGACTTCTGCCAAACAGTTCCTTGAGCGAATAAAGCATCTGAAGGTAGAACCTGATGAATCCATGGTATCCTTCGATGTTGTCTCACTGTTCACTTCCATCCCACAACAACTAGCAATTGATGTTGTCGGACAACTTCTACCCGAACGCTACGATGGCAGCGAGAAACCACTCAAGTCTGAACATCTGCTTGAACTTTTACAACATTGCCTCAAAACGTACTTCACATTTGGCGGACAAATGTATGAGCAGATTAAAGGAACTCCCATGGGCTCCCCCCTGTCAGGCCTGATCGCTGAAGTGGTACTCCAACGGATAGAACACTTGGTTTTCACCAAGTATCAACCGAAGTTTTGGGCTCGTTATGTCGATGACACCTTCGCCATTGTTAAAACATCTGACATCGAGCACCTCAAAGAACTATTGAACTCGGTTGATCCAAATATCCAGTTTACAATGGAGGTGGAAACAAATGAAGAACTCCCCTTCCTCGATGTCCTGGTACGCCGGTGTTCGACTGGACTACTGCAAACTACAGTATTCAGAAAGGCCACCAGCACGAATCAGGTACTCAATTTTAACAGTAACCACCCCATGTGCCACAAACGCAGCTGCGTCCGTACTCTTTTCCAAAGAGTTCAAACACACTGCAGCACACCAGCCGCCCAAAGAGCTGAACAACAACATCTTCAGGAACTCTTCCGAGCTAATGGCTACCCAAACTCGTTTGTCAAACAAAGCAGACGCCGAGTGAACAAACGACGACTAGAGCAAAAGCAGCCCGAAGTCTGGAGGGCCATTCCCTACATAAAAGGTGTCTCCGAAACAGTCTCACGACTGTTACAACCTGCTGGCGTGGGCATAGCCCATCGACCTCAAGCGACAATACGCCGCCAGGTGATGCAACCTAAAGACCGACTGCCTCTTAAAGAAACCTCTGCAGTCGTCTACAAGATACTTTGCAATGAGGGAGACTGCAATTATGTTGGGGAAACAGGCCGCAAACTGCAAACCCGCCTACAAGAGCACAAACGAGCGGCCCAGAAGCTGGACCCAAACTCACAACTGGCGGCACACATCGCAGAAACTGGCCATAACTTTGATCTCCAAGGGGCGACCATCGTAGGCCGAGGAACCTCAAAAGCCGAAAGGCTGACACTCGAGGCATGGTACTCAGATGCCAACTCAGTCAACAGGCATCTGGACCTGCCAGCGGCCTACAAAGTATTGCGCCACTTCGTTAGAAAGAGCCGGGACGAAGCCAAATCAAAGGTAAGAATGGCAAGCGAACAGGAAATCACAACGAACCGGCTGGAAGAGGAGGCAACGTTACCAGGGCCCTCGACCGGGTGACAAGGCGGCATACTAATTGCTGTTCATGACCCCCAGCCCCGCGGACAGCTAATTCGCCTACACCAACATAATTGCCCCTCCGACCCCTCCGATCCCAGTGACAGCTAATTGACCTCCTCCTCCCCCACCCACCCATTTTTTGCTGTTTCTAATCCCTTGATAACCTGACGATTTCTGCCATTTGATTGGCCTTTGGCCACTATAATTATCCTCGTTTTTGGTTGCTTTCTCATCTCTGAAGATGGACACCTGTAAGTGTTCGAAAGCTCAGAACAATAAATCAATTGATCTGGTGCTCGACCTACCTTCTTCCTCATCCATGCAAGTACCTGGATCGCGAACCTTCACATTCATTCGCTGTCAACTCAGTTTATAACTGTTCGTACATTTCGTATGTATTGTTCCTTTGAATTCAGTTTTTTTTACTTCATGCAAATTGCCTATTTTATCCAGCATTGACCAAGCACAAAATTGAAACAAAACCAATATTGACTGCAAAAGAGGAAGTTCGTTTTGTTTTGCCCAAGGGGAACTTTATCAATTAACGCAATTTTTTAAAATTGTCTGTTAACTAACAAAATAAACATATATAACTTCGGCTACATTCTATGAGTTTGCACATATAACACACCTAAGGGGTCACCACTGCAAGTTCAAAAGCGAACATATATGGCTAGACTACAGAGAACAAGTGCTGTATCCTGCGAGTTGGCCGACCTAGCTCTCAGAATTCCATGGTTTGCAGCCTGAATGGCATCCAACTGCAATAACTGGACGCACAAAATAATAATAATAATATGTTTATGATGCCAGTTTACAGGCAATTGTAAAGAGTTGGTAATGCACCTATTGGGCGCCTTCCAACACCTCGAAGACCGGAAAAAACCTAAAACAAACTCCCTAAATTGCAGCCAGTATTGGTTTTTTTTCAGGTTTTTTTGTTTTGTCAATACTGGGTGAGATAGGGAGTTTGTTTCAAGTGAAAAAAACCTGTTTTCATAGGTATGATACAAACGGAATAAATGTACAGTTGTAAGCTGAGTTGACTCATCAGCAGGAGAACTGTTTCATATCGTTTAAAAACATTAGTTCCAGACGGAGAGGGGTGGCACAAGAACACAGTGTTCTCAGTCTTCCTTCGATGGTTGTCGGCAAAAGTTGCGCGCTATCGGCTGAAGGGTTAGCAGACTGCGGGTATTGTGGTTTGGTATTGGTATTGTGGAGCATGACGTCAATTTAGCCCTCGCTGCATTGTGCAAAAGTAGCTAAGTCTGTGATGTCTGTCCTGTATCTGGTTAAATGGGCTTCATATGCCTCTGTTAAAGACTGTTTCACTAAGGCCTTTGGAAAATTTATGCGTCCGAAACTGGAGTTCGCTAGCCAAGCATGGAGATCCTGGACCGCAAAAGTACCCTAATTCCCTCGAGAAGGTTCAAAGGCGTGCAAATAATTTTGTGCCCAGACAGGGCTCATTACCTTATGAAACACGATTAGCTAATCTCGACCTGTTTCCTTTAAGGTACAGGCAGCTACGTTGTAATCTAAGACAAACGTTTCGTGTTATGCGTGGTCAGGACTTCTGTCTTCTATCTGGCGACTTCATCGAGTTAGCAACAAATACGAACTTAAGAGGTCATTCATTCAAATAAGGAGTAACAGGGGCCAGACTAGACGCACGAAAGTTCTTCTTTTGTAATAGAATGGCTGAAGCTTGGAATGCTCTGACCCTGGATGCTATTATATCCGCTCCGTTTGAAGTCTTTAAGAAGGAGCTAGCTTGATTTAGTATTGTTCATGCTAAAACTAGTTGACCGCTGTAATCTTACTGCAGACGAAGTAAATACTGTATTTCTTATAGTAAACTTATGGTGTTACTTGCTTCGTTTGAGCAATATTTAATGAAGAAATTATTATCTGCACTACATTCATCCATATTCATGCAGCTCACATATGTCAAACAATGACGGACGGAAAGTTGCGATCGTGGCTGCCTCTCCTGTTTTTGTCGCGTAGATGACGGCCTCGGAACTTGACAAAGGCTATCGTAAACGCAGCTCCAGTTTTTCGGGATGTATTCGTAACCCTGCGGTCTCCTCCTCATGTGCACTTCGGATAAAGATATTAATCGCGATGGGCCAACCTGGCGTGCTTCCTATATTTACAGCAGCATGCCGGTCCTACCTTTCACGTGCTTTACTCCCACGCGCGACAGTTTTTCCTAAAAAAAACAAAAGGACATTCCATTTTTGAATTCTTTGCCATGCCTTAGGAGCTTTTTCACTGTCTGCTCTTTTTGCTCAGTAACACGTGCTGGCTCGTGTTAACTGGCATCATCCCATGTGATTTTATTACTCGGAAGAAGAGAGTAGTCGCCTACAATTATGTAAACGACGTTCAATGAAATGTTCCGCTGTGCTGATGCATTTCTAAACTACTTTGTACCAATAGGGAATTCAAATGCATTTGCCTATATTTCCCTGAATGAACTTGACTTAACTTTAGCATTGCGAAGACTTAACGACATGCGGACTAACTCAGGAGTCAACCCGCAAATGTGCATGAACAATTGAAAACTGAGTGGTAGATGGCGGCTGGAACCACTACACCGTGTCTGTAAGAGTATCTGAACCGCATACTTAAATCGTCTGGATATCGGTTGGTAGTCGTTACAAGGAAATCATTTTAAATAGCTTTTCGTCTATTTGGAGCTCGCTCCGATGATTTTGCAACCTTCTTAGGAGTTCACTGGTCTTCTACCACCCGAAAATTCTTCATGCATCAGTTGATGATATCGCTGGCAAACAGACACATTGTGAAGGCGCAGTAGTGCCGTCAGTAACTCGGTGTCTGGTTTATCTACAGATGGTCTTTATGACCGATTGTATTTGAGATAAGAACGGCAGTAGCAAAGCCTGGATCAGTTGATGAAAGTTGGTTAGACCGGCTGCAATAGTCGCAGAGTCTAAATTTGAGTCACGCGAAGAAAGTAAAGTTCAGGTGCATTGGACCTATATTATGAGAATGATGAAGGGACTGCGGAACTGAGTCATTCTTATGGGGATGCGGGCGGCGATGCACTCAGAAGCGCACGCCATGCAGCGCACACGTGCAGTTCAAATATTCTAGACACTTCTCCCAGAGCCGCAGCGTGGGAAACTACGAGTCAGTGTGCAGGCTATAATCTCTCTCGCACATTAAGGATCAGGGTTGTTCCAGAACGACCAGAGCCTTATAAATGCGCTGTAGAGGGCAAACTGAAGGATCTGCTGTCTCTGTGCTGTTTTAAGTAAGACTCGTGTTATTAGAACCGGCTCTTCGCCTTCTTCGACCTACCGATCATATAACAGTCATCGTTCATAATTGTGGCAGGGTCGCGTGAAAAATACGCGTAACAAATGGGGCTACAGTTAATTGGCTGCCTTGGCTGATATATTGCTGGCTTAGAGACCCATGAACTGTGCGTTATCAGATGGCTGGCGCGTCCAAAATTTGAGTTCTCAGTTTAGCTACGGGAGTAATGTAATCGATTATGCGATCCCACGCTAAGAGCACGTCAAGACAAGCCGAGGCCTGAATAAATAAATAAATTGGATATTTATATATTTGAATACTGAATATGGTGAAGTCGAATCCATACCCCACCTATCGAAGAACAACAATATGAGTGAGATGTCAGCTACTGATAATCGTAATTCAAACCAATTGAATAGTAGCGGGTAGCGTTTGTACACCTTCTTCAACAAAAGGTAATAAATGCGTAGGGGAGTCATGTTTGTACACTAAAAGAAATCTTAAGATTTCACTGAACAGGAATGCCCATTGCAGGCCACAACTTATTCGTCTATAGGATAGGGAAAACAAATTAATCTTAATCAGTCTCTCATGATGAACCAGAGTCCTGAGACCAATCGCCAGTTTTTTGCCTGTCGTTGCTCATGCTTGATTGGATCACTGGCTTTCTTCATCCACGACCTCCAGGAGGTATTATAGCACAGTAGGTTGTGACCCGACTAATAGGCAGAAGAAGCCAAAAGAGCGGTTCTGATAAGAAGCCTTTATTCTGGTCAATACAGAGACAGCAGGAACCTAAGCTTTTCCAATACAGTCTATTTATGAGGCTCTGGCCTTCTAGAATACTCCTGGCCTAATAGCATGCGACCACTGTTCTGGTCTGCAGCGGATCGATATTTTGCTTCGTTATGTGAGCGGTCATTACGTATGCCTTCAAATCGATAATTTCCGAAGCCACATGAACGGTCGTCACGTGTGCACGCTGATCGATAATTCCTCGCGCTGTGTGAGCAGTCGTTGGCGTTCGCCATTTGCCTATGCACATGCCTCGAGGCCATGGGCTCTAAGTGCATGGCCGCTGGCGTCCCCATAACACCTCCCGCTTTGAAAAGACGGACTTCATACTTCTTCCTGCTTGGATCCACGACGAGGTGTTTAGGCCGTCGACGTTTTCGATGATTTTTTCGGACGGGCAATAGTGACTTGTTCTCTAACCTGGGTGTCGGGACCTTAGAAGCATCAGATAGCACATCGAGTGCTATGTGGCCATCCGAGGAGAATCTGCGTCTTAGCTGATTCGCGTGCCCTTTGATTCTTTCTGCTGCCGTTTCTACCTCAAAAACAACGCCTTTCGTATTTCTGACAATGCCCTCCATCCATGATTTCTCGCCGGGTTTGTAATTGCGGGCAAACACCTCCTCTCCCTCGCAAAAGTACTGTTTTGGCGGGTTGGATGGCCGATCGTCGGGTTTTAGGTACTGCAGCCGTACATCGGTTTTTCGACCCGAAAACCGCTATGCTGGTTTTTATCCATCCAGATCTCGTCTCGGAGTAGTTCTGTAGGCTAGGAGAAACGTGTTCAGGTAGTCCGTTTTCACCCTAGCGTCCCATATCTTTCTCATTACTCTCTTGGAGGTGGCCACAAATCGGTCTGCCTTCCCGTTCGATTGGGGGTGAAAAGGCGGCAACGTTACATGTCGGACTCCCCATTTCTAGCATAACTGTTGGAACAGTGATGATTTAAACTGGGTGCCACTATCGGTCACAATCTCCTTAGGGATACCATATCTGCAGATAAGTCCCTCCACTTTTTTAGCTGTGACCTCCGCGGTAGCTGCTGCAACATCGAAAACTTTCAGCCACTTCGACAACGCATCTACTACTACTAGAAACATTCGATTGAAGAATGGCCCAGCGAAGTCCATATGGACTCGATTCCGCGGTCTTATCACCTCTGGCCATGGCACAGGTTGTACTTTCGGGGAATTTTCAGCCTCATGTGCACATGGACCGCAAAGTCGCATAAAAGATTCGACATCATCCGCAATTCCTGGCTAATATACGTACCTCTGGGCCAGTTGTTTCATACGGGTCATGCCTTGATGTCCGGCGTGGAGTTCAGGTAAAACCTGTTGTTTATGTCTAGCTGGGATCACCACTCTGCCGTCATACATGATGCACTGTTCGTTCATATACAACCGATCCTTCCGGTTTCTGAAGGGCTTTATGGCTGGGTGTATCTTCTCTTACGTGGGCCAAACCGTTCTTATAAAATCCTTTACCTGGCGTAATACGGGATCTGCTGCGGTGGTTGCCCTGATGTTTTCGGGCGTGAGAGGTAGCTATCGGATAACACCTCTAAACTCGTCGTCGTCTTGTATCAAAGTGCTTGCGACCATAATGTCTTCCTGTTATTCGTAACCTCCACTCAGTCGTGATAAAGCGTCTGGAGCTCCAAATTTCTGAGTGGGCACGTACTGGATTGTGAAGTCATAACCCAGGAGAATAGTACTCCACCGTTGTATCCTCTTGGCCGCATACTGCGACACACCACGATTCGTGCCAAATAACAATTTGAGTGGTTGAAGATCGGTGTGAAGCATAAAGTGTCTTCCGTAAATGAATTGATGAAACTTCTGTACTGGAAATATACGTGCCAGGGCATCTTTCTTTATTTGACTATAGTTTTTTTCCGCTTTTGTGAGTGATCATGCGACATGCATCAAGGGTAGGATATTTCCATGTGTACCTTTCTGAAGAAGAACGCCACCTAGCCCATACTTCGATGTATCAGCCTGGACTATCATTTCTTTGTCGGCTTCGAAATGTGAGAGCACAGTCGACTCACTAATCTTCGCATTTATTTTGTCAAAGGCGTTTTGACAGTCAGAAGAACATTCAAATTTCGCATCTTTGCAAAGTTACTGGTTTAAAGGTGGCTTTAGACTATTAAGTCCCGCAATGAATGGTGAGTAGTAGCTGACCAGGCCCATAAATTTTTGTAGCTCTCGAATATTGTGGGGCACCTTCACATTCTTAAATGCAGCAACTCTCTCTGGATCGGGTGAGCGTCCTGCCTCGCTTACCACAAAACCCAAGTAGTGGATTTCTTTCCGCAGGAACTCACTCTATTCCGTATTGCTTTTTAGGCCATAGTCAATCAGATTTTCTATGACCTTGTCAAGTTTGTCGAGCAACTCCTCATCCGTACGACCGACAACCAAAATTTCCTTCAGATATGCCACGGTTCCCGGGATATTTGTAAGCATGGTGTCCATTTACTGCCGAAGAATACTAGGTGCCGTCTTGACGCCATAATTAAGGCGGGTATATTTGAACAACCCCTTATGTGTGTTAATGGTCAGCATTTCCTGCGCTGCTCCATCAACTGGTAACTGTAGGTATGCCTCTGAAAGGTCAATCCTCGTGAAAACTTTCCCTACATAAAGGGTGGCAAAAATGTGCTCTATAAATGGCAAAGGGTAGTGATAATCTTCCAATGCGTCATTTAGCCCGGTCGAGTAGTCTGCGAATAGTCTTATCCTACCGTTAGGCTTCTTTACAGCGACAACGGGAGCAGCCCATGCCTTTCTGCTGCAAGCGCTGCAGTTCTTCCTCCACCGCTGTTTTTACGGCAAATGGGACGCGTCTACTCTGTCTAAAGATTGGCTTTTTCCCAGGCTTTACCCTCAAGCTTACTGTAGTCTTTGTACACGTTTCGGCTGACATCTCCAGCCACTCGGTATATTTTTGCTTCAGGTTCTCTTCTGTAATGGTTACCGCACAGCATATCTCCTGGAATGGCCGATTCTAGAGACCCAGTTGGGATATAGTCTTATTTTTCAAAGAGATCAGTATCCGACTTTGATACATAAATGTCACACAAACAGGCCTTTTGCTCGAAATTGATAGTGGCCTGGAAAACACTCTCAAAAAGCATTTGCGTATTATTTGATGCTCAGGCATGGACGGCCGTTGGCTTCACTTCTGGCGCTCCCAGAGCCTCTCACATGCCTTTACTAATTATCGTAACGTCTGACGCTGTATCAACCTGCAACGTAATTGGCTCTCCATCTAGACTGACCGTCAAATATTTTCTATCTTCGCAAACGTGGACCTGTGATTCACTTTGGGTTATGGCATTACAGCTCTTTCTTCGATTGAGAGATTTGGCACGACAATGGGTTGCCTTATGACCGAGTTGGGAGCACTTGTAACACTTTCTAGTGCAATAAGGGCAATCGGATACAAAATTCCATCCACCAAATTTTCAACAGGCTCTTTTCGGTTTCCTTGGGGAACTAAACTTCTCCCTTAATTTGCTGGCTTTTGCTTCGTACGCACGCACTGGTAAGTTGCTTGTGCCTCCGATTAGCCGAGTGTCGCTCTTGATGTTCATGATGCGAACGCACTCCTCTGCTTACTCTTGGATCGTCATTTTGGTTCTCTGATCTAATTGAGCGAGGAGGTTTGTACGGATGTCAGCCCCAAGGCTTTAATAAACAGGAGAGCTTTTATCTGCTGGCTAGTAGCAGTCTCTAAATCCGCTTGAAGATATACATCATTCAATCGGTTGGCTAGGTCAAAGTCGTCTTCCTCTGGCTGTCTCTCTAGCTTCGAACACTCGTAACGTCTGTGAAACAGCGACGTAGAGAAACTGAATAAAGACTTCAATTGCTTGACTGTGACCGAAAACGATATTTCAAACGGCTTCGCAAGTAAGACAAACTTTACGTACCGCTCGTGTTCTCGTTGATCAAGTTTGAGCAGTAGAATGTCCACCTTTGTCTTATCCTCTAGTTGTGCTCCTTCTGCAAACAGTCCTTCATATTTCCGGAACCAGACCTCGAAATTCACGCCACTGTCCGGGTCGTATGTAAACTCAGTTATCCAGTCCTCAATCTCCGTTTGTTTGCGGTCTGTGAAAACTGGCCCCCAATATACTTGCATTTCCTTAATAAGTGCCATGATGCTTTCCTGTAGGGCATCCAGTATTTCTTTCAGCGTTTCTTTCATCTGAACTTGGCTGATCATGCTGTGTGTTCGGCTGCGTCGCCAGTTGTTATAGCCCAGTAGGTTGTGACCCGACTAATAGGCAGAAGAAGCCAAGAGAGTGGTTCTGATAAGAAGCCATTCGTCTGGTCAATACAGAGACAGCAGGAACCTAAGCTTTTCCAATACAGCCTATTTATGAGGCTCTGGCCTTCTAGAATACCCCTGGCCTAATAGCATGTGACCACTGTTCTGGTCGGCAGCGGATCGATATTTTGCTTCGTTATGTGAGCGGTCATTACGTATGCCTTCAAATAGATAATTTCCCAAGCCACATGAACGGTCATCGCATGTGCGCGCTGATCGATAATTCTTCTCGCTGTGGGAGCAGTCGTTGGCGTTCCCTGTTTGCCTGTGCGCATGACTCGAGGCCGTGGGCTCTAAGTGCATGGCCGCTTGCGTCCCTATAACAGGAGGGCATTCAATGTATTAAAGGCCATATTTTTTGTTAGTCTGCTTCCGTTGGGCGATTCTGCCAAATGTTTTCTGGGCGAAATGTGTGTACGACTAACTCAAGGTGGCTTTCTTATGCGGAAATGGGCGTTCAATGAACATCGTGTACTTTCGCTCATCAATGCTAACAAATTTTTTTCTAGTGTTCAAAATATTGCTATAAATCTACTTCTAAATGAACTAATTCAAGGGCTGCAGTGGGATACGAAATCCTATATTCTGGTGATAAGCCGCAACATTGAGAAGAAAAGCCTCAACATGCCTAAGAAACAGTTAACTCGTGGTCATCCTATCCTGTTTATCCTCAGTACTTGGATCAGTATTATTTTAACTGAGGAAATGTTCTGTAGTTACGTATCTGACGTTCCCTCCCAGGTCTGGAGGCGTCTCGACTCGCTCGCGAGGCATTTCTCAAACAAAAGAGGTACTATAGTTTTCTTCTGAAAATGTTTCCATGCACAGACGCTGACTTGCTGTTCCTATGGACTTTTTCAACTCGGATGTTTTGAAGAGAAAAAAACGCCCCTTTTCGCGAATCCGGTTATGTAAGTTAAATTATTTTAACCAATCCAGGTGGACTCAGTCTTTGTTCAACGAGGCGGTATTTTACGCTGTTGGGAAATGACAAAATAAAATTGTGAACGCCTAGAAGGTACACTCAGAACAACATAAGCAATGAATAAGAATCAAGACAATGCGCACATTTGTGCTCTATGTGAGTGCAAAATAGTGCAAAATGAGTAATTATGTAGGCAGAATGTTTCATATCCAGAGCTTTGTTCTTTTGAAACAGTGTTTAGTTATCCATAGAAAATAAGTCCGAGCCAAGGTTATAAGCAGTAAAGAACTCTTACAACTAAAAGCGAGGCCGAGTTCAGCGAGCTCTCACTTCCAAAAACACTGTGGGAGAAAAAAATATTGCTTGTATAAATATTATAAAGGAGAATTGTAGGCTACTACTATAATGACAATTCAGAATAAGATAATGGAACGTGTGTATAGTTCGCATACGATGGCGTGTAATCGCGCAGAAAGAGTCAGTGGACTTGAGGCATCGAACTCCAAGAAGCCAGAACAAAATTTAACGTTTATGAGCCAACGAGCAACCTTTTTCTCTGGGCCAGTCTGAGGCAACCAATGGGCTTTCGACCGATTGCCCACGTTTGATGCTCAAACTGTAACAGAGCCCTACAGAGCACTCCAAAAACAGTCAGATTTAAAGATGGTCTTAGCAGAGTTGGGTCGGAAGATAACTTCGGCTCTAAGGTCGCTAGGCAATGCTACTATAATAAATGAGGATGTCTTGAACAGTTTGTTGAAGCAGATATGTACCGCTCTTATCGAGGCTGACGTTAACATACGTCTTGTCAAACAGTTACGTGAGAATGTAAAGGCTCTGATGAATTTCGACGAACTCGCTGCTGGAATGAACCGCAGAAAACTCATCGAAAGTGCAGTCTTCAAGGAACTTGTCCGTATTGTCGATCCGCAGGTTAAGGCATGGCAACCTGTAAAGGGAAAAGCTAACGTCATCATGATGGTTGGTTTACAAGGCAGCGGGAAGACAACCACTACAACCAAATTGGCGTATTACTACCAACGCAAGGGGTGGAAAACGTGCATGATTTGTGCGGATACTTTCCGTGCTGGTGCATTTGATCAACTGAAACAGAATGCCACGAAGGCTCGCATTCCTTACTATGGTTCATACACGGAAACGGATCCGGCTGTGATTGCGAAGGATGGTGTGAAGCGTTTCTCTGAGGAAAACTTCGAAATCATAATAGTTGACACAAGCGGTAGACATAAACAGGAGGAGTCACTTTTTGAAGAAATGCTTCAGGTATATTGCTTTACTCACTGTCAGCAGCCAACTTCCTTTCTGTTTAAAATTTACTGTCATGTTGACATCGACCCTACTTGCCGGTAGGAAAAAGATATGAATTAGCAAAGAATCCACTGCATTCATCTTTTAATCCATGATATTCCTTTTGCATATTCATAGGTTTCTAACGCCATAAATCCCGATCACGTCATCTATGTTATGGACGCCTCAATCGGTCAAGCTTGTGAAGCTCAGGCAAGTGCTTTCAAGGCGAAAGTTGATGTCGCCTCTGTTATCGTGACGAAATTAGACGGACATGCAAAAGGTAGTTCTTATTGCATATGCACTTTTTAATGTCTAAATGGCTTCAAACAATCGTTTTGAATAAATTTTCTGCACGCCAGAACGTTGATAATTGATGGCAATTAGCATGAGCTGTGAGTCAGTTTTTATCGTTTTATAACATACTATAGTGTTAATAAAACATTTTTCAACTGTTCATATGCGTTACGAAACGTTAAACGGGATTTCGTCAGCACCTCTCATATATGCACGTTCCCCATTAATGGGCTTTATGGCCCACTCCGTTTGTTGACCAACGTGTAAGGGCTCTCCGTCAAGCTGTAATTGCCAGGAATCCTGATGTGCAGTCTTCATTCCTATCGAAGGAATGTTACTGAACGTACTAAGTGGATGCAACATTTGGTTGCATTGACCACTTTACCCACAGCATTTCCATCTTCTACCATGCGAATCATAGCAGAAATTTAGTGTCAGCTACAAGAATTCGCATAATCATGTTTACCATCGTGATTCGCCAGCGTTAAAGTCCTGTATTTCCTTTCACAGTTCGCCGAAGAAGAAGTTCTTTAATATTAACAGTGGTTGTAAATTAAGACGATTAAATGCTTGTTTGTTTTCTGTTGTAAACCTGTGTAAACACCGTCTTCTGTATAGGTGGCGGAGCTTTGAGTGCTGTTGCAGCGACCCACAGTCCCATTGTGTTCATTGGTACCGGTGAACATATCGAGGACTTTGAACCCTTTAGAGTCCAGCCCTTCGTCAAGAAACTCCTCGGTCTGGGTGATCTGGAGGGTCTTGTGGAAAAGGTAACTATTGACTCTATAAATAATGCCTATCCGGTAACTGAGAAATTAATGATTACATTCTCCTTCCTTTTCCTTCGAAGTGCTTTTTTGCAGCCGTGGTTGATTTCGGAGCAAACACAAATGTACATTTATCAGTTTTTCTGACATCGATTTTGTAATTATTTGCTGGGTCTTTGTCCTCTTGCGAAGCAATTTTCAAAGATTAATCTGCCAGCCTTCATTCAAATTTTATGTTTCCCGGAAGGATTATGAGGTCACTATTTCAAGTCGAATTATTATTGCCTGTGTTTGCAAGCCCGCTAATGCAAACTTAAGTGACCTAAAGATTTCATTTACTTGGCTACCTTATTGTTTACAGGTGTGCGGGTTTTAGTATAGGGCTGGCTACCTTATTGCTTACAGGTGTACGGGTTTGAGTATAGGGCTGCTATAGAAGGCTGTGTAGCTTACATCTGTCGGCAGTAGTACTAGGAACAAAACGGACAAAGACAAATGTCAGCTTCATCTTAACATTGGTTAGGATGTCCGTCTGTAAAATGTCCATGCCTAAAGTACTCTTTTTCTCTTTCCCCAGGTGACTGAAATGAATTTGGATGAAAATGAAGAGCTGGTCAAAAAGCTAAAGCAAGGTGTATTCACCCTGCGTAGCATGTACGAACAATTCCAAAACATTCTCAAAATCGGATCCCTTTCTGCTGTCCTCTCTGCAATTCCGGGCCTCGGTCAGGAGTTGTTCACTAATGATAGGGTAAGTTGTCCACACAACTGCCCATTATTGTTTTTTGTTGGTTTAATTGTCATGGACAAAGTTGGCACCTACCCGGGCCAACGTGAATAATTTTCTGCGGATAGTTATCGTGTACGTGCACCGAGATATCTCTGGCGTAATTGATGGAACTAAGATGGTATGACTTTGTTGCTACTATTTTTAAAGTCTAGAGGTTTACAAGCTCCTATTTTACCTAGACTTTTGGCATGAAAAACATTGACGTAGTTTCTGCAGCACGCGAGGGTGTATGCTAGACGTAGCCAAGAACATGTAACTCGTTTTACATTTGAGCGAACGCGACGAAGTGAGCTCCCAATTTCACCATTTTTAGCCAAAAATTCCCCTTAATTTGTAAAACTTGACCATCCTTCTGTGGTCAACGACAAATTCCAATCCTTTCTCGAGGGCATAGTCTTGACTCCCTTTACCTCACCTTCCGTGACGATCCGTAGCAAAATACCTGGTCATTTTAATCTACTCTCCTCGCCAACGTCGGAGGCCGAATACCGAAGGTCCAAGAACCACTTCTACGTCCTGACGGACTGTGTCGAGGCACGTTTTTAACTGATCCATCTTCGACGTCTCCAATTGGGTAACAGAATCGGATCGACGTTGGTGACAATCAGTTCGTGAGGTTGATGACGAAGAACGTGTCCAAACCACCTCAGTCATCTTTCTTGGATGGCCTGGAATATCCTTGCGATGTCGCAGCGAGTGTGAACTGTCCCATTTAAGACGAAGTCAGTGTACTTCACTCGAAGGATGCTTCTCAAACAGTGGTTTTTTCATCTTGCACGCGCATAGCTCAGCATTCACAGGCCTCACAGAGGTGCGGTACACGCGCACCTTCTTGGTAATAGAAATATCGTGTGGAGTCCATAGGCACTACTACTACTACTACTACTACTACTACTACTACTACTACTACTAC
>JAYGXS010000010.1:3494516-3531135 GCA_036362985.1 Ligula intestinalis
GCAGGTATGCAGAATTGTTTTTCGCTTTACCTCCTCCTTCGTTGAACCTCCTTGTTTACAAGTTCTCGTCATGAATTTTGTTCCCCTTTTAATTTGGACCAAACCCCTGAATAAGAAATTGAAAACGCCTTCAAATAGACATTTTATTGTTCAGCGAAAAAATCTGGGTAGGCTGTTTCTAACTACTCCGGTTCACCTAGGGTGGAAGAAATAATAATTAAAGCTTTCCGCAAAAAAAGTTTTTTTTTCACGAGCAAGTGCGAATAACAGACGAAGGATGCACAAGACTGAATGCTTGAACTCAGTCATTATCGTAATTCTCAAACTGCATAAAAAGTATATCTTCGGCAGACATGCATATTTGTTGGATAAGTGAACTAAGTTGCATGCCGAGATGAAAATGAAAGGAAATTTTCGAAAAATCGACAAGTTGCCCACAATCCAAGCGTTAACACCTCCCTCCTCACCAGCAGAACCTATCGCCGCAGAAGTCACGTCATCGTTACCCTCCTGTCCAATCCCACCCCGTTCGTTGTAACCTCTGCCCCCAAAACCTCTAGTGCGACATTCCCTTCCCTTACTTTTCATTAATGAAGTCAAGATAGGCGAACAAACGTTTTCAATTAATTCATAATGAGGTATGTACAATAATATAAAGGGGTAGAGTGAGCAAACGTTTAAGCAACCAATCAGTGATATTAAGTTGGTTTGGCAGATTTGCTTAATTTGAGTTGACCCAAGTGTGAAAAACTCTAGGCGTTTGGCGGGATTTGAACCCGCGCATCAGAGAAAGCCTTTACCGGAGGCTAATGCTCTACCGCTAAGCTACAAACGCCCGCTTCACGCCATGGAACAAGTAACCTGTTCGAAAATGCACGAGTGCAACTCGATTTTCCGAAGATCTTCTTTCCTTTCATGCGTATTTGTGTCTGTATACGCGAAGAGAGCCATTTGTGAAGGGGTGGGTGGGGGGGGCGGTTCTATTTCAAAACCTGCCGGCAGCAACGGATGACTGTTTACTTTGCCACGCTTTTCTGGTTAGTTCGTTACGACTACTTGCTTTGTTTTTGCAGTGACGACAGTATCGTGACCTCCCCCCCCCTCCGTATTTTTTTTTCAGGAAAGTCATCGTCGTCTGAAACGGCTGATGACCATAATGGACAGTATGAACGACGTGGAACTGGACTCCGATGAGGGCTCTCGCCTCTTCAACCGTCAACCCTCACGTATCCAACGCGTTGCTCGGGGCGCTGGTGTTAGCCAGGGTGAGGTGAAACAACTGCTCACGCAACACACCAAGTTTGCCCAGGTGGTGAAGAAGATGGGTGGTATAAATGGTCTCTTCCAACAGATGCCCTCGGGTGGTGCGGGCCAGAGCGCCGGGCCGGGTGGTGCTGGAGCACCGCAGAGTCTCTCAGAGATGGCGGCCGCCGCGCGTTCCGTGGGCGCCGGGAAAATGAATAAACTGAACCACTCCATGGCACGGGCCATGGATCCCCGAGTGCTGCACCAGATGGGTGGCATGGCCGGCCTCCAAAACGTCCTTCGTCAGTTGCAATCGGGCAACTTTGGCGGTGTGAATGGTGGACCGTTTGGTTGATGGATTGCGCTCCCACCTTTGCGCTCCTTTGATCTGGTTACTTGTGTATACATTACCTTCCAATGTCTTTTTTCCTGCTTCCATGGGGGCAACCGTGAGTCGCATCTCCCCATCGGACAAAGATTGCTCTTCCCCCCCCTCCCGCCACCGTTCCCTATCTTCTTCTCATTCCCCACCCTCACTCCTCCCCCAAACCCTCCACCTCTGTCTGCGTGTGTGTGTCTGTGAAAATGCTATGCCATGGACTTGTATTTGGGCTGCATATCTGCTTGAACGCTAGCTTTGATTTATTACACAACTTTCTCTTTTGCTTTGCTGCTGTTCATTTTGAAAAAAAATGCCGAACGTAGGTACAGATTTTCGTAGGGATGGGGAGAAGGCGTGTCGATCAACGAAGTTATGGTTTGAATCGTCTGTGCTTTCGGGCTCTTACTGGAGTCCGCCGTCAGCGATAAAGGCGTCAACAAAGAAACAAGCAACAATTACAGGAGGCAGGGCCAATCAACCATCACTCCGGAGATGCCTGCGCAGGGCGATACATGTGGGCGCCGGATCGATAAATCGATTGACTGAGTTCTCACCCGAGGCGGCCAAGGCTTTTACCAATTCTCGGCCTGTCTTGTTGCAGGCGTGGGCGATTATCTTGTGGACAGCCACTTGCGATAATGCGTCTCCCCGTCAGACAGCCGGCTTATGTTCGCGTATTCGCAAAGCAAGCGTGCGTGCGTCCAGTCTGTCTTGTGTACTTTCGAGGACAGTTTAAGCATGGTAGGTGATACGCTACGCCCGACTGCTCACTGGAGTTTAATCGGTCGTTGATTTTCAAAACTCGGTTGCGCATGGTAGCTTTGGGCTGGTATGCCATTCCGACGCCTATTCCCAGTCTTAAGGATGGCGACGCTCACCACACAGTTTCTCAATTTTTACAGCTATCATCCGGTGGCTCACAAAGGAACCTCCGCGAGAGCACTGTCCAACAGAATCCACACTCACTGCAATAACCTGCAAGAAGGAGAAGCATGAGATGCCTGGTATCTCCGCGACCAGTTTATGCGTAATGGCTGTACGAAGACCTTCATAAGTCGATGCCTACGTGTTCGCCCTTCGAAGATTCAAGCAGAACCAACCCGTACGAAATGGCATGCGCAGCCATACATCTAGGACGTGTCAGAAGTGACAGAGCGCATTGCTGCGGAACTAGGGTTTCGAATTTCACACTGTCCCAAGGCTACCATGCGCAGCCGGGTCATGAGAATCAAGGACCGATTAAATCCCCAGTGAGCAGTCGGTTGTAGTGTATCGCATACCATGTCTAAATGATCCCTGAAATTACACGGCGCAGGCTTGGTTTGCGCATGCACGAACCTAAGCTGGCTGTCTGACGGGGTGACGCATTATCGCAAGTGGCTGTCCACACCTTCGAGACCTGTCACGAGTTTAACTTCGCAGCTGCGATGATAATCTTCCACGCCGGCAACAAAACAGGCCGAGAAATGATTGAAGCCTGGGCTTCGGGGAAGAATTCGGTCAATTGATTTGGCACCAACGTACATCACCCTACGCAGGCTTCTCCGGACTGACGTCCCTGGTGGTGGATTGGCCCCTGCCCCTGTTTTTCGGTGGCTTCTTTACCTCTGACGATGGGCTCCAGCAAGCGTCCGAAATCTCAGGCGAATTAAATCACGATTGCGGTGATCGACACGCCTTTCTCCTCACATACCTGGGATGCGAACATTTGCCGCAATTCGGTACAGGTTTTGTTTTGGTTTTTGGGCACTTATCCACATTTAAACAGCCTGCATTGGCTTATCCCACCCGCCCCGGGGCAGCTTTCTATGGACATCTTCAAGACGTAGGGGAAGTAGGTGAGCTAAACAAAGTATTATGTTGCCACATTCATCCAACTCGTTACGATGGATTTACTGTTAGGGTCAAATAAAGTTTGGGGTAGTCAAACTCTGGGCCGTGCTATTACAAGCTGCTGAGTATCAGCGAGGGCGAAACTCGAAAGGCAAAATACCTTGCAAGATTGTCGCTAGCCATATCACAGGGGGTCAAGCGAGTTAAACCCCAGCAACTGAGAAGAGAGTGGAAAGACCAGAGCGTGAGGAATAGTGTATTCTGTATAGAAGGATAGGCGCATAGATGGAAAGAGTTAAGACTCTCGGAAGACCGCAGTCCAGTTGCGAGAGCATCAGTCCCGAAGTGACGAGAGCGTGCGAAACCGCCGGAATTTCAGCTCGTGCTTTGTTACGACAGCCAATCACGCGGCTAGTGTCTAGACTAGCAGTCGTGGCGCAACCTTGAGATGGGCATAGGCTGGCGGGGGCGCGCAGACCAAAGGTTGGTTAGTAGCTCTTGTTGGATCAGGGGTTCCCGCCGGAGTCCAAACTGGGTGCGGTTAGGAGACGGAAAAAAGCCGCCACCTCGGCCGGCTTGAGCCAAAGGTCCACTGGGGTGAGTTAGATGCCTGGCCGGGCACTGCAGGTGAAGAGATGACGACAGTCATGTGGCGAGACGCCGCAGTCGGGTATAGCTAGGGTCCAGCCGTTGTTGGTACTGGCGAAGGACCATGCAGTAGCCACTACGTAGCTACGCCAGGGTACAGCGAGTCACCCTTTGGAGATGTCGTTCAGAGGTGGCAATCGGAGGTGAATAGCCACCCAGAAGGACTGTGGGGTGGTAGCCGGATTTTGCGTCCTGAACGGCTCTTTGGTGAAAGCGCTTGTAGCCTGTCCTGATGGCGGAGCCATCAACGGGTAGATCTGACAGAGACGAGGCGACAGCTGCCTTGGAGAGACCTCGGACAGACGTCCGAACGTTACGGCTAGGCTCACGAGCGTTGCAACGATGGTGGTTCATTGTGAACAAGTCCTCCAGAACTGCTGGCCGAGGAGTTTGTTGTGCACGGCGATCGGCTGGACAGAAGCCTCCGCATGAAGGTGATCGACGAGCGACATTGTATAGCAGCCCGTGATCGTGCAGAGGGCACCGTTCTGTGCTGACTGAAGACGGTGGAGGCTGGAGGAGCTGATTGTGGGAGACCAGATTGGTGCCGTATAGGTGAGATGCGGCTTGGCCAGCGCCTTGAATGTGGTCGCCAGCGTCAGTGGCTGATCTTAGGTTCCAAGTGGTTGCTAGGGGTCACGACAGCCACGTCACACATGAATGAATCTTAGCAAAAAACTGGGCATGGTAGCGAGCTTAACTTGCCTCAGACACCCTGTGGCACAATATTGACTGACTCTCATTTAATGTAATCTCAGGGTATGTTGATTCGACTTTCTACTCTAGCGTTGGGGACTGACTGTAGCACAAAAAATAGCTGACCTGAATGGTTGGCTGCTATGTGCGATAGGAAACGTTGGCGTGTGTTGGTGGTGGATCATGTGAACAGCCACGTGCTCTTCTGATCGTAAACAGCCTATGATGTATTCTGCACTGGACTTTTACAGCCAATCCTATTTGAGCGTGCGCTGATATCTAGCAATCTGTACGATTGCTCCAATTTCTCCTATAAAAATACGCCTTTTGAAAAAAAGTAGGTGTTTCTCCTCTCTCTCCTGATGCAGAAATTCTCGTAATTCATTGTGTTAAGTCTAATGCCCTTTCCGAGGCAAGTATAGCCTTTAAGGAGCCAAAGGAATGCTGTATATTTTGTAAGTACACTTCCCATAGTTGCAGATCAATCGCAGTGGGTTAAGTACGTAAAACTCTAGCAACTGCGATCTTCAGCCCCGGTTCCTTAGGAGAAAAGAGAAGTTGTGGGAAGGCCAGAGTGGTAGGAAGAGTTTATTCTGTACAGAAGGAAGTAGAAAATAGGCCAGAGGAAATTGTCCATCAGACGACCGCAAGACAGCGGACGGCGTCTGAAGTGATGCCTGCTCGGCAGCCGTCAAGTGAGGTCCTCTTTGAGTCGGCCTGTGATTGGCTGTTCGAGAGGCGGGAAGCAACAAGCCTTCAGCAGTGCACTTCGACTTGAGCTAGTCACGAATAACGTTCACGAATGCACTTCGTGCGGAGTAAGTCACTACAGATCCAGTCAACGCAGACTTGCCTATTCCCTCAAGTTGGAGCGCCACATTGCAGATGGAATTTTCTCCATCCAAATGTAGTTTCATGTGTTTTGGTCCCGCAAAGCTTCCTGGACCAATTATCTTCCAAAATAGTACACTGTTAGAACGATCTACGATAAAAATATTTGGGTCTAACTTACACGAATAAGCTTGCCTTATCGCCTCATGCAGATTGAATTTCTGCTAAGGTCGCACAGATATGTGGGTTTATATCGCAGAATTTTTTTCCTTCCAGAAATAAAGATAAAAATATACCGCATGTTTGTTCTCCCTATACTAGAATACTGCTGTCCTTTTTTGGTCTTATGAACACGAATGACCGAAGTAAAATTGAAAAGGTTCAGCGAGTTTTCACTCGTAAAATATTTTCTCTTTCTGAGTCTATTATTTCTTATACAGATATATATCACTTAGCAAACATGAAATTTCTTTGGGTAAGAAGACTAGAAGCTCGTATATGCTTTCTGTTTCGCGTTAACAATAGTCCTAATCTCCCACAAATTAACGCTCTTATTCCGGTAAATCGACCTTACGCCACTCGTAACTCTTCCATGATAATTTCACCACCCCTTAGCTCCACATCTTACCGTTCTTGCTTTTTTACCTCCAAATATGGTTTTATTTGGAACAATCTTCCACTCGAAATCGGGTTGTCCACTAAATTATCGATTTTCAAAGGCAAATTACGTAAGCATTTAAATTTGGAGGAAATAAAGTCGTTACTGTCTGTTTCCTTCCAAACACGCAATTTATAGATTTCGAAAGGGGTCCTCCTGGTATTTGAAGCTCTTCCCAGGATAATAAAATGTTTTCTTACTGTATTAGCATTTTCCTCCTCAGAGTCAAGCATCACTTCCAAATGCTGCAAACTCTTCTCCGTTTTGCAACCTTAGCGGTGGTCTTCGAGGTCGCTATTGATGGTAATCGCGTGGCTGCCAAATTGTTGGTGGACTCTGGAGTCAGGTGGGTCGCATCTCGGTGTGTTGCCTTGACTTATACTGTCTTCTCCTGTTGTCCCGGATGACCCCTTTTTAACTCACCGCTATATTATTTTTCTCATGACAATGAGCGTCCCGAACCCTCAACAGCAGGATCCCATCTAACTGCATCATGTCATACCATGCTACTTATTAAGGCAGTTTTTTCTCCTACATTTTTTTGGAAATCGGTGGCTCGCTGAACTCATCCACCGATGTAGGAGTTTTTTTACTGACCAGATAATTATTTTATAAGAGTTCGTTGGTAATCGGATCTAACTTACCATCTTACCACGCGTAACCTACTACTAATTCCTGTTGTCACACAGCTGAGTACACGCAGCTGTGATTACCTATTCTTATTTTATTAGTTTCACAAAAGCACTAAGTTTGTAATGAAAGGGCCCCTTGGGCCTTAAATATACCATTTATTTATTTAAAATGTGCCCAAAGAGGCTTTGGGTACGGTACAGTGTATGCAGCGTCGAACTTATACAACCAAGCCTATTCGAATGTGCGCTGATATCTAGCAGCATTTTAGTGGGGCCTGTAGAATCGCTTCGACACATGACAGCTTATCGTATAATAACAGCCTTTTGAATGCAATATGTGTTCCTCTCTCTCTCTCTTTCCTGGTGCATTTATTCTAGTAATCTAGTAATTCTAGTAATCTAGTAAACCTTTTCGAAGCAAGCATAGCCTTCAGGTACCCAAAAGAATCGACATTAAGACGAGCGAAAGGAAATGCACTTCCCATAGTTGTAGATACAGTAAAATGTGCCCAAAGACACTCCGATTTATTGATAAGTGATCGCAGCCTGCGATTGTGCGGTTCGAATTGTTTTCCGTCCCACATAATCGACCGATCAGCTAAGTGGTGGGCTGTTGCTGGCCGTGGGGAGAGAGAGCGAGTGAGGTCGATCTTCAGCGCATTTGCTTCCTCACTTCCTCTGATGCGCTTGAAGCCTGGAGGGTCGCCAACTGACGAGATAACTTGGACATCACAGGCAGCCCAGTGTGTGTCATGTTGTGTGGAATGGCTTGCTGCGGGCTGAAAGTCAGGCCCAATGGCTCCTTCTTCCTGTGGCTTTTATGGCGCTCCAACTCAGCTAAGATCCGAGTGGCATGCCTAGGAACGGTTTCAGTCACGCCCCATTCTGCCTCCCGTCTTCTTGGCTCTGTCTTGACACCAAACACAAGTATGTGAGGGACGAGTGAGTGCAATATATGCTATGCAAGTCACCGTCCCTGCACCACCCGTCGTCGAAAACGACGGTCAGGCCGTTTGACGGCCGCAACTCTAGTGTACCAATGTCAGCAGACTACAGTCAAAGCTAATTTATGTCAAGAACTTTACTCACCTTATACCAACGTTTAACTTAACTTATCGCGCTTGAAACATGTGTAAATCACGTAAATATTCCACCTGTTCTTGAAGTACTCAAAATTTATTAACTTCAATATTTTGCTGCAATTCCTCTGCCTGTGGTCGTTTGCATGCCTGACTTTTCCCGCACAATTGGATCTTCAACATTAAACCGATCGTTGATATGAGTAGATATTTGCAATAACTGATCCTGATGGAAACATGAAAGATCAGATCCCTCAGATCATTACTAAAATCACCCTAAATCTGGTATTACCGGAATTCCATATTTGGCTATTGCCACCAGGAGGCTTAAATTTTGGCGATGCAGTTCGGGTTACCTAACGCATCCGACCGCTCAGGAGACCTGTTATAAATCCGTCGAGGGCTGGTATAAGCCAAATATTGAATTTTTTAAAACCTGATAGTTCTAATGAAGGAATAAATTTAGCGCAGAACGTTTTCCGTAAAAGTATGCCAGGAATGTCTGTCTGAATAAAAAGGATGGTAATTATGATTTTTAGTTTGTGGAGGTCCGAAGATCACCCCTTGCGTTGACACGTCTCTTTCGCTGTCCTCCTTCGTTGCTCGCGTGCTCATGACAAATTCCCTATAGCGCCCCGCGTGGCTCATCATGCCCTTGCCCGCAAACCATGCAGGCGTAGCAGTCACTTGATGTCTCAAGGTCATCATGACGCTGTGCCACTTGTCTTGCGAGTTGTGCACCTCCTCCTGATTGGCTGGAGGGCACCCCCTCCAGATCCTGTAAGTCACTCGCGCTGGCACAGACCACACACACGCACACGTCAACTGGCTTGTTTACTGTAAGCAGCTTGTTTCTGGAGAGCACTTTCTCAGCTCCTTTTGTTACAGTGCACTATCCTGCCTACTTGGTCTTACTGCCTTTTGACTTGAGGAACCTTCTGTTGTCAACTATCTCTTCTTTCGAAAAGTTAATCTGCTACGTCAGTCGCTTTTTGAGTCGGATTAGTTCGACATCTTATATTTTAGGCAGGCGCCTATGTCTTGTCAGCTAACGGCCGCCTGCGAGCATACCCAGAAGGTATCACCACTCTTCGCCCTGCACCCACAATGAGTGGGATAATAGCACTTACATATCGAAAGATATTTCTTTTTGATGTTCGTTCCTTCGACCGCGATATGTAGAGATTTTCAAGGTACATTTGCATGTATATTTCCATAAATGACTTAAATATCTCTTAATTAGCTGTGATACTTTAACTTGGCATAGTTTTGAGATTTTCGATGGATGGCGAAGTCGGAAGAAGATGGTTTCCCTAAAGCCAGAAGTGAGGTAAGACGGGTAAGCCTGGACAGTGTTCAATCTGAAAAATATATGACAAAGGGTTCTATGGCGAGGTGTTGCTCATAGTCCTTTCAGGCCCATTTTTGCGTGGTTGTGCAGGCTTACCGCGCCTGTAGCCAAACAGGAAATGGTCACACTGACTGGCTTCGAGCTTTCGTGGTTGCGACACGACCGGGAGGGGACAAGAGGACATCGTGGAGCGCAAGAATTGGCAGGCAAAAGGAATCTGAGTCAGTTCAGTGGCGAAGGTCACGGACTGCCACAGTAGCCCATGGATATACCGAAGGCGGTGTGTAGCGACGCCGAAGGATTGGTTGATGTTTAAAATAAGTGGGTAACCAAAGGGACAGGCAGGCGAACATTGTGTCCACTATGGTGGATATATACAGGGGGTACAGAGGAAATGTGAGGTTTTCTCGTGGCTTGCATGTTGGAGGTTGATGAGGAAACAGTACCTGTTGATGGCAGCGGGCATTATGGAAGAGAAAGCAGTCGGTCGGGGAGCAGGTAGAGCGGACCGGCGTTATTTTGACAGTTCGCGCCTAGTGCCTCTGCGCTGACTTACCTTATCTTTGCTCGCCAAGTATTTGTGCACTCACGCGTGATAAACTCCCCCGCATATTATTTGTCAATCGGTGCGAGAGGCCCACGTTTTCCTGTCCGTTCTGCCATCCCTATCGAGTCGCTGCTTAAGGCCCGCGTTAGCTCGAACCAATCTATGCGCGCCGCTTCCTTTGAGTGGGTGCAGGCGACAAGGGAAACACCTCACGGTCTAGGCTCCCCAACAACGGACCCACGCAGTAACGCAATTGGCGTGAACACACAGCTGGGAGCTAGCGCGTGACAGAGCCATGTTTAAAAGCTGTGCCAAACTACTCTGTCTTTGCTGACTTTTGACCTGGGATTCGTCCGTGTTGTCGACACAGAGGCTTCGATAGAATGTTGGAGACAGCAGCTTTTAGGTGTTCCACGCTCAGGACCCCTCGCGTTTTTAACGATGGATGTGGAACGTTTTTGTACCTCCAGAGACCACATGGAAAGGACTGTCGCAGCGGGTTCCAATGGCCGGTGGACAAGGTCATAATGGAGATAGATATGAGAGCAGCTCATGAAGTATTTCTCACGATAAGACCTAGAGATGAATGGTCTGGGCAGAAGAGCTTGCGGGAACCCAGGACATGTCCTTTGTTGCTTGCAGACAATCAGGAAATGGTGCACACTAATTGGCTTCGAGCTCTCGTGGAAATGGTGCACACTGATTGGCTTCGAGCTCTCGTGGCTGTGGCCAGACCGTAAGCTGGACAGGAAGGCAATGTGGGCGCGCAAGGCTTGGCATGCAAAGTCACGATGATTCAGCGCGTTGATGCTGATCACAGACCTCCGCAAGTTCAGTGGATCGGAATTTAATGCCCCAATTTAGTAAAATGCTACACAGGTGCAATCCAGAAAGCATCTGCCGGTCACTCTTTCTGTGTGATAATATCTGAAGATATTTTATTGGTGGGGGGGTGATAATTTGTCTAAGAGGCATTGGTCGTTAAATGGATAAGCACTGAGATGTTTTGCTAGTAGCCAGTATAACGTGGATATACTGCAATCGCCACATTTCGAGATCAGGCAACCGTGCACTTATTGGCTTATCGACTTCAGATACCTTTGTTTTTATTGGCCGGTGTGCTAGTTGTGCCGCTCGCGCAAAGGACACCGTTTCAATTTGCGCTGCCGTAGCGCGCACGTGACGGCTCTCGTGACTGCATCTGTGGCACTCTTGTTTTTGTTCCCTGCCGTTTACTTTACCCCTCTCTGTTTTTTGTCTCACTCTGCATTTTGTTGAGGCAGGTCTACAGGAGGACAATTAGGAGGCTAAAAAAACCGTGAGTATCACGTGAAGTTGCGGATGAAATTTTCTTGTTCAATTCTAAGTGGGTGGGGAAAATATATTGGGTCCCTCAAGTGATCATACGTGTCGGACGTCGAATTGGATACGTTTTTCCGTTTATTTGGTTTATTTGATGGTAAGCATTTTGCGCTAGAAATAGCGCAAGTATCCCATGAGGGTACGGATGAAACCAACATGTTCAGTGCTAAGCGCTTCAAGTCGGATGAGGAAGACATCTTGGCTCACCCAGGTAATCGTGTTTGGATGGAATTTCGGGAGGATGAATTGGATATATTTCGCTGTTTATTTGGTAGGGGCAGCAGGCAATGCCTTTGAAAACCGTATTGATTACCTGCCGACACCTCATATACTTTTGTACAGGCACGCGCAAAATTTTTCCCTTTTAAAATAGTAGTCACAGACAGTGAGTAGCATTATTTTTACAAATAACTTTTTTCTGGTCTTTGTGTGGTGTTAATTCGAGTTCATGCTGCCAAAGGACAACAGGAGACAGAATTATCCAAGCGTTCTTTGAACAGCTGTAAGGACGTCGCCTCCAGTTATGAATGTGGTAGGCTCTTCCCTTGTCCGATGGCCCGTTGTGTGAAGGTTTAGAGCGGAGATTAATTTTACACATTTTTATGCGCAACTTTATTGTGTGTCCAGAGGGACGAGGCAAGAGGGGCTGTTGCAGACGGTCTATAAATGCTGTCCTCTTCTCATTCAAGGCCCGCAGCCCCAAATTCATCCGTCTTTGCAGGTGGCTGTTCCAACCTTCTGACCTTAGACCGCTTGACCGACCTTCACTCGTACACGCACGCGAGCACACAGGCGCACACGCACACGTGTGCCCAATTAGTCACGGATTCTCAAGTGACATTTGAGCGTGCCACCCTGCGACCAAAACAGCAAGGGACGTCTATACGCGACACCAATAACAGACCCCCTGAACTCGCTTCGCCGTCATCACATCTCACACACACTCCCGGGCACGACCGAACGCAGGCAACATCGGTTCACTGCCAGTACCCACTGCTGTTTTGTACGCAGGTTTGTCGTTAGCTGTTCGTGTAAATATCACCTTAACAGACTTGTGCTTACAGTCGAATCGTGGTGGGCAGATCTGCAGATCTCTATGAATTGGAAGCTTTTTTCACGAGGAGCCCAAGGCGGTCACCATCAAGGTGTGTGACATGACACAGCTGTCTCTTTATTTATTTGTTTAATATCTGCTTGCATTTGTTATATCATTGCAAAATATATTCAGACAGGAATCAGACAGAAAGAGAAGATGCCGAATGGCATTCATGTCATTTGCTTCAACGCTGAATTTCCGTTAAATTAGTCGGGAGAGGGTACTACAACATTCAACAAAGCGACACTGTACTCTTCGACATAGTGCACGACAGAATGGCCATATCCGTCTGACATCTCATGGTTGCCTCTAGTCTGAGTGTGACTCCAACTCGAATAGAGTAAAAATGTGGCTCACGGAAGCGCTCGCAAAACTTGAGATCTTGTTTCCATGTGTGCCATTTGATGAAGATCAGCGAGTAGCCATTTTCTCGGAAGAATTGTCTAACATAAAACTATTCGGTGGATTTCGTCCAGTTCACTGAACTGTTCCTCAACATGCCAATATAATGCGCACACACAACTATTTTGTGATTGATTGGATAGTTTTTTGAAGTTTAGTAATTGCTTCTTATTCATCGCATACTTGAACACTCAGGTCTTTAGGTCACCATAATATTTACAACAAACGAGTATACAAGGACGGTTAGCAAGTTGTTTTCTTCCTTCTCTGTATAAAATTGTGCGTTTGGGAATATTTTTTAGGTTAATTTTAAACATCAACACTTGATCCAGTTCGATGACGACAAAGAAAATCAAGAATTTCACTTTGAGGTTTTAAAAAATCAGCAGCTCGAACCATTGAAAGATCGCCTTGGCTTCGAGTCCTGAAATCAGCGGACCTATTGGTGCGCAACCGGGTCATGAGAATCAAGGACCGATTGAATCCCCAGCGAGCAGTTGGTTGTAGTGTATCGCATACCATGTCTAAACGGTATGTGATGCACTACAACCGACGCATTATCGCAAGTGGCTGTCCACAAGATAATCACCCACGCCTGCAACAAGACAGGCCGAGAATTGGTAAAAGCCTTGGCCGCCTCGGGTGAGAACTCAGTCGATCGATTTATCGATCCGACGCCCACATGTATCGCCCTGCGCAGGCATCTCCGGACTGATGGTTGATGGGCCCTGCCTCCTGTAGTTGTTGCTTGGTTCTTTGTTGCTGCCTTTATCTCTGACGACGGACTCCAGTAAGAGCCCGAAAGCACAGACGAATCAAACCATAATTTCGTTGATTGACACGCCTTCTCCCCATCCCTACAAAAAACTGTACCTACGTTCGGCATTTTTTTTCAAAATGAACAGCAGCAAAGCAAAAGAGAATGTTGTGTAATAAATCAAAGCTAGCGTTCAAGCAGATATGCAGCCCAAATACAAGTCCATGGCATAGCATTTTCACAGAAACACACACGCAGACAGAGGTGGAGGGTGGGGAATGAGAAGAAGATAGGGAACGGTGGGGAGAGGGGGGAAGAGCAATCTTGTCCGATGGGGAGCGGCGACTCACGGCTGCCCCCATGGAAGCAGGAAAAAAGACATTGGAAGGTAATGTATACACAAGTAACCAGATCAAAGGAGCGCAAAGGTGGGAGCGCAATCCATCAACCAAACGGCCCGCCAAATTTGCCCGATTGCAACTGACGAAGGACGTTTTGGAGGCCGGCCATGCCACCCATCTGGTGCAGCACTCGGGGATCCATGGCCCGTGCCATGGAGTGGTTCAGTTTATTCATCTTCCCAGCGCCCACGGAACGCGTGGCGGCCGCCATCTCTGAGAGACTCTGCGGTGCTCCAGTACCCCCCGGCCCGGCGCTCGGGCCCGCACCACAACGAACAAACAACAACAAACGAGTTTATAAGCAGGGTTAGTAAGTTGTTTTATTCCTTCTCACTAGAAAATTGTGCGTTCGGGAATATGTTTTAAAAATTTCTTTGAAACATAAACATTTGAGGCAGTTCGATGACGACGAAGAGAGCCAAGAATTTCGCTTTGTGGTTTTAAAATATTAGAAGCTCTATCCATTAAACGATCACCTTGGCTTCGAGTCCTGAAATCAGTAGACCTATTAGTGTTCCCTTCACCGTCGGGGACTGCGCAGACGAACACATTTTCCGACGCAAGTGAGCTTGGTGGCCAAGCAATCATCAAGCCAACGTTCAACAATTTTGATGAAATTTTAGCAACTAACAACCTGCATGAAGACTGTCAAACCATCCACGCACCAGACGGCAACCACCATCAATGAAGTGGGCGTCGTAATTGTTATAGGTATGTAGAAACAAAGCAACTGCATCCTATAAATACGTCAATTACCTGTATCTCTTACAGTCTCTGGTAATGAGTTCGAAATGTCAGACGAACTGTCCTTGTTTGAGTCGTGACATCTACTTCTTTTCAACTTCTTCGATTGTATCGTCAGTTTTTTTACCGTATATATTATGCTTTACAGCTAAGGTGGGACACCATGAATTCTCATGTTTAAATTTTTCGGTTGCATTGGTTTTATTGAGTACTGTGCACCGTAGTACTAAGATGCAGAACCAAAGTTCGAGTGACACAATTGAATATAAAACCCTTATTTGGGATTGCTTCGCAGTGAATAGCATCTACTTTACTAATGGGAATGAATGGTTCGAGAGACACCGTAAGTAAATAGTGAATCCTAATAAATGAGGAGGTTATTTTGATATACTGCCCAAACACTGATGAACTCGCAAAACTACTCAGATAATTTATTTATATACTGCTAGTTTACAGGCAAGGTCAAAAGTGATATACCCTAGAAGACTAAGCTAACAATGTACAATACTCTCGGTTATTCTTTCTAGTGTTTCTCAGGAACAGAAAAACTACAGCTCGTTGTTTGTTTTAAGTTCGGCATGGGGAATGCGTGACACAGATGTACAATGCGGTCATTCTCTCTTCGCTGCTATAGATCCAGTATTCTGACCAAATAAAGGCAGGTTGGCGAACAGTCGCTCGTTACCGGCTAAAGAATTAGCGATTACGGGCTGCAGAATCAACACCACTGCCCACAGCAGGAAGCCTGGCACAAGATTCCCATTTCATGAAAGCTATCAGAGATTCCACCGAATCAGCACGCAAAATTCTTGAAAGCTTTATTAAATGTAGAAAACTAGTGATGACTATCAAACAAAAGGGACCTTTACTGCATTTTTATACCTCCGGGTAACGAAGAAAACACTGGCGATATCAAATTCTGCGCGCCGAAGAAAGAAATAAAAAGTTCATCTCGATGACTGGTGTGCGAAGAATGGTCAGGCTGCTTCAGAGTAATAAGGGGCTTATAGAGTCTTTTTCGAGCCATAGCCGCCACATCTGTATGTCATATTCTAGGTTTTGTCGAACGAACCTGGAACGGCATGTCAACTAGTAATAAAAACGAAGGACGCATTCATTTTTCTGCCCTAACATGTGAAGTCCTGCAATGCTGAAGCACCTGGTGATCATAAACCTTCGGATTTAGTAAATAACGGGTGGTCAATGTGACAGGAGGAATAGTAATCTTCGATTTGCAGCCGTTGTTAGAAGCATGGAGCTAAGGAATACCGATTTTAATGAAACAGTGGAAACTGGACAGGGCTCACTATAAATTTCAGCAATGTGCGCTTAATGGCCCTGAAGCGGAAACACTAAATTTTGAAAAGGTCTGTGTGGTCTCTGATCGAATTTCCGACTTTTGAACAACTGGCGAACCTCCGTATCGATACTCGTACTCCAATAAAAAAACCAGGAAATTGTTAGAAGTGTGCGTATGCCGTATAAATAAGTTCCATCACTGAAGTGTGCAACAAGAAAGAATTTGGTCGGGAAAAGCAACGAGGATAAAGATTGTTCACACTAAGAGCTACAGGGGATTTGAGAGTCACAAAATATGACAAAGGAAAAGCACCAGCACAGTTCTAAAATCAAAGGATAAATACTAAACCAACGCCTTCGTAGACAGATGGTGGTAGACGCGTCAAACACTTTCTTTGGCGATGGCAAAGGCGAAATCAACAGTGGCTTGGCAGAACCAAATGCCAAAATGTCTCTCGGCTTTGATGATTAAAGCGTGTCGGTTGGAGAGTGCTGCATCTCTTAAAATAACATACGAACCTCACAAATTCCACTCACGCAAGGGTTGGCTGGCAAGATAGACGGTTCCGATGGAAGTTGGCCGTCGGAAATGTGGAACTAACTGCTACAACCTGTTTCGTTGTGTGCTAGCAGCTCACTGTGCCAGTAATAGAGATTGGGTGATGGAAAAATTTCTTGAAACGATAGCGAAACACCAGGATGTCAAACAGATAAAGAGTCCAATATAAGAAACCAAGTGCGCAACACAGGAAGCCTGGCGTCACCATTCTCAAGTCAAACTTCCTTGATCACTCTTGCCGGGAACGATTCCGCGGTATCTACAATTGCAGAAACTCAACAGATAATAATGAATACAGGAAATTAATTTCAACAATTTTTTTACTGGAGTATCATATACTGCATTATTCGAACTTCCTCCTGCGCAGTGTAATGACGCTATGTATTCCCTTGATTAGGTGCACTAACAGTTGCACCCTATCCTTACTTTGAACATAGCCTTTCATATCTCTCAGCGGAGTGCATTTTACTCCTTAAATGTCTTATGTTGTGAGTTCATTGAACTCCAATTTTGTTTCAAAATTTCCTCACAAGGAAAGTGTGGATTTTATTATCCTAGGTAACGTATTCACAAAGACAGACCTTCGGCAGACAGGAATAACAGCCTAGTTTGCATAGCAAATTTTCAAATTCGGCCGTACATACGGAATATCTGTACATTGGACAGTGTCGTTAACTCAGTTTTTATATTATGGATACTCGTTCTGGCCGCTGAAAAATAAACTGATACCTCAAAGGGCCGTACAGACTTCAGGAATGCAGGCATGTATGGTGAACTTTGCAATTAGCTTCACTTATATTCAGGGAAGATAATATTTTATTGGTACACGAACATAGTTAATCGTGGTATAATGGCCTCACATAATTAATGGACGTTGAGCTGCATGTTATTTTATCGTTGTATGCTTTTTAACTTACCAGCAAATTTTGGCCTCTACTCAAATATGGGTTTGCTGCCATTTTGCTGATTACATTAGATTAATTGCATATTAGCAGTTTTACTATCAAAACGCGAATTTATCTATTAAGTTGAATAAATTAAAAAGCGCACTCATTGTGAACCCGAATAGATTATAACTTCATCGGTATGCCAAGACTGGGCTTATTAGGCCAGACCGATCCGGTGTCCGCTCGTTTCAAAATAGCAGCGAAAAATGTCACAGATGAGAGCAGTCGCGGATGAGTTTGACGCCACAAAATTGAAGTTCCCGAAAGGTAGCGCGTTTGATTTACTTTAATTTTAAAAATAAGAATTTGAAACTACTGACACGTTGATGATTTCCGAAGTAAAATTCCTTCTTGAGCACAGGTATGCTTATCAGCATTTGTTGACTGATTTACCTACGTAAGGAAGGAACAGAACGAAAATAATCCTGTCCACGAACTCGAAATGTCAAACAACTTTGTTAAAGCCTTGAACTATACAACACAGTTTTCGAAGTTCAATAACCGCGAAACGATTGACAGTGTTCGCAGGTAAACTCCTATTAGTGTGACCTTCCCACAGTCTATTAGTTCAGAAAAGGTTTCATAATTTCGAACTAGCCGCAATCGCAAATCTTTTACCGGACACTGCGGAGGAAGCCCGGGCTCTAATTCCAAGTCTCGAAAGTCCCCGTTTCCCCGAAGACGAACTCCAGCAAATACTTGATGAAATCCAGTCTAAACGCAGTTTCCAGTCTTAAAAGTGTAAATATCCGCTGTGTAAATACATCCCCCTCACAACATTTTATCCACCTAAGCAACACTGATCTCTTTACTGCTTGCAGGGGGGGAGGGGTATATGGAGAGCAGGTGATCGCCAACAGGTGTCTAAAAGTATTACCACATTTGCTAAAACGAATAAGCTCCTCCACCTGCAGACGAAACGCATACTAGTTGTAAGACTCAAGCAAAATCTAGGCTAAACTATCCGATTTCCGAGCGCTTCTCTGACAATGCCGTTTTAACCGAAAAGGCGCGTTTTCTTGCTCCTTTTCTGGAATCTTAATTAAGAATTTAACTACTCTGTATCGGAACCCCCTGAAGCCAGGTCTTATCTCCTATTTCGGTTAACCCTGACTTGGCGAGGTCAGCTGTCTCTGGTCAACCACCCAACTGGGCTATTTGCATTTGTTCCGCTTTATGACAAAGAAAAGTTCGCTAGGTTTACCCTACAGTGACTGGCTGCTTCCAAGAACGCAGCCAATGTCTTCTCATTGTACGCTTAAATGTTTTAGATACCAGCCGTACTAATTAATTCATTCAATACTTGCAATTGCTCATCTAGTGCAGGCGATTGTAAATAAACCGACTAGTTGCTCATTACACCATGTTACTAATTGAAGCACTTACACAATAAATATCGTAGCATGCTGTTGTAGATTATCGCGTGTTTCCGACATAGGACCTCTTCCAATTTAAATAATACGTTTTAGGCTACAGTTGG
Organism: Ligula intestinalis; assembly: GCA_036362985.1. Classification (NCBI taxonomy): domain Eukaryota; kingdom Metazoa; phylum Platyhelminthes; class Cestoda; order Diphyllobothriidea; family Diphyllobothriidae; genus Ligula; species Ligula intestinalis. The sequence goes on from JAYGXS010000010.1 coordinate 3,513,466, forward strand.
TGTTAAAATTTTTGGGGGTTGTGATTGCACCTTCTGTCAGCTTGAGGTTACGCCGGCGGATCATCATGCCATAAGATGCTTTATGTCGGACAGGCGACGCCTCGGCGGGTCATTATCTTTTTCCCATCACTGGATGGTGGCCTTTCATGTGCCCCCAAAATGTTTCTTGTAAGATCCCTCAATATCACAAAATTACATTAGCTTGATTTAACTGAATATTTAAACACGAAAGTGTGTTCTGGTTTTGCAGTTAAAATTGGTGATGGCAGCAGTCAACTGCCACTAAGCTCCACAGCCTTCCATTCATCTGTTGCAATTCTCAAATTCACTACGCCACCGTAATAAGATCAGCGCACGAAGCCCATAGTCGTCTACTGAATCTGTTGGAGCCAGGTCTCGGAGATTTTTTCGTAAAAATTGCAAGAGTAAAAATTACCTGCATGAGTGGAAGTGGGTATATGAAAAATATGAATCCGCTATCGCCGGGAAGTAGATGTAAGACCACACAACAATTCTGCTCGCAACAGTATCTGTTTTCTTCAGTCGCCACAGAAAGGCCGTGAATTCGACTTTGCTAGCTTGCGGATAGTGTTTTAAGTCAACAATAAGAAGGACCAGGAACTGCTAGAGTACCAACACTTCGCAAGCACTAAGCATGTGAAGAGAATCGCTTCCTTGTTAAAATCTATATGTCTCTGACTGTGTGGTGAGTGAGCCAGAACGAAACCATTCCTGCGAACTGGACTTTGGCAATCCGTACCTCGCTTTTTAATTATATCTTATGAAGCACGAAAAGTGCCGTGGCGTAAGTTCATTAGTACTTCCGTGATGGTCTTCGAATTAAATTCAACAATTTTGTCCAGAATTTGGCGGGTTACCCGGAAAAGGAGGGTTACCCGTTAGCCAAGCTGCAGACTACCTGGCGCGTCCACGGGTGGCGCGGCCTTCAATGAAGGTTAGTTGCGAATTAGCAGTCGCTGACGCAGCAGCGACAGTGTTACCAGGGCGCGGTGGGCTGAGGTCTGGCGCACCGACTACTTTATAAAATGCCTCAAGGCCCAATGACGACACTGTTACATGGCGAGCGGGAACCGCCATTAAATAGGTTTGCTTGCCACCAACACCACTGCCTTGTGGTTAGGTTTTTGAGCCAAAGTGCTAGAGGAGACAACCTCGAACAAAGAATCCGAGCGGCCGTCGGTGACCCACCTGTATTCAAAAATCCCAAGAAACCTCATGACATGTTTACTTACGATACTACGACCAATGCTACGGCGTCCGCGGCAACCGACGCGCTCCGCAACCCTTGTCCGGTGGTTCGGGCGAAAAATATGCAAGCTGGACTGCTAAACAAAGAACGGACTCTTGGTATTGGATGCTGGAATGTGCGAACATTTCTGGAACCTGGTACTCAAAGTCTGACAGCGCAGTCTCCATGAATATCACATAGATGTTTGTTGCCTGTCTGAAGTCCGACTCCCCGATTCAGGCCCCCGAGAAATCAAAATCCCGGGGGTCGATTCCTATCTCGCCTTGTATTGCAGTGGTCCGAGTGACTCATCTGGTAGACACGGTGTGGCTGTTGCCCTCTCGGAAGAAGCTAACCGTGCACTACTGGCATGGGAATCAGTCAACGATCGAATGGCCTATGTCCGACTAAAAAGCCATTTTACGAACATCTCGGTCATATCTGTGTATGCACGTACGTCGGCGGCTGAACAGCAAGAGAAAGACTATTTCTACTCGCAGCTGCAGGAGCTAGTCAAACAACTCTCTTGCCGAGATCTGCTAATTGCTGTCGGGGACTAGAATGGCCGGACTGGGCCCGGTGACCTGACAAACAGCCACCTTCTTGGTCGTTTTGGGCTTGGCTCTCGAACGGACAATGGGGAGAGGATGCTGCAGTTTGCCGAACATAACCGACTGTTTGCTACCAACACATGCGTTCAGCATCATCACAAACATCTACTGACTTGTTATTCGAACGATGGCCGTACCGCCAGTCATATAGATTACATTCTAGTTGGTTCATGGTTTCGCAGCTGGGTCCACGATAGCAGGTCGATGCGAGGTGCCGAAACTGGTAACGTCCACGGGTCTGACGATGCTCTCGTTCGCACGCGCCTGAAGGTTCACCTCTCATCTGTGCCCAAACGCCTTGATGTCGCAAAGCTCCGGCAAACTAACACTACCGAGGCTTTGAGCACAGAAATCCGGTCCCGTCTTACGACCCAGGCTGACAGCGAAGGCAGTAGCAAGTGGCCATCACTGAAGACATCCGTCTATGGGGCAGTAAAAAAATTCTCGCCTGCGCTCAGCGGCGCCGCAGTGACTGGATCATCGGAAGAACCCTGCAGCTGTCGGACGAGACGACTCGAGCCAGGTCCCGCCACGATGCCTCCTTCCGCCAACTTCGAAAGCTGACAGCAAAGTCGGCTAGAGATGACCGGCAGAAATACTGGTCCAAAACGGCAAATTCTATAGAGCAGGCCTCAAATGTTGGTGACACTCGAAAACTGTATCAAATCATCCGAAAGGTTAGAAGTAAGCCGCCGACATTCTGTGATTCTGTTCGCGATGTGAATGGAGGATTTATTGCTGACAACTCGGCCAAGGTCGATCGCTGGCGTGAACACCTTGCGCACCTACTCAACTTTGACGAACAACCCATCACACCCTCCCTCTCCTCCACAGCGGAGTTTCAACCCTAGCTCGATACATGCTGTCGATCGTAGAGGCGTATTCAGGACATTCAGTGTTTTTACCACGCAGTCCCCTGTTAATCACTGAACATCTAGCGTTAAGTCGCTGAATCTGACCGAGCAGTATACGCAGCGACTTCTCTCGTTTCATTTTTTAAATTTTTATCTCTCCAGTAAGTTGGAGCATCCTCCTTCATGCTTCTAGCTGTGTCATACAAGAGTAATTAGTTACGAGGGGAATTTTATCATTAGATACTGTTCAAATGCACAAAAAACTTTCTGGGGTTACTCTGCTTTTTTTTCAATTTCGAGGGTCTTCACCGAATTCAGAAAATGTATCATGCCATCCTGTATGCTTGTGCGTATTTCCTGAAAAGCAGTTAGTGTAGTAAGTCATGTAAGGCAATCACAGGGTGTTAGTTCGCCGGAAAGAGCCAAACTCTTCTTACCAATCCTACTCTGTCTTTCGAGTCTATCTAATAGTACTTCCGGTTATAAACTAGCTGCCTCCACGAAGTCATGAGGTAAAGTTGTTTTGCTGTTGCCGCTGCCTCGGATAGTTTTGTTAAGGCTTCCGGCGCAGGAATATGCTGCAGTCCGAGGATTTCGACCAAGTTTCTACACGTCCGTCTGGGAGTAGCTACATTCTAAAAGAAACGGAAGCGTGGGCTCGTCTAGCACAACTAACTGCGTCCACCGATGAGTTGTGGGAAAGTGCAGTATTCGGCTGATCACGTGAAACGTGTTTTCGGTTAAAAAGGATAACTTAAGTAGGCCCCTTGTATCGCCCATTGTTTAGCAAACAGACACACTACTCCCTCGATCGGTACATGCTATCAAAACTGATAACGCCCACGGGTCTGACCATGTTCTCGTCCGCACGCGGCTTAAAGTTCACCCTCCACCTACGCTCAAAATACCATATGTGAGATGCCTTACTGTCGCAAACATCCGACAGCCAAATACTGCCGAAGCCTTGAGCACAGAAATCTGGTTCCGTTTTACGACCCGAGCTGACGGAGAAAAAAGGGGCTAATGGTCATTGCTGAGGACATCCGCCTATGAGAAAGCTGAGAACATTATTGGATTCACGCAGCGGTGCCGTAGTGACTGGATCAGTGGAAGAACTATGCGATTGTTTGCCCAGACGGCTGAACGCATGTCTCGCAACGATGTTTCCTTCGGCTAACTCTAGAAGATGACAGTAAAAGTGGCTAAGAATGACCGGCAGAAATGTCGATCCGAAACCACGACCCCCATGGAGCAGGCCTCAATCGTTGATGAGACCTGACAACTAGCAAATTATCCGCCAAGTGAATGACAAGCCCTCGATATTTAGTGACTCTTTTCGCAATGCAAATGGCGCTTTACTGTTGACAACTCCATCAAAGTCGATCGCTGGTGTGGGTACTTCGAGAACCTCATGAACTAGCAACCAATCCGATTCTCGCCTTCCCACGCAGCGAATTTTCATTTCTATCTAGCCTATGCAGTGCGTGAGACCACATTTCTGAATAAGTTTAACTATGAAGTACAGAGACTGCACATCAACAAGGCATACGGAGAGAACGGTATCTCCATTGAAATATACAAGTCTCGTGTCGACACTTAAAGGTCTGGCACCATGAGGTGATTGAGCAAGCATGGGGAGATGAAGTGGTTCTCAATTGCTGGCGTCCGGGTATCCTTGCGAGAACCACGACGACATAAGCCGCCTCGACATTGCTGCAGAGGTCGACACTCTTGTCCTTCCCAGACTCTAGGACGGGGTCCGACCAATTGGGAATCCGAGCTGGGTGTTAACTAAATATTCATATTGAGGAGCATTCCGAAACTCCTCCATGATTACCAGAAACCGACGGCAGTCTGCTTTCTCAAATTCGCCGCTACGTTCCATTCTGTCCATCATGAGTGCCTGTGGTGAATAATGGAACTATATGGAGTAACGACTAAAATTATTGCCATGAGTAAGGCCAACTATTACTCCATCACCGCTGGATTTCCAGTCCATAATAATCGCTCAACCGTTCAATGCGGATCTAATGTTCTACAAGGCTGCGCCTGGTCGCCTATTCTGTTTAAATACTACCCTTACTGGATTCACAGAAGGGTTCACAACTTTTTTGACTATATGGAACTTGCACCCGGAGGCCAACTGACTGAAGCTGAAGATATCGCCTTGTTAGCTTCAAGTTTTGGCGATCTACAGTTTACTGTGTCACGGATGAGTGAGGCTGCTACTTCGGTCGGCTTACCTAGTAATGCTGGGCAGACTAATTCGTTTCCAAGCTGCTTCCCTGGCCCACAGAAGACACCCATGCGGATCAATGGCTGTTAACTTGAAGTCTTTAACTGGTTAAAAAGTGCAGCTTGAAAAAAAATTAGTCTTCATAGCGTTTATGGATAAACCAACCGAATTTACCTGTGACACCATAGATCGGCAAGGCTTGAAGTTAGCAAGCCGATATAACTAATATAGTCGAGACCAATCAGCCGACGTCCGGGTGCAAACACAAGACCATCAAAGTCGTATAGAGCATTTCTGACAATCTGGTCAATATCGTACATGAATACAATCAACGATAGTATACACTTTGTCGAACGTCAGACCGAATACCGAACAGTTGGGAGAGATGGTTATGAACCAGAACTCATATAGTGATGGCTTTTATGACGGTGATAATTTTGACCCTAAAATCAGCAAGTGCCATCCTCCACCAGAGGGGTTAATGGTGGAAGGAAGCGAACTCAACTGTGCAAAATCAACAAAACAGACGGCCGTCGGCAGCTATGGCGGAATTCGACAATGCGCTTCGGTTTGAAGATCTGGTCCGCACATCCATGCTTAGGTGGAATCCGACTTCATTGGATCTTATTCTAGAGTTATGAACAACCTTGAATAACCTGGGTGGGATCGATTTCCATTTGTATGCTAACTTTTAGTTGCATATCAATTGATAGCCTTGATGAAACGAAGCAATTCAGAGGACTTTCCCTAAAGGTTTTTGTATTTCGCAAGAACAGAGTGCTCAAATCCAAAGCCGTCCCTTGTCGAGGTGTCTCGAGTAGAAATTATTTTACGCGTTGCACAGGGAAAATAGCACCCTAAGAAGCAGTTGAAAAATTTTATTCAGAGAAAGTAAACAAAGGAGGCAAAAAGCTACTCTCCATCTTGGGTATTGAGGATGTCACCGATACTCTTCTCAAGCTCGTCAATCCGAGAAGACATGTCATCAAGTAAAATTGCAAGCGTTAAGGAAAAAAAGGGAAAAGAAGCATCATGCAACCAATATATAAGCCTGAAGGCCTAGCACCTTGATTTTCAGAACGCATGGAAAGGTAATGTGTCGGTTGGGAATCAAACCTAGAGAAGATTTATAAACAAGCAAAAATTGTTTTTAGGTGAACAGTTAAGGGTAAGACCGCTGCACCGGTAGTGCTGTTTTCTTTATTTTTAAGGTTAACTTCGGGGCTTCAGACTACAGCTTTCAGACGAAGGCCTCATAAAACAAACAATTAATGAACCTTTCACGGATAAACCAAGAAAAATAAACGGGCTGACGACGCAGCATATGTCCAGAGGGGTCGTCTAGTCTCTTTGTTTGTCGACACTAGTCCTCAACGTACGCATGGAGGAGATTTTAATTGATCGTAACAGCAACAGCCCCCAATAATTTGAAGTGTAAACTAGAGCTAAGACCTTGTTCTTTTAATTGAAAGTGGGAAAACTATACATTGATTGAATGCATTTAAAGGATTACGCTCTCGGTTATTTTACTTGAAAAACCCTCATACACCAGTACTTAAACCCACGGCATCACGTTCGGTCAGTCGCTTCATGTCGTGCATGTAATTCTTATCACTTTGACGTGTTTATGCCTGGGTGACCTACAGCAGCTGCAAACTAGCCTGTTCGACAACGTTGCCGAAAAAACTGCAGAAACGATAAATAATTTTAGGACTCGGAAAATTAAGAGAGCGTTTATTGGGAAAGCTGCATCTCGATAAATGCCGGGTGGCATGACAACCTACAATGTTATGTATACTTATAGCGAAACCGTCGCCTCCATAACAAGGCTACATGAGAGGTATGTAAATGCCTCATCCCGAATAGTACCAACTGTCCTAGGCTTAGCACCAGGTTAGCCTAAAAAACTCAGGCCATGTGGCGTTTCGTAGATAGCCCATATTTTACTATGTAAGAAACGCAATATGGCTTGAAATGTTTTAGGCTATCTGCACATATATGTACGCGCAGATCACAGGAAAAACTGGAGTCCAACGATCGTCGACGGGAAATCAACAAAATCATGAAAAAACTCTTATTCATGTATACACTTAAATGTAGGCTAACATTTTAGTTGTAGAAAGTGAAAAGGATATTTTTCTTCACGAGCTGATCACTCATCACTTGGAATTTGTCTTGCATTTGACGTATCATGTTTTGAATCTATTTAGCAAATTATAAAATATTTAGTATATATACGGTTTTTGTAAGTTCTTGGATATCTTCGGGCTCTGTGTCGCCGGTATTTTCATCTTTTGGTATGGTTGCCATTAGAAGTAAAATTAGTTTACGTGAGAAACAAAGCAACCTATATACTGACAGGCGTACATCACAGCACATTAACCTGGGTTTTTCGTGTAGGAAGACGAAACAGATGACATTTAGGTCAGCACAGCAAGTACAGGTTAGGCGGTGAAATGGGAATGCGCATTTAGGTACTCTAGTTGTTATACGAAATTGCGTGCGGTGCACATAGAAACCAGATGGATTGCTATGTTTTAAAGGGGCGTCCTAAATATGCTTGTACTTTCTGGACTGACAAGTGACCTTGTGGTAATCGGCGTGTGACTTGATACGACAGGAGGCTGACCGTTCTCTGTAGACGATAACACAGTCATTTTCTTCAAAAGTCGATCAAGCTCCACGCCTACACCAGACATATCCGCGGCTTTCCATGAATCATGACCAGAACGTGAAGAGGCAGAAGAAATAGCGTTTTTGCGTAGAAACCGGAGTTCAATATAAAAGAAATGAAATGTACGTAATGATAGAAAAAGGACACCAACGGAGATCTTAATACTGCGATTGTGATGGAAGGGAGCAGGGCATTTGGGTTAATGTGGAGCATCGCGGATTTAGGTGGACAACAGTTTAAAATCCAGTCGATTTCAGGAAAATTTAAATCTCCAGCAATAATTTTAACTTCGAAAGTGGATTCTGAAATAAATTTGAATATCTCACACAGATTTACATCTTCTTCAGATGAAGAGTTAGGAGGATTATATACACATGCGATAATCGCCTTTTGCCGGGCGACAGGATAATGGAAGCGAAACAGTAATTTTCAGAGAAGGACGTGCTACTTAAATAAAACGGAAAGTGCCTAAATAACGTTCTTATATAGAGAAGACAACCACCAACACGCTTATTTATGCGATCATGACGATAGAGTTCATACTCGTCTATGATAAGGGAGGAGTCAGAAATGATTGGATGGGTCCAAGATTCTGTTATGCATATAACATCGGGTGTCGTCTCAAAAGCAATAGCTCGCAGTTGAGCCATTTGATTTATAACAGATCTGGTATTAAGCACTATGACATCTTGTGTGTTTCGAGGGGCAGGACTATGGCTATCGTTATTCATAAAAAAGAATTCGGAGGTGGATAGGCAAACTGTAGGCCATTGTTATTTGGGAAATAAGTGCTGACGGGTATGGAACTATTTGTTTATGGGTAGCCAATAATGGATGGCTGATAAGGTCTGATTTATCGAGGGACTTCACTTTCTGGTATGGGTAAATGAGGAGAGGATAGACCAAAATAAGCTTCTGGGCCATTTAGTAGGAATGGGGGGAGGGTAGAAGGCATATAGAAGTTTGCGGGTTAGGGTGGATGAGGGTGGGTAAAGGAACTGAGAGGGGGAAACGGGTATATCAAATTGGTGTTGGGGCCGTTTGCGTGAGGAATATTGGTCCTAATCCGTGAATCTCCTGTACGGCAACTCCAATTAGATTTAAAACTATACCAGTTTGGGTTATTGCCGTGCAAATCAATTTTTTCGTGGTTCAGGCCCGAAGTGTTTGATATCGCATTATGCGGGGAATTATATGACTAGCTTTTGACGGTATTGGCGACATTATTTATAAGCTTGTTGCAGAGTTAAAGGCAACGGATTTGATCGATTGCTGGACACAGAATGTATTTAGACTAGTTTTAATCGCAGTAGATGGTGGAGCGGTGGGGCTTGAAGGTCCCGACATCAAGAGGGATGGGCTTACTGGTGCACTGATATGTATGGGCCTATGACTAGATATTCGAGAGGCAGGGAAAGCAGGTGTACTGATGGTTAGGGACTATGACTACACATCCGAGGGGCAGGGATAACGGGTGTACCGACGTAAGCGGGTGCAGTACCAGATATCCGGGGTGGAGGATTAGCGTGTGCATTGACCCTATCGGAACTGTGACCAGACTTATGAACAGAAGGTGGAGAACTCATTGGTCTATTTGACTGGAGAGCCGCATTTCTTCACTGGATTGGTGTACGATCTCGGCAGAGGAAACCTTTAGTCATTTCCAAATATCGAGAAATGTGACCTGGTTGTGCAAAGATTGAGTCCATCTCGATCGGTAAAAACAATTTAACTAGTATGGGCGGATTCTTGCTACGCGATTGGAGGCGCTTTGCTTCCGCAATTTTGAAGTTGAACCCACCGGAGCATAGAAAATCTCATGCAATATCAAAAGGGCGACTAAGTGTGCAAGCGTTTTGAAGTATTAAGTTATAATTACGCTTTTGTCTATCAAAAGCTTTCGTGGTTATTAGATGGACGAGGGAGTCTAGCTTTTTGCAGTCTTGGGAATGTACATTGGATAACTGACCTTCAAAGAGGTTCCCTAGTATTGTCAAAATAGATCCAAACTTCAGCATGAAAGCGAGAATGCTTCGATGTGGAGTTTAGGGGGGGGGGGGTGTGCAATTATCCTGAAGGAATTACGAGTGGTATAAGGTCTATCTGAGGGAAAAAGGGCGTTGATCCGTGGAAGGTTAGGGCTAGAATTAACGCAAAAAGGAAGCAGAGGCCCGCTTCAAGTCTTCTGACCAAAAGAAATGTCATGTTCGCTAACTGACATCTCTCCGTATAAGAAATAGTGGATCGAGGAAGAGAGAATATTTTGCGAGTAAACATCTTCTGTAAATTTTCAATCTTACCACGGTCAGAAGCATTCATTAGACCAAAGAGGGGACAGCAGTATTTTAGGATGGGTAGAACATACATGCGATCAAGTTTTAACTTTATTTCCAGCAGGGAGAAATTATGTGATATAAAACCACATATCTGTGCAGCCTTTGCAGATATTCGATCCGCATGAGGCAACAATGCTAGTTTATTTGTGCAGCTTAGACATAATAATTTTATGGTGGATCGTTCTAAAAGTGGAGTATTTTGAAAGACTAGGGGACGAGGAAGCTTGGCGTGACCGAAACACATGAAACTACACTTGGATGGAGAGAGTTCCATCTGCCAGGTAACATCCCAACGTGTGAGTGTAAGCAGGTCCGCGTTCATTTTATCAACGCATATATTGGCCGTGTCCTTAGAAAATGAGTATATGCATTTGAGGTTATCTGCATAGCTGAGATTGTGCAAATTTTTCAGAACAGTCGACATTTCATTTTTATATCGAATGAAGAGTAAAGGACCTAATACAGTGCCTTGAAAAACGCACTCGTGATCAGCTAAGCAGTGGAGTAACTGTTACCTAAGAAGACCATCTGGCTGCAGTTAGACAAGTAGAAACCGATGAAGTCGAGGAGAGGAGCCGGACGCCAATGGCTTTCAGTTTTACTAGAAGCCGTCTGTGCGATACCTCAAGGTTAAGTGTTCGCACCGACCCTCTTCCTCTTGTTTGTTAATGATTATGTACAGGATTTGGACTGTTAATGTGCCATGTTTGCAGATGATGTAAAATTTATAAGGTCATCAAGAGTGCTGCCGATTAAGGTGATTTCCAGGAAAATCTTTGTCGATTAAACGATTGGTCACGCAGATGGCTCTTTTCCTGTATTTCAAACAAATACACTCTAGTGCGTCTGTGGAATCGAAATCCAGTCTTTGATGCGTGATCCTACTATCTGAACAGAAGCCCACTCTACGAGGCAGAAACAGAGAGAGACAGCTCGGCAGCTGGATGATTGACAACCCAAAGCCTTCAGCATGTTGCTCTAAGGCAGCTAAAGCTTCAACTTCAGCGTTGCGCAACATCAAGCGAGTGTTCATCGTTTTGGATGCACAGTGCTTCTCGAAGATCTTTGGTACCTTCATATGGTCACATATTGAATATGCGATTCAAGGCTGGAGACTGTGAATGCGGCAGGGTTATAACGTTATCGAAGGGGTGCAGCAGTGGAACACAAAAGTAATAAAAGGCCAAGACGTATCACTACAACTAGTCTCAAGGACATTCCTGCAAAGTGTGCTTGCTCCAAGTACGATTGGATGTGAGGAAGTACTTTTTCGCTTACCAGGTCGTGGACACGTGGAATAACATATCTGTGGAGACTTTTAAGTCGCTAGCTGTGGAAACATTCAAGTACCGAAGTGATATCCATATATTGTAGTAAAACGTGAACTATGTGAATAGTTTACCTTAAACTTCTGTCTATATTTACGTGATTGAAATTTTTTACTCTGTTTCTCATTCTTGAGATTTTGATGCTACAAATATAGAGTTAAAAGGCGCAAGCCAATTTTTTACCTCAAATGTACTGATTAAGTGACTGATATCTGTTTTAATTTAGCTATTAGGTCCTTCAGCAACCATTTACATTCCTTTCGATGCATAATTATCACTTTTGTTCCCCAATTTGTTGATAGGGTGGTATTTTTCAGTGTTTCGTTTGCATCTATTTTCCTTTTTCGAAATCTTTGAATGATATGATTACAGCCGTTTATTTGAGAAGCTGCTTACTGATATTCTGGTGCCTATTTCACTGCAACCATTTCTTTCGGCTAATATGTAGCCATTTTGAGTTCACATTGTGCGTCATCAATTAGGTAGGTATCGTTCGCAACAAGCACGGTAAGCCTACAGTCTACACTGACACCAACAACGCACCCGACAAGGTTCCACACAGACGACTAATAGCAAAGCTGCATAAAATAGGCGTCGTTAGGAGGGTCTAACGAACAGCCATAGCAGGCAGTAGCTTGCAAGCCACAGCCGCACTCCAAGCAGGCTATCGATCGGCCTACACGGGCGAACGTACACAAGCCGTCAATTGATCGATAATTCATAATTCAAACTACAGTCATGCACTGAGCTAAAAGCCAATGGGACCGGCCACTATTTCAGAACAGAATCTGATTGGCTCGAGGGACTTCGTTTACACGCGTTCGTTTCCCTTAATTTGTTGAACCTCTAACACTCAAAGACTTCTGCCGTTGCACCCTTCTTGTCGTGTTCTTCATCTGGGGAATCACACAAGGCGTTATTAGGCGGCAATATCTCGGCCGGGCAGCCGTTACATCAAGGGTGATGCCTTTTGAGGATGATTACTAGATTGGAGGTCACCAACTCGGGCAAGTTAATGAACTACAGGATCTATATATGCATGACGCCCAACCTCAAACAGTCAACTCACTGTGCCAAAAACGCAAAGAAGGCTATAGGCATCATAAAAGCGATCAGAAGGTCCTTCCTCCATTTTGATGAAAAGCTTTTTGGGCAAGTCTTCGGAACATTTGTTCGGCCGATTTTAGAGTGATGCTTCTGGATGAAGAAAGATAACGCAGTAATGGAGAAAGTCCAAAGAAAGGCAACCAAGCTAGTCAGCAAGTTATGAGGTCTGCCATATGAAGGTCGACTAGATAGGCTCAATATATTTTCCTCTCGATTAAAGGCAATGCAGAGAGGATATGATCATGGTGATCAACCTCGTCAGGGGAGTAGACTGTTCTCCTCAGGTGGCTGATTTATTTGAATTCACACAAACGACAAATTTCCGAGGTCATCCATAAAACCTGAAGAAGCACCATGCCCAAATAGAAGCGTGGGCCAACTCCTTATCCCACCGGGTCACTGAAGACTGGAAGAAACTTACTTCCTCAGTTGTTCATGTTGAAAGCATTGAGGCATTTAAAAGAAAACTCGATCTTATTTTACTTCCTGGTCATACATTTGGAAGACAACAACGATTTATATCATGTACATACATGGCTTTGAAACACATGTATGATCTGACAGTATCTATCTCTTATAGAGTTTCCAAAGGCTCTGCCTATTTCCCTTATATATATATATATATATATATATATATATATATATTCTGCGTTAGAAGGCATTGCGATCACCGGAATCATTGCAGCCCTAGAAGCCATGCTTGTGAGGACGCAAACAATGGACGACGAGAAACGCTCCATTTGACAGCGCATCACCTTCTTGCTGATGACACACCATCCAGCCTAATGTGTGTCGAAAAACGAGTCACAAGCTTTTAAAGAACTACGAATGGATGATCATATAATCATTCTGCCAGCGGATAAGGGACGATCAACTGTCGTAATGAAAAGTGAAGACTACACTGAGAAAGCCGAAAGTCTACTTGATGACAGAGATTTATACAGACCAGCAAACAACTCAGAAGCAAAAGCAATAGCAAATCAGTTAAATAAATTACTTGGTGAATTCAAACGCCAAAATTTGATCACAGAGAATGATAAGCGCCTAATGAAACCAACAGATACTGCCCTGGCTCGCTTCTATGGCCTGCCAAAGGTGGATAAGCCGAACGTTCCATTGCGGCCAATCGTTGCCCTTAAAGGCAGCCCCACTTATAAGTTGGTGTAATGATGTATTCAAAACTAAAATTACTCCAAGAAAACTCTGATGCCTCAGTTCGTTCAGCCTCCCAATTCCTAACAGACCTCAATGGCCGAAGGATTCAATGGGACGAAATGATGGTTTCCTTTGGAATTTGTAATTTATATTTTTTAGCGCCGGTACGGCACCATCTGTACAAAGTTAATTTCGAAAAAATAACAATTCAAAAAAGAATTTGACAATATGTGCAAGTAAACGTAGAAAATCGTAATGATGTCAGCAGAAATTGTCCTTTTGGGGCAACATTTAGCAATGTTTTGCAGGTAATTTTGAACTAAAAACGAAAACTTATGGCAGTTAAAAAAACTCTTACAGTAAAAATGGAGACGGTTCAATGGGCCTCCATGTTCAAAAAGTGTGTAAGAGAAAAGACTGCTTAGGAAGATAGTAGTAGGAACATGGTAGTAGAGCAGAAATAGGTGAAGGTGGTCTGATGAAGGTGAGTAGTCAACGAAACTGCAGCATTTTTGACTGAGTACGTCCGCGTGGCTTCGTTTGATTCAGCGGTGGTTAATGGAAACATCTAGGTTCTCGGGGGACACGAGGCAGAGAGAAAAGTTTCAAGTGGATCTCCTAAATTTCTGATGATCCTTTCTCGGAGTCATAGAGAAAGCTGCTCGGAAAAGATGAGGAGAATAGAAAGTTAATAGAATCAGTGTACAGATAAATGTGCAGTCTCCGTTTGAAAGCAGACAGTCTAGTTAACGACTTAATTTTGACTGGCAAATTATTCTAACGAAAGCTATATCTGGAAGCAAAAAACAAAGAGCGTTTACATGAGGAAGATGCAGGAAGGGGTATAAAAAGTGCCGGTAGGATTGTGTTATGGGGTCGTGTGAGTGCGCGCGAAGCGCGCCCAACTCCAAAACGGGAGAGTGGTAATAGGGGAAAGTATGGGTGGGGCATATCAGGGGAAGTGAAAGAGTGGAATAATTCCAAAAAATAAGAAAATTACGTATAAATGTCTAAGTTTGTTTTACTGAACCAAAAGTCGGCCTAAAAATTGGTTTTTTGAGTAATAAAAGGGAAAGAAGCAGCGTGGAAACCAAGAAAACCAAGCCGTGAAAGGTAATTGGACGAAAATTATTCAGGGAATTGAATATGTGGTCTCAAGGACATGCAAAGCCGAGCCGCTGCGCTGGCGACCAATGAAATACCAGCAAAAATATGCATGAAGTAGGAAGCCAGACAGACATATGGGGAATAACAACGTAAGTGCTGTTTCTCCTTAACGAAACGCATGTACATAACCGAAATGAGTGGGCTAAATTTAATTAAATTGTTCCTTGAAATTGCTGATAAAATTAATGGGTTGGTTCACAGCAAGGAGCACGAACGGGTGCGCAAATTAAGGATATCGAGCTGTCTTTCTGTCTTTTCTAGCAGAAACGCGTGGACGTTATCCGGAGAAGTTGATTTTGCAACGGTCGTCAGCCAGACAGACATATCTGGAGCTATCAGGTATGATCCCAACAGGGCCTGCGGTAAGCTCGTTGAGTGCGCAAGTAGTCTGCCATTATAATCGAAGGTCTAAGCAGAATGATACTGAGTACGCAACCAAAGCAAAAACTGTGAGTTTTTTTACCTCCCCACACAGCTTTGGAAGAACGCAAACCACGGAAGCCAATTTATCGACAGAAATCCCGTCCAATACTCCACCGAACAGCTCACAGCACGCACAGCCTTGCCTGCTAGTTAACCGACAAAGAAGGTAAGCCGAAAGATGTCTGTGTGTACAGGAACAGAATAGAAAGGGGGGAAATTGTGTGGCAAAAAAGGGAAGAAGAGCAAGAGGACGACCCAACCAAGATGGTTACGGTCCACTATGGTTAGCAAGCTTGGTACGTGGGGTAGAGCATGTAAGGACGAGTCTAACAGTGCACGCGTTTTAAACTTTAGCCCGGACCACAGGTCACCGAGGTCCCTACGATTGGACCAACCGACACTGGACAATAGGCTTCTGCAAACCATCAATTCGCCCGAATTGGTGTCCTACTTCCGCAGCAGAAGTCTCCTATCAACGGACTTACGATGCTCTTGCGGTGGACGAATGTCCCTGCAGAAGTATGCGCAGAACGGAGACGGACAAATCTTCAGGTGCGCTCTGTGCCTCAGAAAACAATCGGTGCGGACGAATTCTATATTTTATGGAAGCCGGTTAACCTTGCATAAGCTAGCAAATATGTGCCTGGCGTTTGTTGCCGGCAGAACGGTACAGGAAGCGGGCGCTGTCTGCGGAGTATCCCTAAAACCGGCCGTAAACTGGTTTGCAATTTGTAGGAACGTCTGTTCCAACACCCTGAACAGGGTAGCTTCGTCCGTTGGTGGACCCGGCATCCAAGTGCAGGTGGACGAGTCGATGATTACCCGCCGTAAGTACAACCGAGGGCGAAAAGTGCGGCAATTGTGGGTAATCGGTATGTACGACACTGTCAAGCGAAGGGCAGTGTGCGAACAACTGAGCAGCCGCTCCGCGTCGTCCCTCTGCAGTGTCATATGCCGGAGAGTGAAGCACGGTAGTGAAATCGTGACGGACTGTTGGAGCAGCTATAGGAAGCTGAAGACAATGGGTTATTCGCATTACACGGTAAACCACACCTAGAACTTTGTGGACCCAATTACGGGCAAGCACACGCAAGCGATTGAGGCGTTTTGGAGTCGACTCAAACGGGGTCTGCGCCAAAGTGGACCTATCCCGGGGAGGTCCGTGTGGGCACACGTTGAGGAAATCCAATACCGAATGTGGTTTGCTTTCCGAATGAATAAAGTGCCGGAAGCTTGGGATACTTTCTGCAACCACATAGCTCATCTGTACCCCGTGAATATGACGGAAGGTATAAATTTTTCCTACGGCACCTAACCATTACCCAACAGAAGCGAAAGTGCGCACCCGAAAACGACTGGTAAACAAAAACCTCAATCCGGAGACTTGCTGCCTCCTGCGGTTAGAGGAAATGGAGGACATAAGCATGCAAGTAGATGGCGGAAATGAAGGCGAACCCAGCGGATCGGGTAAGAGTTTAATGCATGTAAAACTAGTCACAATATCAGATTATGTGGACGAAAAGACGGTGCGGTTGGGCGGAACGCCTACGGTTTCCACAGACATAAGGCGATACCCAGCAATCGCAACGCATGGGTCAGGAAGGTGGAATGATGATGCTGGTGCGGAGTTGGATAGATCTCATAAAGGTGAGTTTCAGTAAAGTTTGTCGTAATATTTTCTTTGTTGCAGGTGCAGTCGAGCAACGCGGCAGCCAATTAACGAACAACAAAGAAAGCGAAGATCGCCACGCATCGAAGGGAGACTGCGGCGGAAGCGACGAGAGAAACATACCAAAATCACCCGGGGGGGAAGGTAAAATGGATAACTCATAATTCAGCTCGTAGCATGTGCTGCAGCCAAAACTGAACTGCGCAACGGCAAAGTTTACTGCAGGCAGGTGGCCGAAAGGAAAAGGAAGCGGAGGAAGCTGGATCGACGAGAGTCCAATGCAATGAAAGAATAAGAATGCGGATGTTGCCGCAGGTAAGACAGCTAAGCGAAAGCTATAGTATTTGTAGGCACCCGTGTAGAAAGAACGAACCAACCGAAGCCAGCGCATGCGGTCGAAGGCAAATGGCTAAAACAGTGCGGAAGGAGGTCGTATGCAATTATTTTTTTGTAAATGTTATTTTGTGTGAGTAAAAGGAAACACGTAATTACAAGTTTTTGGGGGTGTGGGAAGGAAATAGGACTTATTACGTCGGCGTTTTACAGAGGCTTAGTCCGCGGATTATGAAAAGTTTAACCGAGGCGAACTGTTGTGGTAAACCTAAATGACGCGGAGCATGGGGACTGTAATTGAGACGCTGGGAGATCCCTAAGGATGGGACCGCAGAGTTAGCGGCAACAGCCGAAGCTGTACCAAGAAACGACCGGGAACAAGAGATTCGACCGTACCGATTAACCGATGAGTAAACTGCACTATTCACTCTTACGTTAGTTGGTTAATAGCCCAAATCGAATCAGGGGTTCCCACCGGAGTCCAAACGGGGTGCAGTTGGGGAGGGTGAGAAAAGTCGCGACCTTGGC
>JAYGXS010000010.1:3531235-3543779 GCA_036362985.1 Ligula intestinalis
TTTCATGGCGTCCCAATTTTCGCGCGAAAATTGGGACGCCATGAAAAATTTGAAAAGTCTAGAAAATTACGCCTACTTAAATTTTGGAAGTAGGTGGTTATTCTAGGTTAAGGAAAATTCCGACCCCTAGAGACAACCTCACCAAAGTGCCGAGTTTCTTAGGTTGTAGGGACGGCTGACGGGGGTAATGACAGAAGTCCTGGGTAAATTTGTGCTATTATTAAGCCGAAAAAGGAGACAAAAGCCTGCTTCCAATCTCCTGACCCAAAGGAACTTTAGTTTCGTTAATTGACATCTATTAGAGTAACAAGTAATAGAAGCTGTCGGATACAACAGTTTTCGTGTGAACTTTTTTTGAATTTGTTCAATTTTTGAACGGCTACCTTCATTCATGAGACCGAAAAAGGGGCAACAGTAATCTAAGATGGAAAGCACGAACATACGATAAAGTCTTAATTTCATTTCAGGACGATAGAAATTATAAGAGATAAAGCCGCAAATCTGTGCGGCTTTGGCTGTAATTATATCGGCGTGAGGAGAAAGATCTAATTTATTGGTGTACGTTAATCCTAGGTCCTTGATACTAGAACATTCAGTCATCGGGTAACCTTGAAAGATAACAGTTTGTGGCAGCGTTTCAGGCCCAAAGCACATGCATCGGCCCTTAGAAGGTGAGAACTCCATCTGCCATGTTGAGCTCCACGCCGAAAGAGCGTGCAGATCAGAATGAATTTGTTCTAGGCGTCTCGCGGCCGTAGAGTTAGAGAAGGCCTAAACACACTTGAGATCATCTGCATAAAAATTTAAGATTGGGAGTGATTAACACTCAATAAGTTATCATTTATGCAAAGCAAGAAGAGCAGAGGACCTAGCACGGTACCTTGAAGGACACCACCCAAAATTGCGGTAGGAGTAGAGTATGAGGATCCCGCTAAGAACTTTGGTTGTCGATTTGAAAGATAAGCTCTGATGAAGTCAGTAAGAGGACTACAAAATCCTATAGCCTCTAGTTTGGCTAGGAGCCTCCTGTGAGGAACTTTATCAAATGCTTTACTAAGGTCAAAAAAGATAACTACCACAGATAGATGATCATTACGAAGAGAAGTAAGTAGATTTAGAAAAGACATGTGGCATGTTTCACAAGATCAGTCCGGTAAAAAGCCACGCTGTGAGGAGCTGATAATGTTATTGTTTATGCAGAAATCTGTAATTTTTGGCATTAAGTTTTCAAAGAGTTAAGCCAAAGAGGGCGTTTTATGAACACCGCGATCATTGTGAATATCAGATCGGGAACCAGATTTAAATACGGAAATTATAATAGAAGTTTTCTAGTAGTCCGGGAAAAAGCCATTCTCAAGAAACACTGAAAATAACTTACTCAGTAAGGGTGGGAAATCTCTTAATTGTTTGATGAGTGAGTTTGGAATGTTATCAGTTCCAACCGAATGTGAATTTTTAAGACGATTTGTTTATTTTTGAATACAAGCAGGTGAGAAATTAAGGGTGTTGAGATTTGAATCACACAGCAGGGGAATTACAGGTGGCACTTTTCCCTCTCCCCCTCCCTCCCTCCTTCCCCCCTCAGGCCCCCTTCCCCCTCTCCTCATAACTGTTGATTAGCCTTTGCGTCCTATAACTGTTGCTTGTCTTTCGTGTACACCTTTTATCTCTGACGAAGGAATCTAGAAGGAACCCGAAAGCTCAGACAAGTAAAATGATGATTCCGGTGATCGCAATGCCATCGAAAGGCCTTCTACTTCTCTATCTACACCTGGAATGCGAACATTTGCCTCAATATACGGAGTTATCACGTCATAGATCACTGGACATATTAAACTACCTAATTATGTTTTGTAAATAATTGGTTGCTGCCGGTCGTTGGGGCTTGCACTACATTGGTTAAAATTTAAGTTTATTTCTGTGCTACGTTGTCACTGGTGTTACATTTTGCGTTTGCTCCTTTTCATGTTACGTTAACCAGATTGTACCCTGTATTCCGCTACTGACTACTGCTATACTTTACTCCAGTGCTCTTCAATCCAAAATTAGCTTTATATTTTTTTACTTCACCGTTCGATCCTTACCTGTACTTCGATTTCTATGTGGATTCTTACAGAAAGGCGAGGATATAAAATAGGACTTTGCGAATTCCTGATTGGCTCATTTCTTTGCTTGAGCTTCCATAAAAAGCGTAGTGCCAAGGCTTTAAACGAACATTTCTTCGCGGGCCAATCAGTTTTTCGAGCTTAATTGGTGCGTGCCTTACACGCCACTTCTACGACATGGTAATCTTGTTTTTTAAACTATAATAGAATTTTAGCCCATCAGCAAAAATGCGAAAATCAGTCAGCATATCAATTATCGTTTAAGATGTACACTTCAAGATGGGAGACAACTTGTTGGAACGTTTAAGGCATTCGATCGTCACATGAACCTTGTACTCTGTGATTGCGACGAATTTCGCACAGTCAAAAATCGCAACGCTAAACAGGCCCGTCAGGAGAAGCGTCCTCTAGGGCTGGTTCTTCTTCGTGGAGAGCACATAGTGAGTTAGATATGGCCTAATAGATTTATTCCATGTTCTTACTTTTCACACATCATTCAGCTGTGTCTGTTTGCATCTATGCGCCTAAGTTGCTCAATTTGTCCCATGTAATCGAAGTAGCTACTCATCTGTGACCACTGAACATTGTAGTTGAGATAACTTTGGGATAACTGCACGCCCGTTCGAACACTCCATAAGTTGTTGTACATGGAGGTAGTTCGTCCGTTTCTCATCTGATTTCCACTAATCTAGCCCTATCACCGACAGCCTCTTGATGCGCTTAGTGTGTAAAACGCACGCATCTATTCAGAAAGCTATTATCATGTTAAAATTCGGAGTTATTTACTTTGTTTATTCGTATGAATGAATTTTAAGTCAACTGTAAGGTTATCGATCAACGTTTCCGACCATTAATTCTTCTCTCACTCTCGTTCAGTGACTTGCCCGCTGACCGTAACTGCACCACGTCCACTTCTAACCGCCTTCATTGGCTAGCCAATTTGTAAATTTGGTTATCTTCTGCTTTTTTCCGTACCGATTACTCAGACAAAAGTCCGTTGGTAGCCTTACAACTGAGCCTTCTAATCGCCGCGCCGGACTTTGTTGTTTATATTCAAAACTATATCTATTTAGCCTGAGACGATAAGCGACGAGTAGTGGAAGAGGACTCTGCAACTTGCAGACCGATGGTGATTGTGCTACAAGGACGAACATCTGTTACCCCGGAAAAGATATCAAAGCCCTGTGAATAGACTGCAGTACACTACTAGTTTGAGTCCTCCCATCCTTTCCGGAGAGCTTATCAACATTTCCCCAACAAGGCCCTTGAATACAGATAGTAGGCAGTCACCAGCGATAAAAGGTCGATCCTTTATCCCTAGTGTAGTTTGCGCCATTTACGTGAATCTGGCACCGTGTAATTGTCTGAATACCGTCAATCTAAATCATCGTAGTGAACGTAGTATGTATTCGGCAGACTACCTTTTAGAGATGTTATTCCCGTTGCCGAAGGCTGGAACGACCGAACTGCACATCGGTATCACAGAAAGGCATCTTGTTAATCGGACCGGAAATAAAATAACCTCTCTTAAATTTATCCAGCTGTGTCAACGATAATAGTTTATTGTGAAATGCTGAAATACATAACACGGACTAGTCTAACCGTATGCCGAAGCGAATGAGCCTCTATGTCCGTCTCCGCTACTCCTAAAAGCGGGGCAGCCGTATGAAGTCGAAGAGGTAGCAGCAGGGCTTGGGACGTCCTTTGTATCAGGACCTGTACATTGTGTTTAATTAACTGTATTTGTCTTTGTCGAGCGGCGTTGTAAAGACCGTCAGTATCCAAACAGTGTCTGTTGTGGACCATAGTCCTATCAAACTAAGTTGGCTCCTGTCTGTACTTTTAACAATTTCCTTAAAAATCGGCTTAGGACATCACGGAGCTTGTGTCATCCAACTTGTCTGTACGTCCAGCTGGGAGGACGTTTTCACTTTTAATAATTTTGTTTGCAGAGATGATGCTAAAATGATTTATGCCAGGTTGTTTTATACCGACCGTCAACAATTCGCTCGACTTCTGCTTGTATCAATTAAAATTAGTGTTGGTTTGGCGATTTCCGCATCGAGGGCCCTATGGATCAGTATGCCAAATACTCTATGATCGCTGGATAAACTCGTTAATTGTTGTCCGTCTGAAATTGCATTCCAAAAAACAGACTCACCATCGGCCATTTTTGACATAACCACGTTTTTCGTTTCAGTTTATCAACACGGCGGTTACACCAGTTCGGATAGGAATGGTCTCGCGCATGAGCTTTGAAATCAAACAGAGTGCATGACTGTTCCGCAACTAAAAAACTCATTTTATCATACTTGTATGGGTCGTACACTGCCTGTATGTTTACGAGTATCCAAAAATTACTATTAATTTAAAGTCGGAAAACCTGTACCTAATATCGCACATCATAGGTTGTCGGATGTGCAGACATAAAGACCTAAAAGTCAAAAGTGCCGTTATTCCGTGTATACTTTCAGAAATTCCTCCCGCAAAAAATCTTCCTATCTCCACGACATTTATTATGCTGCTATCTCGAAGCTAGTACTATCTCCTAGTGATACCCACACATCCATATATTACCTATATTTATTGGCGACAGTAATAGCAAAGCCCGTTAGTATAACCACTGGCACACATGTTTAGCTCTTCCAGAATGTATTCCATTCCAAATGTATCGCATATTTTTTAATGTAGGTCAGTCTTAATGTGGATGGTCCACCTCCGCCAGAGGACACTGCACGCGTGCCTCTCCCAGGCGCAGGCATGGGGATGATGATGCCGACGCCAGGTGTAGGACGTGCCGTTGGTCGTGGCATGCCACTTGCCACACCCGCTGCTTCTGTGCCGCCGCCAGCCGCCGCTCCAGTGGGGCTCGGTGGACCCGTGTGGGGTGTTGGCGTGCCCGCCCCGAACCTCATGCAGCCGCGTGGTGCTGTACTGCCTCCGGGCATGCCACCGGGCTACGGCCGGGGTGCTGGAGGCGTGCTTCCACCGCCTCCAGTCGGCGCACCGCCGCCACCAGGAGGAACTCTTCGGGCAGCTCCGCCACCCCCGCCACCACCACCGATGTCCGGCTACAACTAATTGCGCGTTCATATACATATACATGTGTGTTTGAGGCATTTTACGGCGATAAGAAAAAAAATTTAGGGGGAGGGCAATTTTGTATTCTCCCGCACCCCCTTACTTGCCTGTAATAAAAATCCATTTTTACTCATCTTATCGTCTTATTTAAGCAATCCACTTACATATCTTTATCAGCATCTTAGAGTTTGGTGTAATGCGTCTACGATAGTTATTGTAATACGGAGGTTTGCCTAACTTCAAAGGGGCTCAACGTTATCTAGATTGCTATGGGGCCTATAGAATTACGGTGTCAAAAGTGATTTTTCTTGTCTGCCTGGGGACTGCGCGTAGAATTCTACAAAGTCAACGACCGGCAACGCGCTGGTTAAAGTTAAGCTGGCTAGTAACCCTTGTTGGATCAGGAGTCCCGCCGGATTGGCCTCAATCCCGGCGGCGAGGAGGAGGAGTCGGGACAGTGTGATCGGGAGGGTCTGCTCCGTCGCCAAAAACAGAGATGAAGAGGAGGGGAGATAGATCCACCGTAGGAAGGTTTGGTGTAGCAGACCTTGGCCGCCGTGAGAGAGGGTGGAAACGCGGCGAAGACGCGTCTACTGTGGTTCTCCTGGTTAAAGGTCTATCACGGCCGTAGAGGGTCATTCATCGCGTGGCAATCGGTGAGCGTCAAGCCCTTCTTTGGCGTTAGCTAGGGCGCCAGTACACTCCCGTTGTCAGTCAGCACGTACCAGTTTGTTGGGAAGTTGCGTCACAGGCGGGGCTGACGCTTGAGTCATGGAGTTTAAAGGTTAGCTTTGCAGAAGTTTTTAGACTGGCTACTCTGTAACGCAGCAACTGACGGGCACTCGCAATTTGTCGCTTCCTACGAATTCAACCGTAGTTGCATGCATTACATTTGCATCAGGAAGAATTGCCTCGAAGCTATCTGTCTAGTCTGTCGGTCTGGTTATTAATGTGCTCGAACCTTGATGTTTTACGTCGAGGATTTCCGATTGTCTCGCCACGTAATCAACATAAGCATAACCACAGTCGGATGTTGGGAGTTCTGTTGCGAAACGCCATTATTAGCAGTTTTGAGGTGGTTCCGTCAGTGGCGCGATTTCCCGATGCACTGTCTCGGCCTAATTTGGACTTGGAAGCCCGTGGTCGCATGTGGCTGTGTTCCAATCTATTGAGATTACACCAAGCCAGCCTTACTTTCGTTAACTGTGTGTTTTCGTGAAATTTAGGTAATGGTAGCCATCGCAAGCCTGTGGACGCGGGGTTTGTGCACGTACACTTTCGGAAGGTCAGCTCGTGGGCTAGTCGTGAATTACCGTTTGGCTTTGGGACAAAACACCCTGGACTCTATCTGCACAAAAAGCTAAGTAAGATCGAATTTAGTAGGTTAATTCTAGTCACGTGTCGCCATACCATCCGCCTTCAACTGTAAGCAGACGGTCTCTCTTAATGGGTGTGAGTGCTTGATTGGTTGATGAGTCGCTTAGTCTTTTGGACTCTAGCGTATGGTCTCAGGACTCGCTGGCTTTCTTCAACCGAATCAGCCGCGCCGTTCAACTTGCCTCTCTAAAGGTGTACCGGATGTACTGTTCATGTGCCCGAATTAAACTACTAATTTATGTCAGAGATAGCCTGAGTTAGTCCGAATCATTGAGTGCCCATAAAATGGTGGTTGGTAGCGTACAAAATTGCTTGATGTAGATGAGGTCGTAGAAGTGTAGAGCTCCTCTCAGTGGACAGTCGGTACCCGCGACAGCTAAGCGATGGAGCACCCCTGTCGGACTACTGCAAATATTGTTACGGAGTGGGCCTTTTGGATAATGTTAGCAAGACCTTGAGGCGGAGTGAGGGGGATCCTCACGTTTGTGCGGCTGGGTTCGACAGTGGTGAAAGACCCGATTACGTAGGTCTGTAGGAATCCGTCGCCCAGGGCGACTGCGCTGACTGGCGAACCACAGCAGACGCGTCTACGAACCGCGTTCGCACCCGCCCTCCCGGCGGCCAAGGTCTGCTACACCCATCTCCTTACGTTGGATCAACTCTCCCCTCCGCCCAGTCCGTGTTTTTGATGACGGAACAGCCCCTCCCGGCCACGCTGCTCCGACTCCTCCTCCTCGCCGCCGGAATCGAGGCCAACCCTGGACCTCTCTGGTACTGCTCGTTCTGCCGAGTCCGACTGGGCCGCCGCGACTGGTCTGTACGTTGCGGCTCCTGCAATGGCTGGTGTCATCTCCGCTGCAGTGGCCTCGCCACGGCTGCCGATTGGTCGCCCGCCTTCGCGTGTCCCAGCTGTCCCGTGCCCCCACCGATCTCCATGCCTCCAGCCCGTCCTGTCCTGAATCCGAATCCTCTGGTCTCCGACCCTGCCTCACCAACTGGTCTTAAGATCTTACAATTCAACGCCAACGGCCTCCTTGGGAAGCTTGACAAGCTCCTGGCCTTCATGCGCTCGCAGAGCATAGCTTTGGTGGCTATCCAAGCGACAAAGTGGTCTAACACCACTAAGGCCCCATCCTGTGCCGATTACACGATTGTCCGTCGCGACCGCGGCCGCAACAAAGGCGGAGGTTCGGCCTTCCTGGTGGACAAATCTATTGCCCATCACCAGCTTCCCCTGCTTGGATCCGATCCCACGGAAGTACTGGCGATTTCCCTTGACATTGGCTCGGCGCCGCTAACCGTCGTATACGTGTACATCCCTCCAACTTCCAGTTGTACTCCCGGTTTCACCGCCTCTATCGCTCCCTACTTACCTTCTGGAGACAGTTTGTTGCTAGCTGACTTAAAAGCCCACCATAGCCTATGGTGCTCTAACTTGGCAGCCGACCCCCGAGGAGAAGCCCTGGGTGATGAAATAGAACACGATCCCTTTGCCGTTCTCAACGAGAACAGCCAACGCGGCTCCCGACCAATGGTGCCTCCAGTTCGCCCGATGTTTCCCTCGCCAATCTCAGCCTGGTAGCCTCCACCATGTGGAATACGGAAATCAGCCTGGGTAGCGACCACCTCCCCATTGTGCTCGAATTGGCCACCGCCACCGAGCGTATCAAGGCCCCCAACCGGCACTTCATTAATTTCAAGAAAGCCAATTGGGCAGCGTTGAAGACTGAATGCGAAGCCGAGATCGATGGCCTACCGCCTCCCACCTGTGTCCACACGGCGGAGCGAGCCCTTCGTCGACTACTCCTGGCATCAGCAAGTCACCACATCCCTAACGGCCGCATTGCCCTTCTCCGTCCTAACTATCCACCCGAAGCCTCCCGCCTGGAACGAGAGAGAGAGACGAAATACGAGCGCGTGATGCCAGTGACCCGCGAGTTGGCGAACTGAATGGCTTAATCACTAAGACTACCAACGATGGCGAACGCCAATGCTGGCATGAACTAGTTTCAGATTGCAATTTCAGCGGCAACTCAGCTGCCACTTGGAAGCTTTTACGCAACCTGACCGAACCCCGGGCTGATACATCTAACCAGTCTATTAGCTTTGGGGACGGCAAGTTCATTTCCAGCAACGGTAAGATCGCCGCGAAGATGAACAAGCTGTTCTCGCCCCGCTTGGCGCCCAGTCCCAAAAGCCAGCGCTCCCTACGTCTCCATAAAGCCCCGACCCCAGACGTTTCCTTCTTGGCTGATGCCATCTTCACCGCCGTCAAGAAAACGAAAGCTTCGAAAGCCTTAGGACTAGATGGTCTGGCGCCTATCCATGTGCGCCACATCAGCCCGACGGTGGCTGCCTACCTTGCCGCCCTCTTCAACCTTTCAATGGGAACTTTAATCATCCCCGATTGCGGGCGCCAGTCGATAATTATCCCCCTGGTCAAAGCGGCCAAGGACTCCTGCCTAGCGACCTCTTATTGCCCAAGTTCCCTCCTCAGTCCATTGGCAAAGATCCTGGAACGGCTCTTCCACCCAATTCTGACGTCTGTGGTGGAACTATCTATCCACCAACGCCTGTGCAAGTGGTATCCTACGCGGACGATGTTACGTTCTTTTGCCGGAACCATGACATCGATCAGGCTGCACAGCTTCTCACGGAGTTCATGCCTGTTGTCGAAAACCTCCTGATCCAGCGCGGAATGACGATCTCGGCAGCCAAGTCGTCCGTAACTGTTTTCACGCTTGATCTGAAGGAGTTAAATCGTCACCCGGTCATCACCGTCAACGGGGCGTCCTTACCGCTCGTCCGCAAGCCCAAACTCCTTGGCGTGCGTTTTGATCCGTTTTTCACGTTCGCAGACCATGCCAGGGAGACCGCAAGCAAAGTAAGCCGCTGCACCAAGGTCCTCAAGGCTCTAGCAGGCACATCCTGGGGCTGCGCAAAAGAGACTTTGTCGACGGCTTTCAAGGCGCTGGCCAAGCCGCACCTCACTTATGTGGCATCAATCTGGTCTCCTACGATGAGCTCTTCCAGCCTCCGTCGCCTCCAGTCAGCACAGAACGCTGCCCTCCGCACGATCACGGGTTGCTATAAAATGCCGCCTATAGATCCTCTTCATGCGGAGGCTTCTGTTCTACCGGTCGCCCATCACAACTCTCCTTAGCCAGCAGTTCTGGTGGAGTTGTTCGCAACCCGGCCATCCCAATCATCACCGTTTCTGTGCTCCCGAGCCCTGCCGCAACGTCCGGCCGTCTATTCGAGCACTCCACAAGGAAGCTGTTGCCTCGTCTCTCGCGGATCTACCTGTTGATAGCTCTGCCACCAAGACAGGCTTCCAGCGTCTCCACCAGAGAGTCGTTGTCGAGGAGAAACGAGGTTACCGTCCCCCGGTCCTTTTGGGTGGCTATCCACATCCGATTGCGGCGTCGGAACGACGTCTCCCGAGGGTCACTCACTGTACCCTGGCGCAGCTACGCAGTGGCTACTGCATGCTCCTTCGCCAATACCAACACCGGCTTGACCCATCCATACCCGACTGCTGTCCCGACTGCGGCGTCTCGCCACATGACTGCCGTCATCTGTTCGCCTGCAGTTTTCGGTCAGGCTCCCACCTCACTCCCGCGGACCTGTGGCTCAAGCCGGTCGAGGTCGCGGCTTTTCTCCGTCTCCCAACTACTCCCAGTTTGGATTCCGGCGGGGATTCCTGATCCAACTATGGGCTACGACGCACACACGCCAACACCGGAGGGCTAGATGGCCGAACAATCATCACGCCCGAGTCCACCGCCCGTAATGAAAGTTCGAAAGGTCAGAACCCGTGTGCCGTTCAACGAACTATCTACGCGCAAGAAGGCAATTAACGCTAATTGTCACTGTATACCTGCAGTAATGACTGTATCCTATAAATACTGCAAACTCCTGTGCATGTATTACCCATTCTGTTACCGTTTTCTGCTAATGTCTCTGATGATAAATCCGCGACCAATATCGAAACGTCAGGCGAATAAACGTATTGTCCTTAGCGATTGACTCGCCTTTTTCTCAAATACTAAGATCATGTTTTGCATAAAGCGTAGTGTAATGATTGCCTTTGTCAGCCGAATAATTTTTATATAAGCAGGTAATTAAAAGTACTTCAAGTACAAAGAACGTTCTCTGGAAATGCAAAACTCACTAGTCACACAGAAAAAGTACAAGAAAACCTGGAAGCAGTCTAGGTGGTCATTGTGCGCGCCAAGAGGGAGGCAACGGTAGCTATACGCGATGGACTCCAAGCAAGATGGGTGCAAATAACGACGAATACATTTTGCACGGCGAGTACTAAAGACACTATTGGTGACTTTATTACAGTCGGTGATCTGGAGAGAGGTAAAATACGAAACCCAGAGCGAGAACGAAGGATGTAAAATGAGGTTAGTCAGGGCTACTTAGCCTCGCTGAAAAGATAAGCCGGGTATGATAGCTTGCAGCTATGCGACCGGGCAATGCAACACACCAATAGCACACCACTTGAACTCGTCCCATAATCATGTAAAAGCAGCTGCCATCAGTAAAACCAGTCAGACATTCCTGAGCACGACTGGACGCAGTCAACACTAGACTTGGCTTCGCCAGCGGCCACTGCTGCCTAAGACAGCAACACAGGGTTCTGTGCGCAATAAATCCCTCAGTCTGGTGCCTTCTGCTAGGCGGAGACTAACGAACAGCTAGCAGGCAGCTAGCATAGAGGTAACGAGCCGCGCTCACGGCAGGCTGTCGATCGGCCTACAGACGTCAAACGCATACTGGCAATCAATCAATTAATAATTTAACATTTGAGCTGCAGCCAGCCGGTGAGTCACAAGCCAATCGTGTCGCTACCCACGCCAGGAAAGAAGCTGGTTGGCCCGATGGAAATTATTTTACATACGTTTTTTGCCCTAAATATATTGTAGCTGCTTTTGGGTTCTTCTTGTCGTGTTCTTCTTTGGAGGCTCACACAAAATGTAATCAGGCGGTGACATCTCGGCCTTGGCTACCGTTACAACACCTGCCGTTTTCTAATAACCTGGGATTCAACCTGACGAGTGTAGGGGCTCCAAGTACAACCACTACTTCGACCGCTACAAACCGAAACAACCGAGCCGGCTACAATTTCGGGTAATCTGTAGCCAAACAAACGGTAGACTAGGCTGCTTTACACTCCGGTTACGTGGCTCTTTGAGTCAAGTAGAGGGAACCAATGTGTGTGTGTGTTTATCTGGGCAGTAACACCAGAAGATGCCAAACAGGAGAGGGATAAGATCCAATCCCCGAATTTCGGCACCGACATATAAGCGGGATATATTGGCCGAACAACGAGACATCTGGGGAAGAGGGTACGCGAACACATACCAGCCTAGCTAGGTGAAGGAGAAAATCGATCGATTTCAAGTTCAATTCTCGCACACTTAATCGATACGAATCACCCAGTTGACAGGGGAGAGGTCTTTCAGGTCGCAGGTGAGCCCGATCCGGGCGATTAAAGTTGTAAACGAAACCTTCGACTTCAGTAGATGATAGTTTAGGTAGAAACAGTGTTGTAAACACTTTGTACTTGTAACCAGACATTCACGGATGGGTGTGACCTCAATTGTGCAATTAGATCAGCCCAAAATATTCCACTTTCTCCGATTCACCGAATTACGCTTTATGGCCATAAGTACAGCCATAAAAGTGCATTTGGTTTTAATGATAGAGTTCTTATGAAGAGCACTCATGTGCTGTAAAATAAGCAAAGTCCTATCCCTGAGTCAAGAAAAATAGTAACAAAATAAATGTTGAGTCGAACACTCATCAAAAGATGTACTCTCTCCCATGAAAAAGGCAAATTGTGGTAATGGTATTTTTTGGTAAAATTGAATCATGTATCAGACCCAATTGGTTAATACCGTAATGGTCTTCACTAGGCACTATGATTGAGTAAAGCAAAGGTTCTTAGCTATGGGAACCGAACAAAAAGC
>JAYGXS010000010.1:3550746-3607634 GCA_036362985.1 Ligula intestinalis
TCTTCTATAGAGTGTTGTACTTTTCAATGTGGAAGTTACTTTTTCTTCGAGGTGACCCATAAATTTATCTGCAAAGGTAGGACCAAGAGGACTACCCATTGCCACTCCGTCAACTTGTCTTTACAGTTGGCCATTAAATAGGAACTGAACATTCTTTGTACATAATTTTAATGACTCTCGTAATATGTCAGGGGGCAGGCGAGTTTCAGAGGCATATGCACAAATGATATCAATTGTTTCATCCAGGGGCACGTTGGTAAATAGTGACTCAACGTCCAAAGATATCATATATCTGCCTGCAATATTTTGATGACTAATTTCATCGACAAATTGGAAACTGTCTCTCAGCGTATACGTAGAGAATCTATTGCGAATTGGTTCTAGTTATTTTACTAGCCAACGCGCTAGTGTGTGAAATGGTGAATTGGACATGGACATGATAGGTCGTAAAGGGATATCCTTTTTGTGAGTTTTAGGTAATCCATATAGTCGCGGAATATAGGAACCCTTGGGTTTTAAATATAGTCCTGTTTTGGTGTCTAACAAATTATTATCCATCAAAAGCTTGATGGTCTTCCAGGCGGACTCTTCCAAAGCCTTGGTTTCCTCTTTTCCTTGTGATGCTAGACGAAATTTGCTAGAATCATTTAGGATATTTTCCATTTTCTGTACATAATCCTTGCGATTGAGGATGACAACACCATTCCCTTTGTCAGGTTTAGAAATTACTATGTCTTTGTGGTGTTTCAGAGCAGATAAAGCAATAAGATGTTCCTTGGTTATTGGTGAGCGTTGTGTTATTGGCGCTCGACGATATTGGTAAGCAATATCAACAAATTTAGCTTTTAGCCAACCCAATTCGTCTTTGGATCTTGGTTTTAGGTCAGTGAGTTGGAAGTTAAGGTCCTCGAATTGTGCTTCCACTTCAACTGCATTGATTCGCTTGGGTGGAACGCGAAAATCAAGTCCCAAAGAAAGTGCCTCTGTTTGAAGTTTGTTAAGTTTAATACCAGATAGATTCAAAATAAGTTCATCTGTGTTTGAGGGGAAAATGTCTTCTGTAGGTTTCTTACAAAGTGATTTCATTAACTTAAGACGGTATGATTCTCTAGTCTTATTTTGTATGATGTAAGCATGCTTCAAAAATATAGACCAGCAGTAGAAACTTATCTTGTCCAGAATATGGTTCGTCTGGTGCAAGCGAGATTTGTTGTCATCTAACAACTGCATCGAGTCTTCTATTTTAGACTGTATCAGCCGGTCCAGATTTTTAAATGTCGGGCGTAACTTCCCACGACGAAGGACTTTGTAAAACGTTGTAAGGAACCAACCGCCTTTTGTTTTAATGCACATTTTGTGAATTTTGAATTGTTTTAGTGGCGGTCGTGGGAACGTTGTGTGAGACAGTGCTGGACGACAACCAGACCAGAGCCTCTAAGGACGTGTCTGAGGAACACCAGCTCTTTTCACCTTCAGAGGAGCATTAACGATTATTATTCTTGTTGTAATTCAATAAACGTTCATAGTGTACGAATTCCTTTGTGTTGTGTGTGCGACCGCTTGTGAACAGTCATACGTGTAATCATGATTCATCAGACTTCCGATTCTGAAGGATCCCAGGCATCTGACCCGACCGCAGGAATAACTCGACTACAAGGACCAACGACAGGAACATCAGAGAAGGTAGCGTACGGAGCAGTCACAGTGGATAAAGAGGAACCAGGCGCGTCTGTTACAACGTAGTAGGGTATTCCTTTTGCTTTAAACAGTTCTGTAGAAATTCAATTCGTGTGTTTTCTTTCGTTATTCGACATCGTAGTTTCAAAAGTCTTTCCAAAGACTTGATGGTGTCCAAAGGGAGGTGCAGCTTCAGAAATTTGAAACATCGTTTCCCAGGTACAAATTTGAAGACAGCGTATGTAGCAGAATTTAATGGTACCATAAATTTCGCGAGCGCTCATCAGCCGCTTCCGCTCGCTGCATAAACAGAATAACGAATGATAAATTACAGAAATGAATTCATACAGAAAAATCGATCGAAAACATGAAGGTCACTTGAGTTAGCCAAGAGGCAATCAATAAAGTAGGAATTCAAACATTGTGGACAGCAAAAAAACGCAGTAAACTGTCAAAGGCAAAAGCATCTAAGGCAAAAAGGTGGAAAGGGGGTAGGTAAACAAGGAGCCGGTGCTACCACGGCAGGGTAAGGTTCACCACATGCTCTAGTTGTTTACATAGGTCAGGTTTAAACTGCCTTATGTATGCTGCCTCCAGGTAGCGTAAGATACGAGTTGTTCGTGCCCGAACAAGTACTCGGAAGGATATTTTAGGGTCAATAGAATGACCCGTATCCAATAGGTGTTCAGTAATAGAAGAACGGGGAGTCCTATTCTCCTGTCTTAATAACCAACTCGGCTAGTGCTCTTTTGCTCTGGCTGCCAATTGCCGTTGTGTTCGTCCTATGTACTTGCATCCGCAAGTGCATGTAAATTGGTAAACAACATTAGAAGTGGCATATAACGGCAAGGTGTCTAAGTAGTGGGTTGTACTAGGATCACTACGATCATCAGGCCAAATCCCAGGATGGAAGTTAAAAGACGCAAGTCACCAGAAGGAGTGAATGAAAGTGTTCAGTACTCTATATTGCTGACCAAGGTGGCAGTGGCCACTGTCGAAGCCAGGGCTAGTGTTGGTTGCGCCCAGCCAGACCTGAGAGAGCTTGAGAGAGTGGTGACAGCTGTTTCAGTAGGATTGCGGTGCAGGTTCAATTATTCTCTTATTGGTGTCTTGCAATTACCTGAAGGGATGTCGCCTGCAGAGATCTTTGCTGAATCGGCCAGGGGGGAGTATTTAAATGGCTTTGGTGTAGGTGCGTGACTGAGTAAACTGCGGTCGCCAGGGTGACGGTCTCGGGGCCGGCAGAAAGCCGCCAAACTATAAAACCCTCAGCGAATCAATGCATCGCCAGAAATCACATTAACAATGAGTATTATACGAACATTATTTAAAAGAATAAATTCAGGGGCTTATTATACTCGCATTTAATAGAATTTCATTTTAAAATATACTGTAGTGCTCTTGCTGAAATAGATTTCGAGATATTTGCTTTCTTGGCTCGCTGAGTTAAAAAGGTTGCCGACCCCTGACTTAGCCCACTAGTCTCTCCTCGCCTAAGGTGTTAAGTGTTAACGGGTTATACTATCTCATTGCGTGTCCTCCCTTTTCCGGTAAGGGAATGCCTGCAACGTTGGACAAACTCCATCTAGGCACCATTGTTTCCCATCCAGCTTCGCATGTCTTAAGGCACCAATTACCGCAAAAGGGTCGCCCAAAGTGTCTGGCTCCATCATGCTTCGAATCAGTATCAGTTTATTGAGGAAGTTTCAGGTGTTGCTGTGCGACAGTAGGGTCCGTCGGCTCGGATGCATGCCTCTGGATGCCCTTCAAAAGACGTCTATGTCCGGATGGCACGTTTGCCGTACAGAAGAGTTAGGAGACGAATACGCAGAAGGGTTGACTCGGCCTGGAATGGCGTTCGACCATGAGAAGCGAGAGAGAGAAAGCGCCACAGCCTCGCGTTGCCGCGCACCGGAGTGAAAAGCCGAGTGAGTTCTGCCTTGCTTGTTGGATAGGCTTAAGGTAAAGTTGCAGCCAACCAGGTAGACAGGCGGTCATCGATTGGCTGGCGCTTGTGCAACGCTTGCTGCGGCGAGAAGGGGGAAGCGTACGGCTTCTGGCAGCGGTTGCCAAGTGCTCGGCGAAGAAAGGCAGGGAGCGTGAGTCAACAGCGGCAGGCTCCCACACGCTTGGGGTGTGAACTGCGACAGGAGGTGTGTGCGGTGTGTCCGGTACGGCACAGGTGTGTCTACTTCTTAGAGAGACAGGAACTTCAGCAATAACAGGTCTGCGATGCACGTAGCTGTACGGGGCCGCCCGCGCGCTACAGTGACGATGTCAACGAATCTGACCTTCTGGCCCGAAAGGCTTGCGCAATCACCGTCATGACACGGATCGGGGCTTCGAATTGTTCCCCATGATCTACGAATTCCTAGTAAGTGCAAGTTATAAGCTAGCGCTGATTTCGCTCCTGCCCTTTGTACTACTACCGATTAAATGCTTTAGTAAGATCCTGTGACTGGAGCCATTGCAGTATCAGCCGCAAGGTTGGTACTCGACAGGTGTTGAGAAGACGACCAAACTTGATCATTTACAGTAAGTAAACAAGTCGCAACAAGGTTTCCATAGGTCTTACTGACTTTGTCTTTACAGCGGAAAGGGAGATGGGAACGACGAGCGAGTGGGCGGATTACCCGCAAGTCTGCTTTCAACCCAATTTTCATCCGCGGTAGTTCGCTGCGCTGCTTCAGCTTGCCGTAGCCTTCGTTCAGCTTGCCTCAGTGCCTGCCTCGGCATCGGCTGCGGCTTGTTGGAGCTCACGGTTGCTCATCATTCGAAATCAAC
The DNA here is from genome assembly GCA_036362985.1 of Ligula intestinalis. NCBI lineage: Eukaryota > Metazoa > Platyhelminthes > Cestoda > Diphyllobothriidea > Diphyllobothriidae > Ligula > Ligula intestinalis. Next base: position 3,555,208 of record JAYGXS010000010.1, read on the forward strand.
GGGGTAACTGTCGAGGAGATGGAGGACTGACAGTCAGGCTGCAATGGCTCCTTCTTAATGTGTCCTTTATGGCATTTAAGGGGGTTGCCTCCTATGTGTGCCTTCTGGTAGCGGCGGCGCCTTCTCCTCGTCTCCTGCCTGTGGTGTTAGTGCGTGGGTGCAAGCCTGCGACTGACAGCTAGGTGGTAGCCTGTTGCTAGCGGTGGGGGAGAGAGTGAGTGAGGTCGATCCTCAGCGCATTTCATCGCTCACTGTAGTCAATCTGATGCGCTTGAAACTATCGCGGTGCGCTAAAAGCCGTGGCTTGGAGGGTTGCCAGCTGGCAAGGGAACTCGGAAACTGCAGTCAGTCCAGTGTGTGTCTCCTTGCTGCCTGCGGGCTGACAGTCAGACTCAGTGGCTCCTTCTTACTGTGGTCTTAATGGCGCTCCCAGTCGGGAGCCTACCTACCTAGCGAGACGTCCTGTTGGTAAGCATGTTCGTGAGTGTCGGTCGCGCCAACCGTCTGGGCCCTGACTCATCTCCAGCCTTCTTGCTTCTGTCTTGACAACTGGGTCCCGGTGTGGGAATCATGAGAGAGTGGGGAAGATTCTCCGTGAGCCTACTTTCGCTGCATACCCCCTGGAAGTCACCGCGTTGCTTCAACGCCTTGAAGATCCTGGTGGACATCGCAGAAATCAACGGTAGAACTGTTTTTATCTTGCGTGCAGTGCGCCGATACGCACTGGCCGTGGTTCAGTATGTGTATCACGCCGTGCGAGCTCTAACATATGTTGGCAGTGATGATGATGCTGGTAATGATGATTGTGGTGGTGATGACGACAAAGATGATGATGATGATGATGATGATGATGATGATACGTAAGATAATCATATTGGGTTGAAGACTGCTATGTTTGTGTGCTGCTTGCTATGTTCTCTATATTACCTGACTTCAGATCAGTCGTGATTACCCGCTGAACTTAAGCATATCACTAAGCGGAGGATAAGAAGCAAACCAGGATCCACCTAGTAACAAGGAGTGAAGGGAGAATAGCGCTGCACCGAAGCAGGCGTTAATTTAACTGCTAGGCAATGCCGTGTTTGGGTCGACTCGCTGGATTTGGCCTAGAGAAGTTGAAAGGCCCGTGCGAGTGGAGGTTTAGACATGTGGGGCAATTCATTTGGCCGACCTTCGAATCGCCTTGTTTTGAAATGCAGCCCAAACTGGGTGGTAAACTTTGTCTGTTAGGACGGCCCAGCACGCGACTCATCTTTCGGCCCGTCCTGAGGGCAAGATAATAAAGAAATCCAACAGGCCACCGGTACATGCAGACGTAAGCGCGCGCGCACGTGTCAAACTGAGGCGAACAGCCTTGCTTGGTGTCTGCCCGAATAAGCGCCTCGTAGACGGACCAATAAGAAGACATAGGAAACAAAGGCTGTCGGTCCTTTAGTACGGTGCCACCGCTGGAAGCGGTATGCTGCGGCTGGAGACACGGTATTCTGTTTGCTGAGCCCGACGACAGAAGACACGCTGCTGACGGACACAGGACTAGTTTCCGGACACACAGAAGACAAAGCTGATGTATAAGCAGAACTAGTGACAGTAAACTATTATCTGCTATCCTGTCTTGCCTTCTCTTCCTTACACGCAATTTGGGGGGGATATAACCAGTGTCGACGCAGACACACTCAAGTTTATAACGCCATTCAAGGCTAAATAAAAGCACGAGTCCGATAGATAACAAGTACCAAGAAGGAAATTTAAAAAGTACTTTGAGAGAGAGAGAATAACCAGTGCATTAAACCGCACACGGGTAAACGGGTGGGGTCAAGCTTCAAGCCTAGAGGATTCAGTTGGTCGGTGTGTATACGTGCCTGGCGTGTCTGTCGGACGGAGAGTCTAGCGCGAAAAGGTGAGCCTGGCCTTCTTTCGGGAGGTAGGTTCAGGATCGGTATCCCGGGAGTCTGCTGGAGCTGGCTGGCATGTCTGATTTGGATGGATCGACCAATGCACTTCGTTTCTCTTTGGCGAGAACCACGAGCACCACGAGCACCACCAGTCTGCCGTAGTCAATTCAAGTTTATCAAAGCAAGTATAGGCAAACTCGTTTGAAATCCCTATTGGTACACAGTAGTGAAGAAATGCATCGCCACAGCCGAACATTTCAAAGAAGTCGTTTACATAATTGTAGGTGACTACTCGATTGTTTCAAGTAATATGCGCACATGTGGTGGTGTCAGTTAACACGAGCCAGCAGGTGTAACTGAGCAAACAGACCAGATAGTGAAAAAATTCCTAAGGCATGGCTCAGAATTCAAAATAGAATGTCATTTGTGGTGTTTTAGGAGGAAAACTGTCGCTTGTGGGAGAAAGTATGTGAAAGATAGGACTAGCATGCTGCTGTGAAGGTTGGCAGCAGCCAAGGGGTCCATGATGGTTAATATCTTTATCCGAAGGGCCACGCGAGGAGGGGACCTCAGAGTCACGAGAACATCCCCAAGAACCGGAGATGCGACCCTGATACGCCCAAGCTGTGACAAGAACAGAGGCACCCGCTACGTCGTCAGCAGTCGGTTTTTAGGTCGATATGAGAAGAACTTGACAAGGCCATGTTGCCTAGGACCCTAGGTGTGGTAGAGAAGGCCGCAAGTCGAGTTTAGTCGATGGCTCTTCGCGGTTGTCGCTGGAGCTTTTTATTATCACAGGCGAACTAACTCACTGAACGGCGTGCGTAAGTTTCAGATTTGCACACCCGTTATCGAGCACTGGTCGTCAATGGGCCTATTTGTCGGTGAGCAGTTTCCGGTGGATGTCTTGTTGGGCTATGGTGGTAGGAATAACTGTGAAAGGCACCAGGGTTGTCGGTCTCTAGTTTGCGACTCGTTCGCACACAGCTTGTGGCCGTGGGGTATTGCTGCAGGCTGCCAATCGCTGGGTCGATGGTCGTGTTGCCTGCGCAAAGTGGGTCCGGCGGTGGTCTAGTGTTGGATGGTTTGCATGTGATGCTTCCTGTGCGAGTCGGCGTGGACCAAACAGTCTGTGGTGTTGTGGTAGACGAGCTACCCGACCCGTCTTGAAAGACGGACCAAGGAGTCTATCACGGTCACGGCGCACATCCTGTTTTCGAAGAATAAATTACCGATTTTGACAGTTCCGCTGTTAAATCTCCTGAGAAATTAATTTCAGTTCGCGGTATATATCAGTATATATGAGGTAAGTGTGTATTTGCGTTGAAATCCACCAACCCCTGCGAAATATACACCTGCTACCATCAGACAGTCTTTCGTAGCATCAACTGACTTTGTAACTTACCACACTAACAGCCTAGGTACTTGCTAAAAGGCCCAGACACGTGTTTGGCCAGTATGTAGTGGGTCGTGCCTGGCCGACTAGCTCGCGTCGAAGTGCACTTTCCCAAAGGCTCACCGACGCGGTTTTCGACGTCTTGATCAGCCAGTCACAGTTCCCGCCTCTACGTGATTTGAACCAAACGACGAATAGCGAGCTTGCACGCGTTCCCGACGCAAGCTTCTTCCTTGCCCAAAATCACCAGGCTGACCTAGCCAATGGACGCGCTCTCTCTATCTTCCGGCCGGATTGCTGCTAAGAACTCACTTGGACTGCGGCTGACTCCCCTGTCGGTTGTAGGCTCGCCAAGTCAGACTTCCTTTATCTATTATCCTCTCCTTTGTGTACACAATACATTCTTCCCACAACTCTGGCCTTTACGGAATTCTCTTCGCACTAAGTAACCATGGTCTGAAGATCGCATTTGCTGGGCTTAACTCTCTTAACCCCTGCGAAAAGTATTCTGCCGCTGTTTAAAATGCTGATTAAAAGCTGAATTATTAGCTTAATTGTTGATCATTATTTGTATTTCTAAGCCTTTATAAATTGCACATACTGATGGTTGTCTTCTTTCACTATAGGTGAAAATATACAGTCTTATACTTTTTCACCCGACATAGCTTCATCCTAGTTCTGGAAGATTCACGCATGAAGCAAGTGATCTATAGTATAAATATAGAAATCGAGTTTTATTGAAATACGGGCATCCAAAAATATTAAATTAGGAAGAGTAGGGCTTCTTTGGGTAGGTTGACACGTTAAAGTATGCATTGTTGAGGCAGGTTCCCCCGCCCGTCTTCAAACCTGAGAAAGTGTATAACAAACAATTAAAATTTTAAACACCGATAAAATTCAATAATCATATGTCAGTTTGCGTCATTGGGCATTACATACATTTCGCCATTTCACCGTGATTGGTTGCGTGCATTGAACTTGGCCTTGAGTTACTTATAGCTGACGTCGAAATCGATATGCCTGTTGATGCATGCCTCGTCTGAGTGAACTGTTTCCAGGAATCCACAGTCTTTTCAAGTTGGATAAGTGCCAACAAGCCGTGTGTTCTCCCATGCGAATTTGTGGCCGGTTTTCAGTGTCTGCATGGCCACCTGGGATAAATGGTCTCGTCTTCTGACCGCCGATTGATGCTGGTGTATGCGGATTGAGGCAAAGTTCCCAGTTTGACCACAGCGGGGTCTTGTAGACCACAATTTTTCTTTCAAGATGGCCGACCCCAGAGTTGAAATTTTGGAACTAAACTCAAGTTCCTGTAAGGCATAGTCTGCATCAGTGGATATATTAATTGAGTTAATTTTCATCCTGCGTCCCCGATAACAAATGACTAGCATCGTCGCGCTGAAGGAGCAGGCACAGTGTTTGCAGTGCGCTGATTGGTGTTGGCCACTGTGTACGCACGCACGCTGGCTATGCTCACGCGCCAGTTCGCCGTACGCTGATTGGGCACTTGCTATAGCCATGCACGTCTGCGCGGTGACTGGCCGCGCTGACGCACCAATTGGCGTGCACGCCCATACTCGCGTGAAGGCGCTTGCGCGTTTTCAGGCAGCGCACACCTGTCCTCTCGCCCTCACGACCGTGTAGAACATTCCCGGGTAAGCAGGTCGTTTGTGAAGCATGGGCATATGCAACCCCGTCCCCCTTCGTCACGACCACTTCAGCTCCTCCCTCCGAAGCAGGCAGTAGTTACATGCATGTGTGTATTGAAAGAAGAAAACGGAATGTTTGTACAGGGGAAAGTGAGGAGGGAGTTATGTACAAGGTTAGGCAAAAATAATTTTCTGTGGTAAAATCCTGAGTTTCGCCTCCCTTCCTTGTTGGTAAAAACCGTAAAACTTTATATTATATCCGTCGTTTACGTTCATATCGCAGACTGCAAGCCCTAATCTGGTCATTTATAGAAGCCCGTATTATGCCCCTCACTAATTACTGCTCTCCAGGTATTTTTTCAGCCTCACTTGAAAAAAGACCTGGTCAATTTTAAACTGACATTACAATACAGCGACACTCTAAAACGTTCAAGCAATTTGCTGATCGCATCCTTAGTGAGGTCGCTCATTCTCTACACTCTGAACTAATGGTTGCGAAGTCTTCCCGTACTATACGCCGAAGCATCCGTCCCATTCCTAGCACGCTGCCTCACGTGTAAAGAAACGGAAATTGCGAAGTTGAAAGCCGGTCTGTCTTCATAACAGATATGAATATCGTGCAAACCTTTAACTTTGAGTATTCGATGACCTTTTACCATAACCCCTTAGCTTACCTTATCCCTTGGTATCTGTGAATGGAGCCATTTTTTTGCTGAACACTTTGGATATTAACTTCAAAATAACGCATTCTCCCTCGCTCGCGTACATGTATGCGCACGCTACAGCCTCTCTGCTAATTTTATTCTTCTGTCTTAAACTGTAACTCGTAAAATTGTCGTTTGCATTGGTTGCCTTAAAACATACCCTATCACATATCCTTCCCAAATATGTCATAAGTTATTACGCACAACATCCATCGTGACAAATTTGCTTTCACCTTATAGCTACTTAAAATACTAATATCTCAAGGAAAGGCATCCTTTGGGAAATATGGAAAATGTATTCAGTAATTGTTCGACGCTAAATCCCCAGGAACCAGATAGTTCCATGCAGGTGCCCTAAACAAACGGATAGCGAATCCTTCCTTATATGAGGAACGTGTCCGAACTCGTTGAAAGACACTTGCGGAAACACCAAATAAAAGTGGCGCACAAACCAATGGCAACTTTACGCACCCAGCTAGTACACCCTAAGGATAGGGTTGGCTATCCCGATAAGAAGGAAATCATCTACAAAATCCCACGCAAAACTTGTGACATGGTATATTGTGGCCAAACAGGAAAGTGCTCTCCATACGCATCCATGAGAACCAGTTGGCAGGGAAGAGATGTGACCGTTTGTCCGAAGTGGCTATGCATTGCCTTGAGACTGGACATAACTTTGCATGGGAGAAAACAGGCCGAGAATTTCTTGAGGCCATGCACTCCGATTAGTCATGCATCAGTCGGGGAACCGAGTTGGCTGGAATGTAAAAACATCTCAACGAAAGTTGTAGCGGATAACTATGGACCCAAATGAACCGCAATAAGCGCCCACACTGGTTGACTGGCTGTGACGATGCATTTCTTAAATCCTATGTACCAAGAGGGAGTTCAAAGGCGTATACCTACATTTTTCTTGAATACAGTTGACTTGATTTGACTCGGACAAAACCCGGACCGAAACATATTATAGTTGCCAATTAGCCATTACGCAATTGCGATTGTTAATTACGCCCACCACGGCGTGACGCAAATTACAGTTACCAATTAGTGCCCACACTAAACAACTACAGTAGTCGCTGGTTATTAAGCCCACATCGAGATCGACATTCCAAGCAAACCCGACAACACTTTTATCTCCTGCACTACGTGTGTGGTGTACAAGCTTGCACTAGAACTTTGAAAAGTTAGTTGTTCTTTGCGCATTTTCTCAAGTCTGAAGGCAACCTGGGTATCCAGTGTCAAACGATTCCTGAATACGTTTTCCTAATTTCCCAAACAACGCCTTTCCTTGAAATTTCATTTCTTGGGCTGCTTGCCTTCCAGGTTATAAGATACAGTAGTCACCGGTTATTAAGCCCACGGTTAATAGGCCCAGCCGCTTATTAAGCCCAATTTGGCCTGGGCCCGAGGTGGGCTTAATAACCGGCGACTACTCTACTGATATATGTTTTCTTTATGAAATTTCAGCCATGACTCAGACGCAAATCTCCCTTTAGCGTAAAATTTCCTCAGTAACCACCCGTCTTATGCATGAACAAATTTGATCTTGTATTTGAAAAGTCAGAATTCTGGGATGAGAATAAGAGTTCATCTTCTGAACTCCTAAACTTGATCTTGACATTATTTATATGCTTTATTAAAAATTTGGTTATCTATTTACGGTTCTCGGAGCCATCTTTGATGAATAGGTATCTTCACTGGCTTCTCATCAATGCGTTGTCCACCGATACCTGTGACCGGCATAAAATAGGTTTTAATTTTCTTTTAAAAATGGCTCCGAAAAATTATACAACTTAAAGACGTCACCTTTCAGTTCCTTTTCTCTTGTGGCTTTAACTCTAAAGTCGCAGAAGCTAAAAGGTTGTCACCTCGGATTCAAAACCCACCGATTCTCATCAAACTGCTATTCGGTGGTAGAAGTGGGTAACCCTAAGTATACGTCAATAACACCAAAAGTTGTCTCTGAGGCGGGCTTTTAAGCCAACGTAAGCCTACGTCCCTCTGGATCAACGGTAATTTCAAGTTCACTTGAATTTTAACCCGTTCACCTTACTCCTGATTCGAGTGAAATCCTGGCAGCGCCAATTCGTTCCCTTCCAAGCAAATCACGCCTGTTATAGCTATAAAATAAAGTAGACCTCAATTAACCCATCGTAAATATGTTTGTGATGTCAAACAAGTTGTCAAATTCAGTAATGTCCTTGTAGATGGGGACCTTGCTAACACTTCAGCATCTACAACGCATGAAAACAGTCACGTAAGCACTTTTCCCAGACCAAAAACTGTCCAAAATACCCAAACAATTAGGTCTACTAATTATTTGTCAATAGCAAAAACAGCAGGATTTATTGCATCCATGACATTTCGGGAGAGCTCATCAGCGGCATCCACTCCAATGCACTATAAGAGTAACGAATGAGAAAAATGCAAAATTAAATTGGTGCAGAAAGGTCGAAAAGGTCATGGGGCATGGTCATGAAGGCTAATTATTGAAGTAAGATAGTTAAACAAGTTGGAAATAGAGACAGAGGAAAAGGAGTTAAGGCGAAAAGTTGGGCCGGGAACTGGACAAATCTGGCAGCCGGATGTTACCCAGGCAAAGCAAAATTAACCACATGTTCTAATTGTTTCCATAGGTCGGGTTTTGATCACCTTATATAAGCTGCCTCCAGGTAGCGCAATGTACGAGTTGTTCGTGTTCGAATAAATACTCGGGGGCAGTTTTAGGGTCCACAGAATGACCCGTATCTAGCAATTTTTCTGTAATGGAGGAAAAAGTGTGTTGTGGAGAGAAGAAGTGCACGCTATATGACTCATGGCCGCAGGCCGGCAGCACACGTGACGCCCCCGCGCATTCACGGCAGTCGGCGAAAAGGGCCGCCCGGAATACCTTAGGCCGTCATGTCAGACGCCCATGCCTGCGCATATGCCGTGAGCTAAGAAAGCGCGGTGGCCGTAGTCAGGATTATTCCAGAATGTCTAGGAGCAGGCCATACGCTAGGAATATTCTGAAAAGACCGGAGCCGTATAAATAAGCCAGAGTGGACAGAATAAAAGGTTTTGATCGCCTTATATAGGCTGCCTCCAGGTAGCGCAATGTACGAGTTGTTCGTGTTCGAACAAGTACTCACAGGGGCACTTTTAGGGTCCACAGAATGACCCGTATCTGGCAAGTCTTCTGTAATAGAGAAACGAGTGGTTCGATTTTCCAGTTTAAAGAGTCAACTAGGCAAGTGCTTCTTGAATCTGGCTGCCAATTTCCTTTGCGTTCGCCTTATATACTTGTATCCGCAGGTACATGTAAATTCATAAACGCAATTCGAGTTGGCGTGCAATGGTAAGGCGTCCTTCCGACATCCTTCCTTGTGCCGGTGATAGGTGTAGAATAGGATACACCTTAGGATACCCCTGGTAAATCTTAGTCAGTTTTCAAATTAAGTAATGTCATTACTGAACGGAATCTTGTTAAAACTGTAATTACTGATGGGAACCTTGCTAACACTTCAGCATCTATAACATATGCAAACACACACGTCAGTACTTTCAATAACCAAAAAACGGTCAAATATAACCATATAATTAAGTCAGCTAATCATTTTAACAGTTTTTCAAAGCCATTCATGGCATTTTAAAATGACTATTTTTCGGTAAATAATGCTAACATACCTCAAACTCTCATGCTGAGGTCACCTCATGTTGTAAACAAGTGTGTTCCTGTGTCAACACCGGTTATGTTCCCCCAGTACGTGTTAGGAAGAGAAGACAGGATAGGATAACTGATGATACAGTAAGTACACTTTCTCATGAAATAAGTTGGAAAACGTAATGAAAGTCTTTTTGCGGGAAGTCAGCACACGCGGCGCGTCCCAGAACTATTATAACAGTAACGTTAGAACTATAAGCAAAAACAAGTCAGAATTTTGTTGAGAAATTACTATTTTCTAGCATAAAAATGTAATTTTCATAAAAATCTGCAAACTCAGGAAATGGCAGCATTATAAGTCAATGTTTCAAATAAAAATATAAATTTTTCAGGCAGAGAATCTCCAAAAAATCGTCAAGGTAATAGATAACATGTACAAATACAGTATTTAGTATTTCGAAAAACTTCCATTGAGATTTAAAATGGCAGTAAGTCTATGGGTCATTGAAGTCACCAGGTTACCGACAGTTGTTTGTGTAACGTGGGTATTTAGAACATAATCCAATTTTTCCTCCATAGAAAGAGTTTTTTTGGCTTTAGACCACATCTTTTGACAATTTCAAACAAATTTTCAATTGGATTAATGTCAGGGCTGTTGGCTGGAATAAAAAGTTTTAAGACCACACGCGGAGAGGCTGGCTGTAGTCTAAAAATTATGTTACACTTGTAAATTTGATCAAATTCATACCTGCCAATAGAGGAGAATATACGAGTTCCAGGCAGCAGTTCAGAAGAAGAAGATGCGATCACTGGAACAAGGACTTCATTTTCCTGACGTTTCGGATTCCCTCGGGAATCCTTAATCATAGGTGATGATAGCTAGGTCATGGTCATGCGCAGATGGGGTGGAGACATGGACAGGCTGCACGGTATTGAGAGTTCGTAGTGGTCATCCGCGTGTGTGTGATAATAATTCACTTCTGGAGCCACCGCTTGGGTTTTAATTGATGCGGTACTGACTTGAAACTGCGCGTTCGACTCACTTATTACCACAATTGCCATGTCAGCGTCAGATGCGGGCCTGATAATGGCGTGGCAATTATTCCCGCTGTCGTCAGAGTTGTTATTGCGTTCGGTCTTTCCCAGGTGACTGATTCTCTTGCTCAGGAAACTTCTCAGTACACCGTATGGGAACGCCAAATCGTTGCGCTTGTTGATTGACTGGGGGCCTGAGAACCATGACTCCAGCAGCTCGCGGCTCACGCGATTGTCGCCTCTTGCGAGGATTTCGGCCTCGTCAAACTTGAATTTATGGCCGGGTCCCGTCGAGTGAGCTGCAACCTGAGAGTTGGCGTCTTTCCTTCTCACTGTCGCTGCATGCTCGGCCATTCGCGTCCTGAGTAATCTTCCGGTTTCTCCAACATAGTTGCTCACCGAACTAAATGGCCATCCTAATCATTAATTCTCGGCAGTTCCTGAATGCTAATGTCGGCGCAGGTTATTCCTTCAGAAAGTTTTTTCCGCATATAACAATCTGCGTCGCCTTAGCAGGTTTATCTAAAAAAAGACCTCATCACAGAAGTAAATACACTTACAGAATGAGGGTCGGTATTCAATATACTTTTTAGCGAAAAGAAGGCGTTCTATTATAAGTTTTCTATTCCCTATGAATAGTCTTAAAAGGCAGATAATGATATTATTTAGTGTACGACGAATGAAATCGTCATCCTGCTTACTCGTGGACCGTTTTCGTCCAACCTGCTTGTTTCTGGGCATAGTTCTGCCATAATAATGCGCCAAAGAGTGGGCACTTGAGAAGAAGAAGAAGACTCGATCGCTGGGAAAATATGTTTATTCGCCTGACGTTTCGATATCCGTCATGGATTCTTCATTAGAGATATGAGTAGCAGAACCATTGGAAGCACTTGCTAACGACTTGTTCGGCACTCCGTCTGCTGCAAGTTTTTTATCCTTTGATGGTCTACTACAGATTTAAACTGCTTACACACCGTTCTCGTACGCCACTTCAGAGAAAATGACCGCATATCGCGGGTGTTCTTATATATATGCCTACCAAAAGTCGTTTATATTGATGTGATAAAACAATCTACAGCTGTAAATTTTTTTTCCTCAATTTTATAGCACAAAACTTAACAGGTTTGTTCAACATAATTTTTTGAAAGGCATTGTGCATTTTATTTCTCTACTATAATTCGTAATTTCCTAATCGCACTTAACCTGCGAACGCATACAATTAAACAGTTCTTGTTCTTTATGAATGTACTTTTACACATCAGCACAAAAGAACAATTATCTTTTCTCCGCAGCGCTCAATAGCATAGGAAATTCCTTGGAAATCAACAGAGGTTGGATTTTGCCCATTTCCGTCTATATTTTTTCCAACTATACTGATCTGAATGGAATTCAATTCTAGTAAACAGAATTTTGCGCCTCAAGCCAACCCAATGAACTAAATAAACGACCTCAAGTTTTGTGTAAAAGCCCCCAATCCTCAACCTTTCATCAGATAGTACACTCACTGTACTTTACTGTCATTTGTACTAGTGCATCAACACTGTTCCGGTTGTCCAGTAGGCTCGTCTGGTCGGCAGCGTGTCCAGTAGCAGAGGTCCTGTTCTGCAGGCAGCCCCGCTTGTGAAGGGGCAGTCGTCGTTGCTCCCCATTGGCTCTCCCAGTGCGCACGCTCGCTTACGCACGTCTGTGCGTCTGTCCTCGTGTGACCTCACTAACCGCAGCAGCCCGGCTCCTGAGGCAGTCTGACTCCGCATGCCTTCTTTGTCCTGGCATAATGTCCACCTTTTGGCGGTCGCACGACATGGCCCGTTGTGTATGCGCCGGACTGGCCTCACGTAGCCTCGTACTGTCTGACGTCCGGGTGACATGCTCGGCCACCCTAACACATCCCACTGTTACAAGGTTGACTTCTCCGGCGTGACCTTGGATTGTCTGTGTCTATGTCTGGGTGACGTGCTCGGCCACCCTTACACGTCCTATTTTTCCAATGCCAAAATCGAGTCCTCCTTTCTACGGATCTCTCCCAAATATGCCCTTCCACAATAGGTATAATTCATTGAACAATAACTACTCGAACATGATTAGACCAGGGTCATTTCGTTTTCCACCTATTTGTTCCTCCTCTGCAGTTTCCCTTTCCGCTACCAATTTCTCCATTTTTATCAATACTAACAAGCCTACGATGCATCTTACTGATACGCTCAATATAGTTTACCTCAACGCGAGATCAGCTGTAAGCTAGATGAAAAAGCTTGGAAAGCTAGCATTTGGGCTTGCTCCAGATGTGCCGTGTTTCACTGAATCTTGGGCTCACTCTCTTATTCCTGACTCGACGATCGCTATGGATAATGTTGGCTTGTACCGACAAGACCGTGTTGATAAACCTGCCGGTAGTTGTTTCTGTAAGAATTTTAGCCGGACCAAACGCCAGCAACGTTTGGAGGCTTTCCTAAGGCGTATAGCCTAGCCAAATGTCTTTGTTGGTTAGCTCTGAACGCATAACATGCGATGACCGCGCATGCGATATGACCTTAGACCGCACGCACGCACGCAGGCACACGAGCCTACACAAGGCACGACTGTTCACTGTTTCCCGAGGGTCAACTGGTCGCCTGACGTTATCCCAATGTGGCTAACCAGGCCACAAGAGAATACGCAGACAATCTACTTTAAGCCACTGTCACCCCTGATAGGGAGAGCTACAGCCACACCGAACAGCAGACGGCAGTCCGCTCCCAGTGCCGGCCTTGCCCCGAGGCGGGACAAAGAGCGCGCTGGAGATCCAACCAGCAGCAACAGCCACCCGAGACAGCTCCTCCGGGTTTTATACACAATAAACCCTCGTTCGGGCGGATTCCCGAATTATGCCCTTCTTATAGTGTTCTTCCTTGGGGATTTCAACAGGGCGTAGTTCAACGGTGACACACGTCAGATGCCATCCTTATAAAACTAGCGACGTCGAACCCATCGCTAAAACAATTTTCCATATAGTAAATCACCTTTTGTACATTCCCCGTTCGTTGTTTTCTGAAAATGCTTGGTTTGTTTCAGTCATCCTCCCACACATTAAAAAAACTATAATTATATGTATCCATAATCCCCTGACGTGAATGCAGTTCAGTATCACGATCAGTTTATTGAGGGAAAGATAGGCGAACGCCTTTGAACTCCCTACTGATGACAATATGATAAGAAATGCATAGATACGAAACAAAATTGAAAAATTACACCAATTACACGTCGCGGCTAAAAACACAGCATTTTTTGGGTAGTATTCATAGTTATTAAACATAGCTACTCCCTTATCACGAGTAGTATACTGAAAGGTACTCTCTTAAGTTGCCTGGGAAATATGAAATGTCGTGTTTGGTGCATGCGACGTTTGTTTTTAAAGGAATTAACACAGGTGGAGAGGACAATGTTTTCGGCAATGGCGTTCCGCACTGCACTGTTGCTGAAGAAGAATATTCGTCCATCGATCCTTGCGATGTCGGGGCCTCGTTTAAGGGGATGACCGTGCCAAGTTGGCGGATTAGCCTGGTTAAAGAAATAGTCAGGGATATTTTCTGACATTTTTGTGCATGCAAGGTAGTTTGAGAAAACGCCTGTGAAGTCGTCAATTCCGACGATGTTCTGAATACTCCTGGTTCCCGTCCCACATTCCGCTTATTCAGAATGTATCTCTAACCACCTTCCGCACCTTTTGAGGCATTGGAGGTCAGGATCCATCGTTGGGATGAAGGGTAACAATGTTTATTTAGCTCAGGTTTGCAAAAGTCAGAATTCCGGGCTTAGAATCATAGATCATATTGTGCTCATCGGAATGTGTTTGTTTGTCGGCTGACGTTTCCGACAGCTGGACCGGCTGACCTCTGTCAAAGCGTGAACTCGTCACTCCCTTTATTGACCTATTCTGTTATACAATATCCCTATTACTATGTCTGCGTGATTATACATTCATATTATCCCGAGATTCTCCTTCTACATTGTTTTATGTTGGAATGCATATGTGATACCTACTCACCATATCCGTCTAGGTCATCACATATTTGGGGGCAGCTTTTTGCTCTATTTTATCCTCATTGCCCCATGTTTGGCTTGATTGATTTTTTTGTTCAACTTGTTCACTCCATTTGCATCACTTTCACGGACAAACTTTTCACTTTGCTCCTCTCAGCGACGAATACTACTCGTTACAACTTATGTGATCGTTCTCCCACCATCAATATTCTCACTACTGCCTTGAGTAAATTCCTGAGGGACGCATGGACACGCCTAGAACATCTGTTCGGATCACAAGAGCCGCTATTCGCTCTACATTCAGTTCTGCGAATCCTGCAAACAAATTTCAGGACGAAATTTAACTAGTTACTTAAGCGTATATCTGGACAGGTTATGTTTCTGAACTGAGTGGATTAAATAATACGGGCTTAAGTTTAAAAAACTGCCCTCTTACTTAAAGTTATTGGGGGAAAAAGGCTCTCATTTAGACTAAATCATGAGTATGTTTAGATAAAAGGAATTCCGTATGCTATAAGGAAAGACAGGACAAAATTTTATTCTTATATACATTGCGCTGTGGAGGAATTCCATAATTAGTAAGTTAAGGTGGAATAATAAGCCCTTCCAGTACTGGAAACTTGTGTGCGGAATTGATCAAATGGAACTAAAGCGAAGTTTTAGGAATCGCATTTATTTTCAGAAACAAGCAGCAAAAGAAGTTTACAAAATTATATTTAGCTATTCTGTGAATGTTTTTGCAAAAAATGCAGCAACGAAAAGTTCTTGGTAAACATTTTCTCTTAGCGCACAGCTGATCGTGCGCGTAAACAAAGTTTCTACATGTTACTGTGCAGATAGCCGGTAGAAAGCCTTATTGAATGTAAGTCATGTAGAAATATAGTTTTTTGTAAACAAGAGGTTCCGCTCAAGCGTTAGTAAGAAACGAAACAGACAGAAGACTAATAAGTATTTCAAAAACTGGTCATATATTTGGACTGATTTTTTGCATTCGCATGTTTATTATGGATCTTGTTACAAACCTCCTTAAACGAAAAATAATCCGGTATAAAGAGAAAGGCATGTTCTTACATTTCCAGTCAAATTTTATCGTTTTCCTTCAGATAATTCAAAGAAATTGTCAAACGGCCCCAATTTCTCTTGGAAAAAGTTAATACACGCAGAAATTTGTCAGCTTGATATCCAATAAAGGCACTTTAAAAGGGATAACCTATATTGGAAATTTTTAATTTATCTTAGGAATAACAATATGCGTGGTGTCTAGCAGACATTTTGCATGCTCGACAATGTGGTTTGCTGTTTTGAAGCATTTCCAAATTTGATAAACACGGCCATCTGCATAGGAAATAATATCCAAAAGCTCGTTTTTTTCCGTAAATGCTGTTTAGTTATATCTAATTTTAAAGGGTTTGATGTAACCTTCGATCAAACGGACAATTAATAAATTTATGAATAAATACACCAAAATATACCGAAATGAAGAAAGAATTTATTCAACGATATTCAATAACTACGAATGTAATCTTTCTCAAAGATACAAAATATTTTGGCTCAAGGCAAATTCTCTTTGTATAAAGAAAGTGGTTGCTTTAAGCTTTAAACTAAACAAAATATTTAAATTTATTGTTCTAATTTATAGCTATTTTGACGTCTCCACAAGCTGGGAATTATCAAAAATTTTTATTTTTCTTGATAAACACTAAGTACTTCTTATAGTTCTTTTAAGTACTTACTATGCCTAATGTTGCTCGTTATTATTTTTGAGTTTTCGTGAATGCGTTTCCGCTGGTATGGGAGACATAATCAAACATTTACAAATTTATAAAATTTGCTTGCAGCACTCGCAGAACTGGAAATCGATTCAGTTTTGCCTTCGAACATACCAACCCGGGGAATCCATCGATACCTAGCTGGATGCTCTGTTTAACTTCGATACCAGGATCTTTGCAGAACTGGAGATATCGCATCAGGAGACCTCCATTCAGAAGATTCGAAACGGGAAGTTAACACCTGGCCTCCAACAGATCCATTTGCCGCTTTCCAGGTCATAGGAAGATTCAAGCCCATACTCCCTAACGCATCCGATCCCCCCCCACAGTGTTTCTTCTACCATCCCTCTGCAACGTCCTACACCCAACAGCGCACCCCTCATCCGTGCCAGATGTTCAAGGACCGTACTCAGACGTTCGGATATCACACCACCAGGGTTAATAAACGTTATAACTTAGGGTGTACCTGCATCGACACTGCTCATATTGCCCAGTTGCGTGTTAGGAAAGGACGGCAGACAGAAACGATGGCAGATAATAGTTTCCTGCCACTGTTTCTGTTTGTACATGAACTCTGTCTTCTGTGAGTCCAGCAGTTTGTCCTCCTGTGCAGCTCGGTAGTGTCTGCAGCTCGTCCTGCGTCCGTTAGCAGCGTGTCTTCTGTCATCGGTCTAGTCTCGGCAGTAGCAGGTCTCGGCAACAGAGTTTCGTGTCACTAGCAGCATAATCTGGTGTCACCGTGCAGCCGAGTGCCGCCTTCAGTCGGTGGCCGCGTATTTAAGGAGCAACGGCCTTTGCTCCCAATCGGCCCCTTTGCAGGCAGCCAGCATGCGGTGCCCTCAGGATGACAAGTCGTGCCACTGTAACGCGCGCATGTGCATGCGTACTTTGGTGGTCCCTTGTCAGGCGTGACCTCAGGATGCCAGCCCGGTGGCTGTGTCACGCGTGCGCATAACCCTGCGTCCTCATCTGCCCATCCTGCATGTGCCCACTAGCATGTGGGTCCTTTGTTTGTTCCCTTTTATTTCTGGACGGTCTAAGTGATGACTCGCATACTGGGCCGTTCTAACAATAAATACAGTACTGCAAATCCTGCAAACAACTTTCATGACGAAATGTAACTTGGTAGTTTGGCATATAGTTGGACAGGTTATTTTGATCAACTGAGTGAATTTAATAATGAGAAGGGCTTTGGCTTGAAAACTGCCCTCTAAGTTGAAATTATGTAGGGAAATGAGCACTCATTTTGGCTAGATCATGAGTAACTTTATGTAAAAGAAATTTCCTATGCTATAAGGTACGACAGAACCAATCGTTTTACTAATATATATATATGTATTGCGGCATGGAAGAATTCCATAACTATTAAAAAAGGTTGCATAATAATCCTTTCCAGAACTGCAAATGTTTGTGCGAAGTTGATCAGAGGGAAGTAAAGCCAAGTTTAAGGAATCACAGTTATTTTCAGAAAAAAGGTGACAATTTAAGTTTTTAAAATTACATTTTGCTATTCTGTTAAGTTTTGTATCATAAAGTGCAGTAATAAGTTTGTATGACAAAATTGTTTTAATCCACCGATAAATGTGAGTGCATAAGCAAACTTTGCCATATATGTTACCAGAAGATAAATTGGCAAACATGCGTTGGTTTTCGATAAATTCTCGTCAGGCCTTTACACTTGTATGGCAATGAAATAAATAAAGTATGGTGGTTGGTGGACAGATAAAGTGTTATTTTTGTCAAGGTCGGAGGTGTGCGTGGTTGGATCTGGGACTTGTTCGTCTCTGCGGTGGCTCGTTTCCGAGGCCTGTGGTCCGCAGTGGGTGGCCGTGTTACCAAGTTTCGCCCATGGCAACTGGACACCGCAACGAAATTATTTTGGGCACATAGCACCGGTCGGCGTAGCCTGATGACGACCGTCTCTGACGTCGCCAACAGACGCTGTCCGAAGAGTTTTGAGTAGCTAGAAGGCACCTTGTAAATCACTCGGAATGCCGTTTTGGCATCCACGCGATGGTTTGAGTCTACTAGGTGCGCTAGAATTGAACTGTTTACACCTTTAAGTGGACCCTTTCCTAACCATGCTGGTATGTGTTCTTTTACTCTTTTGGGCAAGCGCTGGCGAGAAGGCCTGACGAGAATTTATCGAAAACAAACGTATGTTCGCCAATTTATTGTCTGGCATTTTCAATCGGAATTTTCGCAAATTTAAAATATATTTTACCGTGAAGGTGATGTAAAGGAGACCTTACTAAATGTACGTCAGGTGGAAATATACATTTTTGTAAACTACACCTTCAGCTTGTTTGTTATTAAGAAATGGAACAGACCGAAGAGTAATAATTATTTCAAAAAATGGTCATATGTGTGGCCTGTTTTTTTTGCATTCGCAAGCTTATAGTGGATCGTGCTATTAATGCCCTTAAGCGGAAAATAATCCGTTATAAACAGAAAAGTATGTTCGTTCAACTACAGGCAAATTGAATCGTTTATCTTCAGGTTAATCAACGAAATTGTCAAGAGTCTCCAATTTCTGTCTGACATTACCTTGGTAAAAGTTATTTTACACAGAAATTCGTCAGCTCAATATCCAATAAAAACACTTTTTAAAAAGTTAACCTATTACGGAAGGTTTATTTTATTAATCTTACGAAAAAAAATACGCGTGGTATCAATCAAGCATGTTGTTTGCTGGACAATGCGGTGTGCTGTTTTAAAGCATTTATAAATTTGACCAATATGGCCATCTGCATAGGAAAATAATATCCAAAAGCACTTTTTTTGGTAAATGCTGTTCAGTTATATCTTATCTTAAAGGTTTTAATGTAAACGCCGAACAGAAGCGCAAATTATAAACTTGTCAATGACGACACTGAAAAGGAGCGAAAGGATGAGAATCTTATTCCACAATATTCGATGACTTGTAATTCACTAATTACCATACGTACAAAATATTTTCACCAAAGGCAAGTTCTTGTTATGTAAAGAAAGAGGTTGCTTTAATTTTTCTACTTAACAAAACATTTAATTTTTTTGTTCTCATTTATAGCTATTTTTTAGGTCTCGAGAAACTGGGGATTATCAAAAAGGGCGCGGCTTTCGAATTTAAGCCACCCATTTTTTTGCTTTCCATTCACGTGGGAATTTATTATCCTATACCATCCTCTCTAATCCTCTGCTTTGTTTGTCTGCATTTGTGATCATGAGGTCATATCTATAGTACACTGCTACTTTTTTAAATGCACAAAAACAAGATATTTTATCGACAACATATCACCATCCCAATATTTGTCAAATGCGGCCAATCCGTCACATATGCAATTCACCAACAACACCAACATCGACAATTCTCCGTAGGATGACAACACGAAGAAAAAAGCGTGTGAAGAAGCGGAACTGGAGAAGTTGAAAGCCGATCTGTCTCCATAGTTGATGTGAATGTCGTGAAAAACTTGACTTGTGAGTATCAGATGACCTTTTAGCTTTGTCCTTTTAAACATGACCCTTAATTTACCTTACCATCTGCTCTCCGTGAATGGAGCCATTTTTGCTGAAAATTCAGGTTTGTAAAATCCTCAATATGGCATTCTTCTTCTTCTTCTTCATCTTCTTCTTTCTCTTAAGAACATTTTATTTTCCGTAAAAAAATACTTTGTAATTCTCATACTTTTTTAACTGCTTAATATGCCTAATGCTGCATCTTACTATTTACAACTTTTCATTAATGCGTTTTCGCTGGTATGGGTGTGCGTAGAAGGCCTCCTTCTTATGCGGGTTCGAGTCCCACCGAAGGCCGCCAGTTTTTTTTTCACAATTGGGTCAACTAAAATAATCAAACATTTACAAACTTGGGCAAGTTCCTTGCAGGACTCGCAAGTCTGTAAATAAATCAAATATTTAAGGCCCAAGGGGCCTTTAATTGAAGCAGTGGTAAAAATAAAAATAAATTTGGATATCACAGCTGCGTGTAAGTTACTTCATAACAACAGGAAGGTGTCTGGATGCAAGGCGTAAAGATCTCGCGACGGCATTAACAGCGTCGGCAGCGTGCTATGGCTGTCTCGTCACTGTCTCTCAGCGTTGTTGGACGCGTGTGGACGTAAGTTGAGTTGGTCTTCGGCCACGGCAGCCTTATATCCTGCATGAACACCTACGCGCTTAAGATTGGGTTATTGAACTGTATGCCGACTGCCTCTGCCGTCACAAGTATCCGCTGACGCAGGAACTTGAAATGTTTCGCTAGCGCTTTATACACGACTGGAAAACGCTTGGTTAACGTCTATCCGATGATAATTGTTAACCAAGTGAGCCATAATCGCGCTTGATATAGACTTAACCAAGTCTCGGCTTATCCAGGTAAAAAAGTGTTCTCGCATAGCCTTGAATAGATGCCTATTTGGCTGACAAATTACACCTGCTCCACAGGAGCAAGTAAAGCATATATGCACATTGGCGAGGTCTGGAACCGGAGTTTGTCCTTGTCTAACAGGTGTAGAAGTGGAGTGCTTGAAAATGCTTCTCGTATTGTGGCTACTGGATATATGCGCCCGATTGCAGCCTTCAAGTAAAGACCTCCAAGTGAGGTTGCTATTTAAAATTACCATGTTTACTTTGTCAGCGACGTAGGCTGCTATGAGGCATGTTCGTAAGGTGAACCTATGTTTAGTATACATTTCCCGAAATAGAGAGCCTAACCTAAGACGAACCATTATATCTTATGGCAGTTAACATGGCGAATATACAGTCAAATTTATGAGTTCGGAGATCGATAACCAAAAGAAAATAAATAACAACTAAAGAAGACGCCGTTGATCATGCAATATTTCAGCATATGCGAAAGACTAATACTCTTTCGCTAATCGGAATTGACTCCAGTTGTGATACTGATTATCGTGTAGTGTATTCTGAAGTCATTTCAGTCAGAGTAGGAAGCCGGCTTTTTAACGAGCTTCGTTCCGACTCCTAGCAAAACGTATCTATTGTAAAAACTGACTATTTAAATAGTATGCCTTTTTATCATTGATTTTGACTGCGCCATCGGGAATCATAGAATGGCAGCCGACACTCTTTTGCTTTAGGTGTTAAAACAGGCTTTGTGCTTTAGTACGTTTGATTGATGTTCTGTTAGCTATTTGGAAGAAAAGTTGCAGTGCCTGTCAGTGGCGTGTCAACGCTGAGCTCATCTTCTCAAGATTGTTGGTGATGAAATCACCAGAAAGTAAGCAACACCCTTTTCTATCCTTTTAAATCACGGTCCTATATTTTCTGAGGCGTAGGTGGTAGTCATCAATCGGAAGTGTTATAATCTGCTTGGTGAATTGTCTTGGGATTTCTCGTGTGTTGCTGTTTCCTATCTCTGATGGTGAACTTCTGTAAGAGTTCGAAAGCTAAGTATAGTGGTGCGGTGCTCGGCCCTCCTTCTTCTTTACTTTGTTTCCTCGAATTGTAAAGTGGCGCCAAAATGTATACGTTACGCGATCCGCATTGACTAAGTATTTTCGGCTTCGCTAAATTCACATCATTTTAATTATGGGCAAAAGAAATATTTTAATAAAGACAAAAAGCAAAAAAACTGTCACTGATTGTGCAGGAAAATACGCAAGGTATACAGATCCTGCCATGTTAGGTAGTTTACCAGGTAAGCGTGGTCAGTTTTCTCCGTGATCTGATCTGTCAAAACCAACAAATTCGCTCAGGTGCTGAATATGCTCATATTGGTAAGCATTAATCGCGTATTCCAGGAGTTGTTCCCGTCCGCATTTGCTGATTTGATGGCCCACGCGTAGCAAGGAAATGAGTCTAGCAATTTTTCGAGCAGAAAGTATATCCTTTGAAATGGTGCTATCAAAATAGATCCGTCCCGATTTGACGATATTGTCCAATGCAGTAAGAGCTACTAAACCATCAGCGTCGCCGAGTGCAATTGTCGAAGTGATTTGATTGTGTGTTATAAACGAATGCTGAAATTTACGAGAAACGAATAAGTACTTTTCTGATAAGCATATCTGACCAGAACCGCTTCGTCCAAAATGCTATTAAAGATATATTTTGAGACCTGAAGAGCTTAGTTACAATCATACTAAAATGTTCTTTTTTCCCTGTGCGGGGACTTGCTATCTTCAAAGAAATAAATGATGAAGACCATTTTTTTAAAATACTTATTATTCTTCTGTCTCTTTCGCTTCTAAAAAACGCTTAAGCGGAACGTATTGTTTACAAAAAACTATATTTATACATGAATTGAATTCAATAAGGCATTATAAAGGCTGCATGCGCAGTTACCTGTCGAAATTTTGTTTACGCGTACGACCACCAGTGCGGTAAAAGAAAATGTTCAACAAAGAACATTTGTTACTGCATTTTTGACAAAAAACTTCGCAGAATAGCTAAATATAATTTTTTTAAATTCCAGTGCTGCTTGTTTCTGAAAATAAATGCTATTCCTTAAACTTCGTTTACGTTCTATTTGATAACCTTGGTAAACACTTTTCCAGTACTGGATTTGATTATTATTCCACCTTTTTTCACGTATTATTTAATTCTTCTTTAGCACAATGTATATTAGAAGAACGTTTTGCCCTGTATTTCCTTGAAGCATAAGGAATTCCTTTTATATAAATATACTAATGATTTAGCAAAAATGAGAGCCTATTTGCTTCCATAATATTAAGTAAGAAAGCAGTTTTCCAAACCAAAGCCCTGTCCAGACGTACGCTTAATTATCAAGTTAAATTTCGTCCTGAAATTTTTTTGCAGGATTCGCAGAACTGTATGTCCCCTTTTCCATGAAATATTATGAGCTTACCTTAAACGATCCAATCGTCGGTTTCTTAACTGCTGCTGATATTATTTTATATTATGATTTTGTTATTATAATAGGCAATACAGAAAAGGTATTCTCATTGTGTTCAAACTGGTCGGGGGAGTAGACTTTGCAATTCAGACGGTTATTTTTTGTTTTTTTTTTCACACGACTGACACATCACCGAGGTCATCCATCCCAAATTAACAATCACCATGCCAAGCTCGAAGTTGGGCCGAACTACCTATACAGTAGGGTCATTGAAGAATGGAATAACATTTCTTCCTCAGTTGTTCTTGCAGAAAGCGGTGACGTAGAGAACGATGACTCAGTATTTCCTAACTTGCTGTTGATACATTTGGTAGACAACAACGATTTATATAATGTAAATAAATTGCCTTTAAACGCATACATAATCTGACAGCATATATATGTTAGTATGGTTTAAAAGCCTCTGCATATCTCCCTTATAAATAGTGAATGATACAGAACTGAATTAAAAATAGTGTATCCTCTGAAAAAGTGGATCTGACAAAGCAAAGGGAGACCGGAATGGCCATTTATGGCTTATTAGCCGTCATCAGCCAGTCATACCCAATCTCGAGGTTTGGCACCCCCGAGATTTGAACCCGGGACCTTCAGTCATTGTGTTTGAGACACTGACTCTAGTCCACGGGTCCCCTGCTTTGTCGGTTGTGATCGAGAATATGAAGAATGAATGCAGGTGTTTCACCAATCTAGTCAAGGAACAATGAAGTTCCGCTTTGCCAAGGAGCTCGCAACGCAAACCCTCATGACCGTCACATAGTGGAAAAGGTGATATGATGAATGTGTTGAATGTGTTCGGAATTGATTATAGCAAACAATATGTTTTGACATCATAGTGGAAATCCTATTTTTGCGGTTTAGTACGGGAGGAACCGCAGGTACAGACATTTGTTACATGTGCCTGGTCGAGCGGCCAATGGTGCAAAGCTACTATCTGAGCGATTAAAACTGAACGCCTCTCAGTCTGAATCCTGTCCAGAGAAGCGCAACCATACAATCTGGCTTGCCACGTGGTTGGGCAGATATAGTACTTTCCGACTAGGTTTATTCGGATGGGGCTAGCGTGCCTCACCGAACCTGGTCGGTCTGGTAATGTTATGTCAGAACTGTGACCATAACTCCATGCACCGGGCCTTGGTGTTGTGAAGGTCAACACGATATCCAGTTGTGGTATGAGCGTGGCGGCACTAAATTGTTTGTAGATGACTCCATGTTTTGTCGGGGAGACGTGAGCACTCGAGCAGCTATCACACTGCGGGTTATTGAGTCCTTTCTCTACCCGACGTAATTATTTGAGGCCTTGGAGCCCCATTCAAACAGTTATAGTTCACTCTGTCTGTTCTTGGTATGGTACACTACGTATTGTGAAAAAAACTGATTATGCAATTGCAGCCTTGTTGAAATTCCTTCAAAAAAGGGTGATTAGGAGGTCATTTTCTTCAAATTACCATTCTGAAGTTAGACTAGTTTAGTCCTTGGCACACTATTAATTTGCATGTGGCACGACTTTCATCCAGCGGCCACGGGAAAAAAATGCAACTACTACATTTTTAAACAAATTCACAAAAATTAAAAATGTTACGTAAACTTTTTCCCCACCCGCAAAAACCCGACAAACCCCATTTTCATTTGACAAAATTCTGGGACTAGGGGTATAGGAGGTGGCCTACATACACTTATTTTACTAACGCAATTTGGTATGCTCCCTAGTTTGCCCGGTATCTGCACAACACAGAATAAATAACAAAATCATTGGAAAACAGGCTATTTTGAATTTTCACAAAATTGAAAAGCAAATGGTCAGTAGTTATGTCATTTTTAAACTTGGCGCCAAAAACATCCCAGTTAACCGGTCGAAGGAAGTCTTACTTTTGCATGACACCTCAAACAGTGTTCATGAATTCACCCGCCCTGGCGAGCTTGAATGCTGAACATTTGCCTGCTCGGCTTTTAAAACAATAAAACAAAGTGCCACGGGCATCCAATGCAAACCACTTACTAGACAGTGGTCACTTCGTTGACACCAACACATCTTTCCGCGTTTTTTTTCGAGCACGAACAAACCGGACCTTACCTTACATGGAAGCATCCTACATACGGCGGGCGAAAACCGACCTATGATTTATCTTCAATTGCCCTAGGAAATGCATGCTACGCTTTTATTCTTCTGAATTACCCGCACAAATTTTCTCCTAAGTTTAAGGTGACATTATATTGATCATTCGCCATGTTACAGGGGTATTCATTCATATAGACCCATGCATGCATTTATATAGACCCATGTATGCATTTATATATACCCCTGTATGCATTTATATAGACCCCTGTATGCATTGTAATATTTTCCTCGGGCACCAGGGCGATTGCATCCGCATAAATTATCCGGATGTTTATGAGTGTGGTTTTATTTCTTTCTGCAGGCACCAATGACAACCGCTTTCTCGAGTAATTGACTTTTTTCATGACTCTTTAAACGGTGGACTGCGACGTCGGCACTTCTAGGATCCCCAATTCCTGAACGCTTTCTCGCTCGGTTATCTTGTTTTGAGCATTGAACATCTCAGCAACAAGCTGTTTAGTTGTTTTCGATGTTTCTGCTCAATATCGAGCAGGAAATCCCTCTAAAGAGGAAAGGCAAGACACTCAATTTGACTTATTCGACAGTCAAAAGAATTGTAAAATACCTGAGCAAGAATGAAAATTACGACCGAGATTTAAAAACCACTTATGGGAAGCGGAGGTCGAAACAAACATTGGAAACAACTCAGCAGCTTGTTGCTGAGATGGTCAATGCTCAAAACGAGATGATCGAGAGAGAAATCGTTCAGGAATTGGGGATCCTGCAGGTGCCGACGTCACAGTCCACCGTTTCAAGAATCATGAAAAAAATCAATTACTCGAGAAAGCGGTTGTCATTGGTGCCTGTAGAAAGAAATACACCCACACTCATAAACATCCGGATAATTTATGCGAATGCAATTGCCTTGGTGCGCGACGAAAATATTACTATGCATACATGGGTCTATATAAATGCATACAGAGGTCTATATAAACGAATACCCCTGTATCATGAACTTCCTATTATCGATTTTGTTAAAATTCAAAATGATTTTTTTGCAATTGTTTCGTTATTAATGCACAGAGTAAAAGCAGTGGATAAGCTTTTTCAAAATGTATTGGCACAAATAACGTCTGTTGCTTTGGCATGCTTTAAATGTATACGTGGAAAAAAATGCTTTTAAAACTTACTTGCAGCAACATTCTGCATTTTTCAGAATTTCCGCAGTTTTTAAAAATATGGTATCGTGAGCATCATTTATGTAATATTAATCAAAATTTTTGCTATTTGTAAAAACGTTAATTTGTTTGGTGTATCTGCTACTGCTGTTGACGGATACATTGCAGGATTGCCTTATTATAAAGTGAATGTCATGCTTTAAGTAAGGGAATGTACTGTAGTTGTTGGTGATTAAAAGAAGTTACCGTAGTTACATCCAGTCGGATGTCTGACATGTGGAAAAAGCAGAAGAATTGCATCGTAATTAATAATGGAAGATTTGTCGCATTTTTTATGTCACAAAGCAAGACCTTCGATAGCTTCATGCGTGTCGCCCGTAGAGTATACCCTACACCGTTGTAAAAGGACAAAGCTGTAGATGGAACACGGCCTTGTAGAAAGGAATGTACTTTTTTTGCGGAATTCCTCTTCATCCATGAAGACTGACAGATGGGATTCTTGTGTAAATAGAGAATCACAAATAAGGCTAGTTACCAAAACGTTTTTTGACATCTCAAAAAAGATCCTGTCATTAACATTAGCTACTGATATGACGGATATGCATATATACTGGTAACAAAAACAATTTTTTACACAAAGGTGTATCTTATATAGCACACTGAGGCAGTTTCTGGGCTAAACAGGGTGTCGACATATGTATACATATATTATATAATTGTAAACTTTGCACTTTTTATTACTTATTTATTTCAAAAATGAGTCCTTTAATTCTCTTCTCACTGAATTTTGATTAAATTTTAAATAATTGTAAATAGCCAATGATTAAAGTTGATGTGTTTATTTTTTCGAATTCAATTCCTGAACACAATAATGACAGCCAGACTAAACTTCGAAGAATAAAAATGCATTTTTAAATGTTACTGGAAGTGCGGAAAGGCTAATGGAGCTGTTCAGAACGTTCAGAAAAAAACGTTACGGAATAGCGCAATCATTGACGGGCCCTACACTGGAAGGAAGAGTACAGTCTAAGAAAGTCTGTACGACAGGCTTACTGTGAGGTGGGCATTTAAAATCCACTGTTCATCGTATTATGCAACGCCATCATTGGAAAACCTAGTTCAGTATATTTAGGGTAGTATGCAAAACCTTTGAAGACGCTGTTGAAAACAGCTGACATGCAATATCCAACATAAAATAAGTTACCATAAAATAGTTAGTGACATATGAACACGTAAAATTTTGTTATCTATATGTATAAGCAAATCAATCGTGTCTACTAACAATGCTTTTCTGTGCATATGAGTGGTATCTTTTGAGTAAATATGCATCCAGGATGTGTTTAAATGCATCTGTCGTGTTCGCCATTATGAACTCCTCTGGCAATCCGCGCCAGGCACTATTGAATCGCTGTGAAAATGAATGCTTGCGGACATCTAAATGGGAGATTTGTTGATGTGGCGAATGCGAAGAAGTCATCAAACTGCAAAGCACACTACCGATTCCTCACGAGCCGGTTGGTCTGTATGAGGTCGCCCCGGGTTTTCCTGTACTCAGGAGGAAAATCGTTAGGTGCTTCTAGTTTTGATTCGTAAGAAGAGACATTTAGGCCGTTTACAACCTCCGTTGCCGTTCATTGAACTCCTTGCGGTATCTGCAAGTTTTTTTGCAGCCATGGTCGTTACGCCTTAACGCCCTATTCCAAATGTGAACGAATATATTTCCCATATTTTTTACTGAATAGGTCTTTAGCGATGTCGACAAAAGTTTGCTGAATGGCAAACAAGACACTTTTTGCCCTCTAAGCAGCTGTCACACACTGTAAAGACGGCTTCAGGGATGGCACAATAGTAAAACCCAAGTCTTTGTGTTCGGTTAGGTTCGACAGTCACCTTCCATCGAGTACGTAGTTGTGAGAGTCACCCGTCGCGCTAGCCTTCCTTCATCTTGAACCGCAATGTGACACACTGCCCGAAGTTAAACTGCATTTACCATTTTTGGAAAATTCACCTAGGCCCGGGGTCGGCAACCTATGGATCGCGACCCAGGTTTGGCTCTTCGGATGATTGCATCTGGCTCTTTCAGATAAAATTTGAATAAGAAACTTCTAATATTGTGATTTTGGTTCTCCAAAAATAAATGCAGAGGCTAATTTTATTCAAATTTAACTGAACTCAATCTACAAATATATTATATGGCTCTCGCTGAAATATATTTTTAAAAAGTTGCTTTCTTAGCTCTCTGGGTCAAAAAGGTTGCCAACCCCTGACCTAGGCGGCCAAGTCCTTCTTGCAGAGTTTGTTCATCATAAGTGTTTGCGATGGGTTGCCATATCTTAATATCGTCTGCAAACAGGACTTTATTACTGACCTGTCCATGCGTACAGTCATTGATGTAGGTGAGGAACAGTAATGGCCCAACAACAGAGCCATAAGCACTCCACTAACAACTGACACTGAAGGAGATTTCGCGTTTTCAACGCACACGGACTGCGATCGGCCAATGAGAAAATCTTCTACTCAATTTAGTAAATTGCCCCTAAATTCTAGAGAAGCCATTGATGAGGGACACTTTCGAGGGCTGTTTTTGAAGCCTATATAAACAAAATCGACGATGGTATTCTCGTCTAATGACCTGAACCACTGATTCATAGAATAAAGCATATTGTTCAAACAGCAGTGATTTCCTCGAAATCCATGTTACGCACCGTCAAATAAATATTTTTCTTCGAGAAACTTTATAATGAACTTTTTGATAATGCTTTTCACAGCTTCACAACAGATGCAACGTAGGCTCACTGGTCGATAGTTGTTCGCGCTGGTTCTGGATCCACCCCTGTGAATAGGGCATATGTTCGCACCTTTCCAATTGGATGGGAGGAGGCCTCAACCCTAAGACAACTGAAAGCGTATGTAAGCGGTCTGAAAATTTCCGAAGCCAGCTCTTGCAGTCTGTACTCCAGAGGAAAAACGTTAAGTAGTTCTAGTCTGCATTCGTAAGATAAAGACTTGAGGTCCTTCACAATTTTCGTTGTCCTTCGTTGAACTCTTTCCAGCATCTGATAGTCTTTTTGCAACCATAGTCGCCACGCCTGAACGCCATATTCCAGATGTGAGCGAATACGTGTTCCATAGATTTTGCCGAATAGTTTTTTGTCTGCGTCGAAAAAAGTTCGCTTAATGGCAAACAGAACACTGTTCGCCCTCTTAGCAGCCCTTACACACTGCAAAGACGGCTTCAGGGATGGCACAATAGCCATACCCAGATCTTTTTGTTCATTGACGTTCGACAGGCACCTTCCATCGAGTACGTAGTTGTGAGAGTCACCCGTCGCGCTCACTTTCTTTGTCTTGAGCCACAATGTGACACACTTCTCAAATTTAAACCGAATTAACCATTTTTGGACCATTCACCTAGGCGGTCAAGTCCTTCTTGCAGAGTTTGTTCATCATGAGTGTTTCTGATGGGTTGCCATAGCTTAATATCGTCTGCAATCAAGACTCCATTGCTGATCAATCCATGCCTACAGTCATTGACGTAGATAAGAAGCAATAATGACCCATGAACGGAGCCCTGAGACACTCCACTCCCAACTGGCACTGAAGGGAATTCTGCGTTTCCAACACAGATGGACTGCGATCGGCCTATGATAAAATCTCCTACCCAATTTAGTAAATTGCCCCTTATCCCGGATTCGCCAACCTTGTAGAGTAGCCGTTGGTGAGTGACACTATCTAAGGCTTTTTTTAAAGTCTATGCAAACAGCATCTACGGGGGTATTTTCGTCTAATGACTTGGACCACTGCTCCATAGAATAAAGCATATTTGTCAGGCAGGAGTGGATCCCTCGAAACCCGTGTTGGGCACCATCAAAGAAGTCTTTTTCTTCAAGGAACTCCACAGTGGCCTTTTTGATGATCCTTTCCATAACTTTACAACAGATGCAAGTTAGGCTCACTGGTCGATAGTTGTTCGCGCTGGTTCTGGATCCACCCTTGTGAATCGGGTATATGTTCACAACTTTCCAATCAGATGGGAGGAGGCCTCGATCAAAGGACAACTAAAAAATGTGCGTAAGCGGTCTGGAAAGCTGCGAAGCCAACTCTTGCAGTACTTTTGCTGGTATTTGGTCTGGACCCAGAGACTTGGCTTCATTAAGTGCGAGAAGTTCCTTCCTTCTTCTGCGAAATGGAGGTCCTCCATGATTCTGCCATTGCTCCCTGCATGGACGTTTGCCGGATTAAAATGCAGTTCCTCGGTAAAATCAGATGCAAAAAAACTTCCCACAGTAACCATGTGGGCCAGCTTGATTTTGTACCGTTTTCAGCGAACGATTGCTATAAATAACGCCACTTATAACATCCATGAGAATGTTATAATCGGCTTCCCGACTGCCGGTGAGAATTTCGTACCAATATTTTGTGTTGAGATTTGAGTTTTCATTGCGGTGTAATTTCCGCGCCAGTAGTTTAACCGAACATCCGTATTCTTCGGTTGATTGGTATTTGAACAGTATTTACATTGAAGCATGACATGGTCGCTCTTTCCATGTGGTGCGGTTGATCTTAGTTCGTTTGCATCAATTGGATCTGTCGAAAGCAGGAGGTTTAGGCAATTCTCTGTTTCTGCTTCTTTGATTCTTGTTGGAAGGACAAAATTGTGCACGAAAAAGAAGTTTCCCGTTACCTTTAGTAATCTAGAGTTAAACGACTCGCCTGAACCTTTTCCTGATAACTCGTCCCAGTCGATCAGTAGGACGTTAAAGTCTCTAGCTATCAGTGCGTTTTCATTTAGGGCCAGTTCATACATTGATCCAAGCATGGTCTCGTCAACCTCGGAAGATTGATTTGGTGGTCTGTACATAGTCATGAAATGTAAAGTGGGTGCACTATGCTTTTTTAGTTTAAGCCATAGTGCTTCACAATCAAGGGAGCAACTAATTTTGCGTTCTCACACAGTGATGTCCTTCTTGACACAGACTTTTATTCGCCCTCTTCTCCTAAGTAACCGGTCCGGGTGAAAAAAATGATAATCCCCGGGTACAACCTCGACATCAATTACGTCGGTCTGTAGCCAGGTCTCTGTGATGAATATGACATTCGTCTGTAGGTGTGCTACACAGACTTTGAGCTCGTCAATCTTCGGTAGCTAACTCTGTGCGTTAGTATAAAGAATGCGTAGTTTCGCTAGTACATAGTTCTGAGCGATTTGTGGGTTGGGGTTGCCGAAAGGTTTTTGCGGATAAGCTACTTGATTGCACGAGTTGTGGTCTAGCTTTTTGTCTGTAAAACTCAGCGTTATTGGCTGTGTCCAGAGGAATGACCTCTGGGCGACGATGGTTTCCCCGTTCATTAATCACAGGTTCCTTTTGCCCGCTTTGTATCTACTGTGGAGTTTGGTTTTCAGTTCCCTCCGATTCTCCCGCTCGGCCGGTGAGTACTCTCGCTGAAAACAAACGTCAGGTATTATTTCCGTAGTTGTGATCTTTTGGTCAACAGCAGACTCGCTTGTTCTTCGTGATTGAGTTTAAATTTTATTGGTCTGGGTTGACCCGAGTCCGCATTTGGATACTTCTTTTAACCCATCCTAAATGCTTTAAAGATGGTGACCGTATTTTCTTCCTTTTCGTATAGGAGAGATCAAACGTATCCGAGGGATAAATCCATATCATGGTCAACTCTATTATTTGAGGCCGCCGAAGTAGATTCAGGCATTCTTTGTACGACGATGCATAGATTGCGATTAAATACAGGGCTATGAGGTTCATTATTGGACCACACGACTACTTCCTGCCAATGGATGTTGTCATAACCCTTAGATCCAGAAGCGACCGACGTTGTAGAGTTACTGCCGAGTTCCTCTTTTAAGAAAGTTTGATGCGCATAGGAAACCTGTTTTAGTGGTGCGGCAGTTGCTGGTATTTCGTGCGCACGATGCTCGTCCATACTGACACACGGATCTTCTTCATTATTCGTTTTGACCTCATTCAATTTCTGGGGTCTTCTTGTTCCAGTTGTGCTTAAACCTTCAGGCGCGATGCTGTATCCTCCATTGATCATCGAGCCAGCGTACGTTGTGGCTGCAACTGTATTTTTTTGGTTCTTTTGGGAACTGCGTCTCCGATGTCGTACAATGGGCTAAAGTAGGTAGACGTGTCTTCAGTTTCTCTACCTCAGTTTTAATGCAGAATATATCCTTCTGCATGATCGCATTTTTTTTAAAAGTTCCTTGTATGTTATGCAATCTTCGTTTTGGTAATTAGTGTGTATTCAACTCGGAAGACCTTTAGCCTTTTCAGCGGGAGGCCATTCCGTTGCACCGAACTTGCAATTCCTACCCTCGAAATTGCGACTAGAGCTTTTATTTTGGATAAAATCACTGAAGAACGCGATAGCGCAGGTTTCGGGTTCAAATCTCTCTGGCGGCGAACTTTTCGCACGTTGTCCTATACATTTATTTTTTATTCCAATAAAAGATCGAAGTGATGGTTAACAATATTGAAGCTCTATGCAATATGTATGAAGCGATTAACAGTTTTATCCCAAGATTTGTCCAACCTTTTAATGACCATGATAAAAACCGAAGAGTACTGTTTTGCAAGTGGTATTATGAACAGTGTGTAGAAAATGCCGACAATCTAGGTTCGAGCTCCATCATGTTTGCGTACGATGTCGAACCCTGGCGAAACATCAGGTCTAAGGTCGATAGGTATGCACTTCAATAAAGTCTCAGTTGACTTAGCAGCGTGGTTTTCGGGCTCCGTACTAGATAGGCCAATGAGAACGATAATTCCTTCCCATACCTCCTCGATGGGCACCCCGTTTCAAATGTTGACGAACAGAACGACCTCGGTGTTCAAATAAACCCCTCGTCTAAACCAAATTCACAGTTTGTTAAAACATCTAAACGCGCGAAAAAGGTGTTGTTTTCGATCAGAAAGGATTTGTCCTGATCGACAAAAAACTCTTCAGAAAAACCTACGGAGCGTTCGTTCGGTCCCACTTGGCGTATGTCGTCCAGACCTGGCGTCCGTGGTTTAAGAAGGATGACCTGCACCTTGAAGGAGTGCAGGCGAGGGTCAAAAACATGGTCAAGAATGTTCGTCATCTGCCTTACGAAGCCAGATTGACTGAACTCTTATTATTTCCACTCCACTACCGGCAAGTCCGCGGTGACCTCATCCAAACTCACCGAATATACAGAGGCCGTGAATTAAATGAATTTCTCGTATTGGCTCGGACGAATCATCTGCGGGGTCATCCCTTTAAACTGCAGAGGAACCCGGCCATGTGGACATTCTATGGAACGCCTTCTCGCAGAGGGTCATCGGAGCGTAGACCGGACGCATTGACGACGTAATCCGCTCAGATACTGTTGACACTTCTAAATGCAGACTTGATTCTTATTTGCTGAGAAACTTCGACATGTGATGTATAAGGAGCCAGTTGAAGCAGTTCCCAACTGGCTCACACCTATCGCTGATGTTAAGCCTAAATTTGTATTCTGTACAGTTGTTACGGTTGAACTCTTTTTTGATTTTTGGATATGAATTTTGACTTCACAGACGAAAGCCGCCTTCCCTTAATTAAGTGACTTGAAGTGAATATCCACTCAAACATGTTGTGTTCTCAGTTCGGATGTCACTCATTAAACGGGCACCCCACACAACAACAAAACGAACAATCGAGGTAAATACTTGTGACACTTTTAAATGTAGAGCCTCGAAAGACCTTAACCTTGATTTTCACCTGCCCTCAAGCATGTTGTTGCCGAGCTAGCCAGAGTAGCATCAGAATGAAATCGTTTCAGTTTATAGGCGTATTTAAACTTTAAAAAGGGCTGTGTTACGTCTGCTGCATTAGATAGTGTGCCCCTATCGAAAAAAGAGCCAGTTGTTTCCACATTACACATACACAAACGCCGATTCTCGCGAAAGCAATCGGACTTTAAGCCAATTGTACAAAGAAATGTCCAAACCGAAGCAAGAGCAGAATGCATACTCACATTACCCGTTTCCAACCAATGGTTGTCCAAAAGCCTTCCTACGCAAATGTTTTGCCTTAAGCGGCTGAAAGAAGAAGACCCCAAGTCCTGGCTCTACATTTCCTCTATGAAGGACGTGACAGAGGTGACTTTCAGAATCCTGAAACTATTCGGGATCGATATGGCTCATAGGACAGATTCAACCATTGACAGAACAATCTACAGTGGTCTCCAGCATATAACACCAAACCTGTGATACAAGGTATGTGGGTGAAACGGGCAGACGCCCTGGCACGAGTTTGCATGAGTATCAGCTCACAATCAACCGCAGGGATAAGCTTTTTATAGCCTATGACCACGCACAGAAGATGAGTTCCGGGTTTGCCTTGGAGAAAGTAAGGACAGCAGGCGGAGCCAATCACAAGATGATCAGATTGTTGATAGAAAGTTGGTATTTGACTGGAACAATTACCAGAGCTATAGACCTTCATTTTGCGTAGGAAACGTTAGGCACAAGGCTAACATCCGCTCGGAACAGAGCAATAGGTCCGGCGAAGGGATATACGTAGGGCCGCCATCCGCCAGCAGCGAGCGAAGGAGGACACCACCAGGGGACACACAAACGACTTCGTACATCTATCCACGGAGGCGCCCACGAAAGCGAGAACGATTCAACCAGTAATCGATCGGTGCAATTGATCGGCACGCATGCATCACGTACAGCTATAGCACAAGGCTAGAGCTCAGACACACTCATTCGACGCAGCAAAAGTGTATGCACTACGCTCCGACGATGTAAGCGAGAATGCTTACGAACGACAGCCGAAATATAATTTGGTCTCAGGAATTATCCCACCTTATTCTACTCCTACGGGGCACAAGAATCGCAGGATTTTAAGCCTGGTATTTCTACAAACTACATAAAAAGCTATGCTTATCCGAAACACTAAAAACTTTGAGTTTGCTTTCAATGGTTGGTTTGTTCACTGAAGCAAATTACTGATAAATGTTATTGGAGTTACTTATAGTCGATTAGTAGGATATTCATTTTTATGGACAGGTTAATATTTAAGCACGCAGTATATCCTATTACACAGCAAGTCGAACTGGCTTTTTCGTTTACCGGATTTTTTAAATATGCTCACCATTTGCGACCGAGGCCATGGTGGTACTTTGTGGCGTTCTTTCCTTGAAGTAAAGCGACTGAACCTCCGCTATTTTCCTTGCTGCGAAATGTGCACACGGCAGATCGAAACGTTTTGGTGCTCTTGCACAGCCATCTGGGAAAGGTGAATTTAAGTGAGGATTATTGTGGACAAATTTGTACATATGAACTGGAAAAATGGCATCCCATGAAGTTTAATTCGGTGGAAGGAGCTCTTTGGGAAACAATAAACCACTGTTTTCCAATGAACTCTTTCCACCAAAATATAACTACCTGATTATACACACTGGCATAAAGGCGCTGGCCAATTTAAACCGCACATAATTCGCAGTTCCAAATGTTTACCGGTAGCACATATGAATGATGTGAAATATCATGATTGTTCAGGAATATAATCAAAAAAATATATGCAAATTTTTTTAAAAAAAAATTTATTCGTAGTATATATGTATAGCATGTCCAGCATAATCCGCTATCCATGCAGTTCAGGTCGGCGTCTTCGGTAGTTGCTGCTGAATGACGACGGTGCTTAGCAAACAGTTTTAAGCTGTCTAGACTGGCTTTAAAGAGAGTTGCCGAGTTTCTTTGTTCAATGAACACTTATGTTAGGCAGAGGGTGGACCAAATCTACCCAGGGCTTATGGGTTCCTCCGGCCGAACGGAGTCGGCTTCCGTTTTGAAACAAGCACGCCTGAATATACCTCTGCAGAAGAATCAATTAAGACCACAAATGGTAGACTGTTTCTAGATCTGAAATATTCTTATTTCGAAACATTTTAAACCTTTACTGCATCGATATTATTGTTAACTTTTAATAGTATTTTACTTTTGTATACATAGTTTTTTTGCACTAAAAAACCTCCCTATCTTGCCGATTATGAAGTAAGCATAAACCTAAAACAAAATCAATGTTGAATCCAAAAAAGGTTTTGTTTTAGGTTTTTTCCTGTTTTTAAAGGGTTTTGTCGCTCCCAAGAGGTTTCTTACCAATAAACCTTATGATAATTTACTTTGCAATGTTTAATGCCGTGGATATCACAATATGTCAGAGTTGGCCCACCTAAGTCCAAATTTTCCTTCAATAAACTGACCTTAGCTTCTTTCCTCTCGAGTAAACAGCATACTGAGCATCAAGTCAATTTTGAGATACGGTTAAAGGCCACACACTAACAAAGTAATTTGATAGGAACATAAGTTGACGAAAGATTGATAATGCGATTTTGCTAGCCACATTCACTGCCATCTACTATAACTAAAAAGGGTCAACATGGCTCCTTATATCCGAAACAAAGGTTGGTTTAAAAAATTGGTTGACGCTTGTTATGAAGGCTCTGGCAATCCTCCCATTAGCAGAAATATTAATGAAACTCACAATTTAATGTATGTTTAAACAGTCCCTCTCTAATAAATCTCCGCATTTGAGCGTCCACGGCCATTGTTTTATTAGTAATATAAGAGGCAGGAATTTTCTCCTTGGAATGCGTATCATCAAGGTAGATCCATTCTGATTTGAGAATATCATTAAGGACAGTGACAGTCACTGTACCCTGCACATCCTCGAGTTGAAATGTTTCAGTTGGTACTGCAGCTTCGTAGAACAAGGCCCTCAACTTGCAAGGCAATTAGAAAATATATGTAAGGTTAAAAATTCTAAATGACACGCATCTTCGTTAAAAATTGCCTTAAAATAAGGAACCTTGTCGCAAACAGCATTTTATAAGTACAGTGGAGTCCGGTTAATGTGGACACGGTTAATGTAGACAACCGCTTAATGTGGACAGTTGGCCAGGAACGGAATTTCTCCATAGTAAAATCTTCCGGTTAATCTGGACAGCCACCGCTTAATGTTGACAGCACCAAGCTGTCAACCGGTCGGTCGACCCACAGATTTTGTCAAAAATCCAGTCCAAATCGCCCGCGGTGGGGAATTCCCGCGTCCTGTTCAGAAAGTTTTGCTTCAGATGAACAGTACTGTGATAAAGAACTTTAGGGGAGCTTTAAGAGAAAAGTTTCCACCAAATCAATCAAAACTGAGCATGTTCTTTCAATAAAACTTCATTCAAATGCAAAATTCTGTTTTTTATACGTAGAAACGACTGGTTTGGGGTCAGTTCGCTTAACGTGGACAACCGGTTAATATGGACAGTTGGCCTGGAACGGAGGTGTCCACATTAACCGGACTCCACTGTAGTAGTATTTCTATTATAAATAAGGACGTGCCTCTGCAGAGCTTTCTTCAGACCTAAAGGTAAACCTTATAAGCATACCAACCATGTGCTTATTCGAACGTTGCAGACACTTAGTATAATCAACAAAATCTGCCATGAGCTGTTTGCATCCTATCGTACGAAACATGATGACGAAACTTTGGAGGATAAAGTATTGGCAGACAGAATCCTGCCTGTGTCATGTGGGTGCCTATCTCGTTCCAGAATCCTTCCTTTCATGCGTCGGTTATGCTTGCAAATTATTTTATATGTCGATCTGTTTACACATTTAATCAGAATTTAAAGTGACCTCTAATGATGTGGGTTTTATTATAAAAGCAGCTATTCCAGGAAACCTTTGTGCACCCAGTTTCATTGGAATGGATTAGCCCGTAGTTTGCGGTCGTCAGTTTTAGTCGATGAATATTGTCCCAGTTAACAACTACTGTTCTTCTGGCCAATCGGTTAGAGCAAGATTATAATAAGGTCTTATATTAGTTAGGCATTTTCTTAATTTTCGGAAATTCCGATTTGCAAACAAATGCGCCTTGATTTTTTAAGACACCACTGCTATGTATGCCAGTTAACTGACATTTCGCGTTGACAGGCTTTCAAATGTACATGCACATTTAAATAGTGATTCACGTTCAAGGAGATTTCTACCTATTTAAATATATTCACGCAAGTAGAACGTTCCCGCGTTTCTGAGAATCTTTGTTTTGTTTCTGCTCTGGGGCATGATGACTCGCAAGGTATGAGGGATTCAATTGTGCAATTTACGTCATGGTTACGCTTAGAGTATATACAGCATGCGCCAAAGTTCGCGTAACACCGACAAGTCTGCAAGAAAACCCTTGTAGCTTGCTAAGCGGATCCGAAAGTAATACTGCGTGAAAGGAACATATATTCTTAAATGGAGATACATTTGTATGTATAAAGAATCATTTGGTATCTAGGACGTAACTTTAGTTTACCAAAACTGTCAAATCCAAAAGCAAACGGCTGCAGAACAGGTTAATGATTAAAATTCGTTGTATAAGTAATTAAAATGTTAAAATAAGATAAAATGACAAAATAAAGAAAATAAATAAAAACCTAAAATATATAATATTTTTTCGAGTGTCCTTCAGTGTTACTAACAGCAGTAATTCGGGAGGCCATAGTGACAGCTATGTTGTCAATTGTGGTTTGGTCTACATAATTATCAATACTTAAATCAAATTTCAGTTCCATTGAAATTTATTTCGGAGGCTTGTCCCAGTGTTTGACAAATACCATTGTCATCGTGTTTTGTTGTAGACCTTTTTTGTCCAATATTCTTCCTTCTGGGCACTGTTTTTTTGTTAATAATTCTGCAAACGGTGTGCTTCCCTACATCAACTGTACTAAATAATAAAAGGCGCGGCAGCCCTTCGGCTGCCAACTTTCGTAAATGGACAAAATCAGCTTCAAATAGGAAAGGGTTTGACATCTTCGTGGCACGCTCGAGGTACGGTCAACTGAAATTGTTCCTTGTTTTCCAAAATAAATACAATCACTTATGTCTGAACTCACTTGCATCTAAACTATTTCGGACAAAATGTTCGTGTTCTGGAAGAATTATGTTTTACAGCTTTTTTAATTTGTTGTGAGTTCCTCCAAATTATAATCAACGTAATAAAAACCTTTTGTTCTGTCGCACTTAGCAGCATAGAAAATTCATTTGATAGGAGCTTGCTATCATCTCGCAAAAGCGTAATACCCAATACCCATTAAAAACCTAAATAAAAATGCTTTCTCCAGGATAACATCTACTCAGCGAATCAAAATACTGTGACCGAGTCAAGTTTGGTCATGAAAGTTGCGCTATTTGTATTGCATAGTGTGTCATTGGTAAGCCATCTTCCACAAAAATACCTCAATGATATTCATCCGGACGTTGAAAATGTGGAAGGGACAGGTGAAGTACACCTTTTCTGACATTCCAAACTTAACCGCATCTTCGGTGTTACAGGACAATGTCTTCGAGATGTTCATGTGAGTCGTCCGCAGGAAGTAGAAATCACCGTTGGAACGGACAAACGAAGAGGAGGT
Source organism: Ligula intestinalis (assembly GCA_036362985.1). NCBI lineage: Eukaryota > Metazoa > Platyhelminthes > Cestoda > Diphyllobothriidea > Diphyllobothriidae > Ligula > Ligula intestinalis. The sequence goes on from JAYGXS010000010.1 coordinate 3,594,829, forward strand.
AACACGTCTCTCTAGACAATTTAATACTCTTTTGTGTAATTCTTCTACATTCATTGAGATTGAAAAATTGGAGGTTTGATTAACAGAACAAGAGAGATTGAAGAAGTTACTATAAGGAGGTTTTGTTGAATGAAATATGCTCTCCTCCACAAATAGGTCCCCGCCATTCAGATAACTTATTGTTCTGGCACACATGCGTATAGAACATACGTGTTTGATGAGAAGCGAAGCAAATCCCGGGGTACGTGAGAAGCATGACTTCGTTGTTAACTTAACATTTATTTTAAATTTGTCACCCAACAAACTCTATCAGCATGCCGTACCAGACATTCACTTCTCTCATGGTGGTTCATTTTTCCCAGCTCATATAGAGTAGCATTTACTCTTACGTTAATTCAATACCTTCGTTTTTTTAGTGAATTCTCCGAGAACAACTTACAAATACAGCCGATTCATTAACTAGAGTATTAGTCAGATTGCGATCCATTGTGTAAAGCAGCAAGTTGCAAAGTTTATTATATTTACTGTGTCGACTAGTGTTAGGACGGTCCATCCAGTTAGTCATTAGTATTGCCATTTGGATGTCGCACCTAACAAAGTGCATTCCTAAAGAATGGTCCAAAGTATAGTAGACGCCGTTGATCATGCAATATTTCGACATATGTGAAAGACGAATACTCTTTCGTTAATCGGAATTGGCTCCAGTTGTGATACTGACTATCGTGTTGTGTATTCTGAAGTCATTTCAGTCAGGATAGGAAGCCGGCTTTTTAACGAGCTTCGTTGCGACTCCTAGCAAAACGTATTCATTTTAAAAACTGGCTACTTAGTTAGCATGCCTTTTTATAATTGATTTTTACTGCCTTTATAAGTTCAAATATACTTTATGGAAAAGATGCACGAGAAAATTATTTCTTGTTCTTGTTTGATAGCAAATTACCCGTTCTTTAACTTTTATACTAAAAGAAAGCGAAGCGTTCGGTTTTAAAATGTTGCCCAATTGCCGAACTATTTTCTAAACGAGTGACTGCTACACTCGAATTCAAGGTTTTAAAACTGCGCACTGTGTGCATCCTCTTTAAGGAAATGTACAGTTTCGCCTACAGTTTGAGGAAGACGTCACCTAGTAGTCATCAAATACTGAAATAGATTTGGGATATATTTTATGCAGTAATAAATGCAGCACGAATAAATTGACGGATACGATTTATTATAGATGAAGACCTAACAATCGTTAAAAAACTCATAATTTGTAACTAATTTAAAACCGAAAGCTACACTTTCTTTAAGTTTAAAATTTTAAAAATACGTAATTTGCTATCAAACAATTACAAAAAATAATTTTCTAGTGCATGTTCTCCATAAAATATATTTGAATTTATAAAGGCAGTCAAAATCCTAAAGCGCCGGACACAGGGGTCAGAACGATCCGAAGTAGTGCGTGTCCCTAATACGTATAGCAGCACCGGAAAGTCGCCCCAATAAGTCACTTGCACGTGCACCCGTAAAAACAAACACAGGGAACAAAGAATGTTTGTCTTTAGGTACGAAACTGTGGATGGGAGGCAGAATCCGTTGCCAGTGGATCTCAAAGGACAAGCTACAGATGAGACGACGCTGCCCACGTGAGGGGAGTAGGGCTGATAAGTTGAGGTACATGCACAGAAGTTGATGTACACACAAATCCGTTTATAGTAAACTGTTCCCTACCTTAATTCTGAGGTTCATTTGCAAAACACATCTTCGGTCCCGTCAGACAGATACTATCCTTAATCAAAAGCCGTATTTTGCAGTCACTATCGGTTTTTTCGTTTTACAGTTGATCAATAGCCTACGATAAAGGGCGGTTGTTTTAAGTAAAAAAGGTACAAAAAGGTTAAATACTAGCAAGATCTGTATACTTAATAAAAGTCTCGACTGCCTCTGTGTGGACCTTCATTATCATTGGTCCCAGGAGTCAGATTAAAATGCCTGCTGCACCTTCTGCACGCGGGCATGCGCGCCTGTCTGCATGTCAGTCACACGCGACGCGCCACTCGCCTTTCCCGCGCCAGTCCGTACGTCAATCACACAGGGGACAGTGCCGGTGTCACTGTGTCTGTGTTTGTCCCCTTTATCATTGGTGACAGGCAGCTGTTTCAGACTCGTGATTGACATCCGACGTGACGCCACGAGGGTTGGAAAGGGGTGGGGTGGAGGAGCAAAAAGGGTGAGGCCGCTAAGATCTCGAGGACTGGGGAACGCCGTCTACCTCGCTATATGCATGAGAAAACTCAGGACGCATTGGTTAACGTTAGACCTTTTGGACGCCCGGATCTATTCATTACTTCTACCTGCAACCCATCATGGCCTGAAATTACTTATGAGCTGCTCCCCAGTCAAATGTCAAAGGATCACCATGATGTTTCCGCGCGAGTATTCCAGCTCAAGTTGAAAACCATGATGAAACTCATCACAAAATTCAAAATTTTTGGTGACTTTCAGTGTCATATGTGCACTGTAGAGTGGCAAAAGAGAGGACTGCCTCATGCTCACACTTTGGTCCGGCTGCAGAAAAAACTGCACTCTTCTGATGTCGACAAATTCATATGCGCAGAGTTGCCTTACCGGTTTGTTGACCCTGTTCTGCTTGAAACGATCAAAACTCAAATGGTGCATGGCCCATGCAGTCAGATAAATCCCAACCATCCTTGTATGAAGGATGGTAAATGTACCAAGCGATATCGCAAGCGATTCCTAGGTACAACCCAGACTGATGGCGATGGTTACCCTCTCTATAGAAGGCAATTACCTGAAATTGGCGGATTCGAAGCAGTTATCAATGAAAGGCGAACCGATGGGTTTTTTAATTGATAACCGTTGGATTGTACCGTATTGTCCCCTACTGTCAAAAGTATTCGACGCCCACATCAATGTTGAATTGTGCAACTCAGCGAATTCCATCAAGTACGTCTGCAAGTACATCAAGAAAGGTTCTGCCCCCTTAACGCAGTTTCATCACTGGCAACGCCACATGTTCTGCATGACAGCTATATACAAAGAGGGAGTTCAGATATATTTACCAATAGAAATTCCTGGTATACGAGTATTCTCTCGCATTCATATTTACCTATATTTCCCTAATAAAACTGAACTGAACATAATTATTTTATCAGGTTCTCATATTCAGTTTGCCTACATAAGGGACAACAACATGTAAGTAAGCCCAAGGCGAAGCCGGGCTTCCACGCTAGTATAAAATATAATAGCCATACGTTATGGGGGTTACTGTTTCGTAATAGGAATACAAAGGTCCGAAAGGAAACCATGATTTTATTCCACTGGAATAGATTTGACCGCGGTCAGTTTGACTAGCAAACATATATATATTGTCTTCTCTTAATAGAAATCAGTAGGAAAAAAGTTTAACGCGTTTTAGCAAAAGTTGTATTTTAGCTAGATTGCATAGACAATAAACGTTTCGCCAAATGCCTTCTGTCGCCAAACTTAAATGACGATGGTGCTTCGAAATCTGCGTCCAGCTGCCTCTTTCAACCTCAGAAATCTGCAACGTTCTGTCTATCTATCAAAATCGCTCTGGTGGACAGAGATCTTAAACCCAGGATCAGCCAATCCACACACGCAGATGACATGATAGCCTCAGCTAGTATATATTCGTTTTCAGAACTGACAACGGGAAAATCTACCTAATTTAACGAAAAAATAACAGATTTTCTCACACCCAAAATATTCGTTCTACAAAAGAGCAACACCTATAATGTATGGTTATTATATTTCATATTTTGTTAGTGTTGTACCTTTGAAGTTAGTTTTTTTCACTTAAAACAACCCCTCTATTTTGTACGCTACTGATCAAATTTAAAATCAAAGCAAGGCCGATAATGACTGCAAAAAAGGCATTTGTGTTAGGCTATGTTCTGTTTTCCAGGGTTTTGATGGCACTGGAGGTGTGCTTTACAAATAAACCCTATTATTTTATTCAATCCAATTTTGTCGCATTTTCTAGGAATGTAGATTAGCTGATACAAAATTTAAGCGACCTCTGTTCATTGGAGTGATTGCGGTGAATAGACTGAACATCAATATTAATGGTCAATGTGCCCTACCATAGGAGGTCCACTTAAGTAATCTTAATTTATATTCTGTGTGCTAAAGGCAGTTATGTGTATATTTAATACAAGACTTCCGTATCGTGCGCGGCTTAGACTACACATTCGTATGACGAGCTTTACCAACTCACCACAACAACTGATCTCCGGCAACATCCCTTCAAACGGTATGTGCTCCATGGACGATTAGACGTGAGGAAGTTTTTTTTCTAACCGGGTCATGCACCCGTAGTATAAGCTACTTGGGACAATTTTTATGTACCAGTCTGTGGAAACATTCCAACACCGAATTCATAGACAATTGTTAGATCACAACGTGAACTATAGCACACTTAAATCTTGACACACCAATACACGACTTGACTAAAATATTGTGTTTTTAATGCTTGAGATTTTTATGTGACTATTTGGGAATTCAAAGACGCAAACCTAATTTTTACTCAAACATCTTGACTGGTTGACTCACTGACACCTAAATGTTCAGCCATAAAATTACCTCCTCAATCTAGCATGCTGTTGTCCAGCTGTATCAGTAAACCTTAGAAGAAAATTGGTCTTCCGGTCCCATCATAAGGCCTGGAATAATTCTCACAAAGGCAAAGCCCACCGTTTTCAACAACTTCTGTTTAAACTTGAGTAATTTGCATAATGCGTACCGTCTTCACTTCAATAATTCAAATAAAGCGCAGTTAAATTGCTTTGCACAGCTGCGGATAGAGTTTCCAACAGACTGTTGCCAAACAAGGTAATACAATATTAATTCAGTATATATAAGGGAGATAGGCAGAGCCTTTAAAAACCCTATTTACATATAAATGGTCTCAGATCATGCAAGCGTTTCGAAGACATACACATATGTATATTATATAAATTTTTTGTTGTCAACCAAATGTTTTACCAACGAGTACAGTTAGATTAAGGCTTATTGATTGATAAGATTTGAAAAAAAACGGCGTACCTAAATGTAAACTACAGCTGTACACAAAGAGTCAACAAACAATTCAATTTTCGAGAAGCATCGACGTATATGTTTCAATCGCACAGGTCCATATTATATTGGTGAAGACCGTAAAGGTCAGCTAGTTGATAAGCATCTGAAACATAGCAGCCTAAGTTTCATCTTCTAAGTACGGCCATTCGAAATTCAGAAGAACAGAAAACCGTCTCCTTTATTCCATTTTAAATGCTTACCCTTTGCGATTGATGCCATGGGAGCAGTTTCATTCAAATAAAACAGCGGAATTTTCGAAAAGTTCATTGCATCGAAACCGTTTGCAGTTGTTGCACAGCCATCTGGAAAAATTTTAATACAAAGGGGTAGTTTTCTGTAGTGTAAATGAAATTCCACTTATTTCACTAGGGGTGAAATAACGTTGAAGGTTAAATTGTTTTGAAAATCGGTATTTTTGGCAGATATACCCGAAGTAACATATAGAGGCTTCGTAGCAAATCAGAAGAGAAACAGCTCAACGTCAGAAAGCGAACGTTTGAAATCACTTTTCAGTAGCACTCCTGCGTGGTACAACCCTGACGGTGGTCATCGCGGTCGCTGTCGATGATCATCGCGGGTCTTTTCGTTGTCGCCAACTTGCCGGTGGATTCTACAGTATAATGGGTCGCATCTTGGTGATGTGGTCATGACTTCTACGGTCCCCTACGTGCTTCCACCTCGATATGCTCTTTTTGTCACGTCCTCGTCATGTGATATGATTCTTCTCAAGACCGGGAGCATTTTGAACATCAATTATCGCTATCCCATCTCATTGAAAAATACCTTATCATATCAGTCTAATTTTTCAACAATTTTGTTTTGGAGATCGGTGGCTCGCTGAACTTTTTCGCCGATGGTTGACTTTCACTTCATAAGAGGGTTCGTTTTAAATGGGGTCTGACTTACGATGTTTAACGAAATACCCATTCTAGTTGTAATAAAATTGATAACGTGCAGCGTTATCACTAACTTTGTATTCATTTTACTACCACACTCAGTTTATGATGAAAGGGCCCCTTGGGCCTTAAGTATGCAAATTATGCATTTATCATTTTGCACATATGATTATGTATATCTGAAGGGTTACAGATGTGGATTGCCGTTGAGTACCCTATTAATGTAAAGTTAACCATATCATAGAAACAGTTAATATGATGTTGAAGCAATTTGTGGTAGATTGGCACATAAGCGAAACAGTATGAAAGAAGTTTAGAATCAGGAAAATTTGTTAACAATGCGGGAAATAAGCAATCAGGTTTTTATAGTGGTATTTTGGCAAATATAAGGGCATCAAGTCTTTTTTAAACCGTGACACGGTGTCAGCGGACGCCGTCTCGCTTGGTAGCAAGGTGCAAGTTCAGACCACTCGTTGCTTGAAAAAAAAAACGTTCTGAGGTCAAATCGAGTACGTTCGTTCGTGACGTTGCAAGAATGTTCACGCAGAAGAGTTATGTGGGCTAACTGGAATTTCCAGGTGAAGCTGTGGCCCCATATTATTCGAAGTGTCCAAAACAGTCTGCATTACACATGCCTGACAAGGAAAAAAGGTCAAGCTTCGTCAATTGCCCCTCATATGGTAAGCCTTGATACCATTGACCATATTTCTCACCCGCCATTGGACTTGCTCGAAAAGGAAAATTTAGTGCACCCTCTTGAGCAAGTGCAAGAGATGACGATAAAACTGGTCTCACGAACTAACCATATAAGGAGAGAATGCTAAAGTTTGACTTTTTTCCTTTGGCAAACAAGGACGCCCATTGTAGCCTGCCTGGACATTCCGGTTAATGCGAAGCCAATTTTTTCTCCATGACCTTGAAGGATTTCTTCGAATTAGCCGACGTAACTCACCTGCGTTGCCATTCTTACAAGGTCACAAAGGAATGCACTCGATTGGACATAAGACGGTTTTTTTAAACTGAATTATCTACCTCCATGTCAGACTAGCCAAGGGTAAATACACGCTTATTATATTCAAAACGTCAATTCGCAAAAAACATTGTGTGTAAGACAGCAGATGGCCACTTCAACAACGAAGGGACGCCTTTGGTGGGGACATGAAACATGGTTATTGAATAATGGTTTACAGCCAGGTTTAAATACTGTATGAGAAAATAATTTTAATTAGAGAATATAGTAATATAGTAATGGTAATAATGTATCTAAGCGCGGTTTTAAATATTGTATAAGATAACGACTTTAATCATAGAATATAGTGATATAGTAATAGAATATACATTTATATAAAAGTGTAAGAAATATTGCGTTGCATTTCGTCCACCATGCAAGCTGCGTGCAACGTGTAGAGCATAAATATACAAGAAACCTAACTTACCTGGGTCTCGACAGGTGCTCAGAAGAGTAAATAAGGAGTGAAGGAGGAGCATGACTGATTCGGTTGTAACAAAGTATGGTTTATATATCACTAAATGTACCTCGTTTCTGCCGTGACCGTTCTCACAAAGGACTGGCATGTCTGTCTGACCTTTTCATCAGGGTACGGTCTAGACTTGAAGGTTACTCCGACGGCAAAATTTCATGGAAAAGTTCATGACCTTTATGTGAAAAAGTCAGTTTTGTTTGCTTTGAAAGTCTCCCGCCTTCTGAAGTCACTCTCAGGTGACTGTCCGAGTTCATGTCTTAAACAATTGATGATTCTCCTGTTAAGCATAGTTCACGCAGAACTGAAGAATTAAGAGTTCGCTTTGCAGAAGGCAAGGGGTACATACAAAAGTTATGACGTCTCGTTAGCTGAAGAAAACTTTGTTGGAGTCCGATCAAGTGCGTTCGTTTGTGACTTTGTAAGGATAGCTAAACAACTGTTTTTGTCGGCTAACTTGAATAAAATTCTTCCAAGCTCAGGTCGACAACCTGGCGCCGGCTTATACGGAATGTACAAAACAGCCTTCAATGTTTGTGGCTGTAAAATAAGGAAAATAGGTTAAGCTTGACCAGGACTTTTCAAGGGCAACCAAGGTGTGTAAAAATTATGCTGATAAACAGGAACATGTTCAGCTTATCCTATCTAAAAAGATCAAAATACATCGTTCGCATCAATATTTGTTTCAACCGGACTATTTTATTAACCTTTTCATTGTCCTCATCTTTTCAAAGCAGCTTTCTCAATGGCTCATAGAAGGGAGTATCGGAAATTAAGGAGATCCACTTGAAACTATTTTCTCTGCCTCGTGTCCCCCGGGAACCTAGATGCTCCTATAAACCATAACTCAATCAAACGAAGCCACGTGGAAGTATTCAGTCTAAATTGCTGCCATTTTGATGGCTTCTTACCATCATCAGACTTCCTACACCTTACAAACCTCTTAGAAAGTGGAGGCTTCGCCTCCATTTTTACTGTTAGAGTGTTTTTTAAAATTACTTTTCATTTTAACCACAACCCAATATAAACCAATCATTGAAAGTTAAGTGCACATTTGCCCATGTAAAACGCCTGCTCTCTAAATTAGACACGCTTAAGTTTATTAAGTGTCAAGTTGAATTAGATGTTGTCGGTATAACAGAAACGTGGTTTTCAACGAAGGAAGGCGATCAGGAAGTTTGCTCTCCCCGGTTTCCAACTGCTCCGAAAAGATATAGTCCAAATACAAAGTGGGGGTGTGCTCATATACGTTGGATATGACCTGCTCCTGTCACACAAATCTGAAAATCTTGCGGGCAATATAGAGGCAATATGGTTAATCTGCGCTAGAAACGTCAGCCGTTGATGTTCTTTGCTATATGCCTTGAGGCCAAGAGGCTAGAGAATGTTTTCATCCTCTCTGTTAGACAAACGCTGGCTCGTGTGGCTAATACACACTGTACAACAGGAGCATTCACATGATTAAATACCCAAACGTTAAGTCTGCTGTGGCAGCTTAAACTTCTCGCTCCGTAAAGCATGGGTTTGCTCAAAAACAGAAGACAACTATCTTTAGCTGGAAATGCGCTTCATACAAATCGTAGCTGCCGCTAGCGCTACTTAGAACCCACGATTAGCTGCATGTGCATGTCCTTGGCATGCTGACTCAGCACGCCCTATTGCTGCTCCTGATACTGCATTCATTGGACCAGACACAAACCTGCGCACCTCGCCTTTGTCAGTCAAATGAGATCCTGTCGTTAGAAGCTGGGCCTGATTTAGTAGCCTGGCCTCAATCCACATGGACACAGACCACAATTTTGAATCTGCCTGCAAGCAACAAGGAGGGCTCACCAATATTAGCTACTGACTCAAGCAATCAATGCTGCTATACCACGCTTACAACGCGTCACGATAAAACGATTCAAATACCCAGGGTGGCACGAAATCAACTAGGTTTCCATTCTACTAAAAGATAAAAATAGGCACAAAATGTCCCCTGTTGATCCTCCATCCAAAACAGTTAAAGTGTAGCGGAAAACAGCTGCACAACAGCTTATACAAGTGGTTATAAGCACGAGTTACAGAAATGCGCAGCAAATACAACTCATTTAGGAAGTCTTGTACACATGAAAGTACGACAAAGTTGTAATTAGAGCACACGCTGAAAACCATGGAACTTTTATAATCTTGTAAAAGTGCTCATTTCTCGCAAACCGGCGTGAATGCATTTGCGAAAACAAAGAAATATTAAGGAGCAGTATGAGGCCTTCTTAAAACCTGAAAGAAGTGCTTTCTGCCTTTTAAAAGTAATAAAATTTTCCGATGATATCCATATTCCGGGAACGTAAATCATAGCTGTAAATTAGAACAAACATTTGAGTACTTTATTATTTAGCAAAAAATCTGCTTTGAGAACATTTTGATATCAGTTCTTATGAAGATGGCCAAGTGGGTCGTATTTAGCTATGCTTCAAAGCAGCAAACCACATTGTGAAGCATACAGAACGTTCGGATGATAACTCTGATATTGTGAATCGTATGATATCCCTTTGAAACGTGCCTTAATTGAATATTCAGTTGACGATTTTTCCATGTATATTAACATTTTCCAATGTAAGGCCACAATGAAATCAGAGAATTTTTTTTAAAATTAACCTGACAGTAAATGATTTAATTTGACTGAAGATGACCAAACCTTGCTTCCCTTTTAAACCGGAAATTTTTTCGCCATATAAATTTAATTCAACAACACATGCAAAAAATGTTTTTTTACGTAAAATGTATTAGTAGTATATACCTATACATTATTAGTACTATCTTCTTCCTACTTTCGAGCAAACCTGTATAGATTTCGGATTGTCAGCTATTAGCTTCTGAGATACTACAAAGGCTGCCAATTGTATTGAAGCTGTAAAGAGTAGTATTAGGGCTAATACACTTAAACCGGAGAGCTGCGATATTGCAGGCCCAGTTCCTTAGGCGAGAAGAGAAGTCGTAGAAAGGCCAGAGTTGGAGGAAGAGTATGTTCTGTACAGAATGGATGGAAAAAGGGTCAGAGAGAAATTGGCTATCAGACGACTGCGCAACCACAAGCCAACGGACAGTGTATGAAATGAGACTCAGCCTGTGATTGAATGTTTCAGAAGCCGGTAGAAGCAAGCGTTACCCAAAATGCACATTTTGACTTGAGTTAGACCCGAGGAGCAGTTTCAAAGGCACTTTTTGTGGGACTTGTCACTTCAATTGCTCGCCTCCTAAACCGGACCAGTATTACAACTTTACTAAATGTCGACTAGCGACAGAATATCACTCTTCCGCATATGCCGCCGTTTTACGCAAGAAAGCGCGCTCTGACATACATTCATGTTAACATTGGCAAAGTTTCGAGGCCATTGAAAGGGGCATATGAAGCTAGAAAATTTCGTTTACATATGCCGCTTATCAAAACTTCTGATACAAAGCTTTTGTTTTTGGGAATTTTAGCTATTATCTTCCTAGTTAACACCAAGGCTATATGAAGTAGTGTTAGAACTGATTGAGTTAAACCTAAGAGCTGCAATCTTACAGGCACGGTTCCTTAGACGAAGAGAGCTGTCAAAAGAAGGACGAAGTGGTAGACAGAGTAATTTCCCTACACAAGAAATGGACGAAAGGGCAGTAAGAAGTTGACTATTGCGGAACGGCAAGCCAGCGGACCGCGTTTGAAATGAGGTCTGTTGGGCATTCCTTTCATAAGGTCCTGTATGAATCATCCTGTGATTGAATGTTTCAGAGGCCGAAAGCAGCAAGCGTTCTACTTGAGTTAGACCCGAGAAACGTTTATAGGGTCAGTATGTGTGGGACTAGTCATTACAAGTACTCCCCTCCTAGACCAGACTCCGTTGTTGAAAGACGTCGAAGGAACGAAAAAATAGCTAAATGTAGTAAAGGATGTACGTAGCAATGGTAGGTTTTAAACGGTTGGTGTTCTTGTGGTCAGCATGAGCGATCCAAGCTGAAGGGACGATTTTGACTTGATTGAGCGACTGTGGCTGGGATGCGTGAGTCAGGTCAGTGTCGGTTGGGGGGGAGGAAAGGTCATCTTGACTACGTGGACCACTGAGTCTGTGTGCTGGAGAAATTCCATTGAAGCCGAATGACTTTTGACGATGCTTGAACTCTGCCACGTCAAACGTTGTGAGTCAATCCCACGTCGCGTGTCACCAATTTGTTTGGAGAAGTCTTAGGGCTACTTGAGTTAACTGCGTGCTGGTTGAAGGCATGTTCTCGACAACATGTGCATCGGCGTGTTAGTAGGAGACGGGTTACCCTGCCTAGGTTTGACTGAGATTGGTTGGCTGCGTTGCACTTCAACGGCAAAGCTGTATGCCGTGTCAGGGTTCGTTGAGGGGGTAGAGGGTACTGTTGGCAGTAGAAGAAGAGTCATATTTAGGAAGGGATGTCTGGGTGCTGACACTCATCGGAGAAACCACTCTACTGGATTGGGAAGGAACTGTAGACTAGGATTGATGGACTCTACGTGGTCAAGCGTCTCCACATCGCTTCAGGATAGAACGACGGTAATGCTATTCTTCGTACCGCGATAACAGAAGATTACACACAGGGCGAATGAGTCCGGGTGCTGCTTGAACGCTGTCACGTCAAAAGTTTAGAGTTAATCACTTGTCACGGGTAACCAGTTATCGAGTAGTCTTAAGCTAACCTTTACGGCTGCGATCTTCCAGGCGCGGTTTCTACACTGGTCGGAACAGTATATTCTGCACAGAATAAATGGGAGACTCGTCAATAGGAAATGAACTATTGGACGACCGCATAACCCCAAGCTAGCGTACGGCGTCTTAAGTAATGGGTGTTGGGCAGTGATCATATAAAGTGCTGTCTGTGATTGGTTGTTGCAGAAGACGGAAGCTTTCCCAAAATGTGCTTCGACTCAAGCTAGTAAAGACAGGCGTTCACAACTGCACCTCATGTGGAGATAGTCACGAGGGCTACGTCACCCAGGAAAGCAAACTTTGAAATTTATTTAAACTTTACTTCTAGTGAACCCTAAGATAGGTGGATGCATAATTTACATCACACTTACCCTCCATAAAACCTGTCTTTTAAAAAAACCTTTTTCTAGGTGACTGTACAAAAATATCATATGGTTCTGCAGTCATACCCCCTTACTGCTACTATAACTTGGCCGGAATCGGCCAGGCAGGCGGTCACCCGTTGGGGACCTCTGACCACCACATGAACTTTGTTTAGTTCGGAAGATTATTTGATCAGTGTTTGCAAATTTCTGAGTGAATATATAGCCGATCAGCAGTGACAGCAAATGGCAGGTGGCGAGGCGCTGATGAAC
>JAYGXS010000010.1:3616556-3630412 GCA_036362985.1 Ligula intestinalis
GCCTAGGGTCTGCAGAATCGGAAATATGAATATTTGGAAGATAACACGCACAAACCACACACGCTGTATTTTGTCTATCCCAAGCCTGTCACTGCAGGCCCGGGACTGACGTGGCCTCGAGCAGGTTTGCGCAACCTCAATCGAAGATGATGACTCAGCAAGGCACTGCCGTGCCCAGCTAAACGACATGCGACATTGGACGTATGCGTGGGTGGAGATGAAGGAGGTGGGTGGGAGATGAAGCAGCTAAATTAAGGCAGTTGAATTTTACGTGCCCCTCGGCCTAGCTGAACAGGGTTTCCTTGACATTGTGTATCCTGAATCAAGCAGCTTTGACCAGGACATTTATGTATATCAGTACTTATTTGCTTGATAGGGTGATCTGTAAAACACTATTTGACCTCAGTTAATCTGGTACTTTTAATCAGCACGAACCGGTTCCCAAGAGCCCGTAAGAGCGAGACAAAGAGAGGACCAGTCGACCAGAGCGAGCGAGAGAGGGAGTTTACCCAGACAAAGCTGTTATATTACGCCAGTGCAAGTCAAGTCAGACACAGAGTGCATTTACTTTACAGGGAAGGCGAGCGACATAGTCTGAGTATGGGCCAACCAGGATTGAGCAGACAAGACTGGCTCATGGCGAGCGGCTCTCGCGACGCCGTTGAGTGCGTTGACTCATCATGGGAATAGCCTCATTCCCGACATGATCGCTTTTTATGTATTCATGAACTTTTTCGACTGGAAAGGTTGTTGAAGTTGTGAACACGATAGCACGACCTCTTTTCTGTCTAAATAGCCAACCCTATCCTTAGGGTGTACAAGCTGGTTTCGTAGAGTATGTGTTGGTTTGTGCGCTACTTGGATTTGATACTTCTTCAGGTGTCTTTTAACGAGTCCATACACGTTTTTAATATATGGAAGTGTTCGCACTAGGACTCCCGGTCAGTCTGTTCATCTTTGTCACTCAACTTTGTAATGTTCATTCAGGTCGTATGGACTTTATCGAGAAAGTAAGGTTAACCCTAACCGCTACGCCTTTTAAGGCCCGGTTCCTTAAAAAAAGAGAGAAGTCTTGGGAAGGCCAGAGTGGTAAGAACAGTATATTCTGCACAGAAGGAATGGAGACTAGGCAGGATGAAATTGGACTGTAGTGGGTCGTTGCCCGCTCGTTGTCTGGCTTTCCGCTCGCGATCTCAATCTGTCTGGACCTCAAGGTCGTTGCGATGGCTGCGAGACAGAGGCCACCCTCGATGTCCATCAACGGTGTTGAGCCATACGCTATCCACCCACACACTGTCCATTCGCACGGTGCCCAACCAATCACAGGCCGATCTAGCCAATGGACCCGCGCTGTCTCTGTCTTCTGGCCTGATTCCTCGCGCGCGGCGGTCGCAAGACGCCGGCCTCATTGTCAGACACCGTGCAAGACCTATTGGCAACCTTCCCTTTATCCCTTCTGCAAACAATATACTGTTCCATCTACTCTGCCTTCCCAAGACTTCTCCAATATTCTAAGGAACCAGGTCCTGAATGATTGCAGCTTTTAGGGTTAATCGTCTTAGCCTTAACTCCTATAACTGGCGACCTCAATCGTGAGATGAACCCTCAACTCAACTTCTGATGTGGCTGACTTCAACGAAGCGATACGGAGATCCTCATCCATTCACAACCCGTCGACTCTTGGCTCTGGTTGCTTCCCCATCCCGCGGAGCTGTTCCCGCTATGAGTGCCGATATCCAGACCTCCATTTCAAACTCTCATTCTACTTCTACTGCCAACGGTGCCCCTTCCTCCTCTCAACGAACACTTACACGGCATACTGATTTGCCGTCGAAGTTCAACGCAGCCAACCGGTCTCCCTCCTACGCAGTCGAGATGACCAATCTCCTACAAGATGCGGATACACGCGTAGTCGAGAGCTTTCCTCCTACCGCAGACACAGTTGCCCACGCGGACACGCGATGACCTTTCCTCCTCCCAAGCGGCACTGGCGGCACTACCCAGTCTCTTGCATGCCAGCCACAGAAGCTCATGCAGGCCACAACCATCCCTTCCACTTGGCTCTCGCAAGCCAACCACACGAACATCATCTTTTCGAACCCTGCCGTTGGTACGTATCTCCCTCACTTAACTTAACTATTCTTCCTCCACTCGGATTATTTCAGTCTCCTCGTTACGGTCTCCTGGGGGAGTATGTGTAGTGGGTCATTGCCTGCTCGTTGTCTGGCTTTCCTCTCGTGATCTAAATCTGTCTGGACCTCAAGGTAGTTGCGGCTGCTGCGAGACACAGGCCACCCACGATGTCCATCAACGGTGTCGAGCCATACGCTATCCACCCACACACTGCCCACCCGCACGGTGTCCAACCAATCAAAGGCCGACCTAGCCAATGGACGTGCTCTCTCTCTCTCTCTTTGTCTTCTGGCTTAACGGCTCTTAAACCTCACGTGGAATTGCGCCTCACGGTCGGACGCCTTGCAAGACCAATTGGCGACTTTCACCTTCCGCTCTCTGTAAACAATACACTGTTCCGTCTACTCTCGCCTTTCCACCGTCTTCTCTCCAATCTCCTAAGGAACCAGGGTCTGAATGATTGAAGCTGTTAGGGTTAACCGTCTTAGCCTTAACTCCTATAGGACTGTCAGACTAGTGCACGTACGAAGGTCGGCGGGCGGGCGGTGTCTGAGGTGACGAGAGCGTAGGGCATTGCCGGAAACCCAGAACGTGCTTTATTCCTGCAGCCAATCAGGAAATGGGTCACAGTGCTTGGTGCGAGCTCGCACGCGGGAAGATCAAGGTTAGGGAGGCTGCGGTCGGACCCAGAGGCGAGAGCGTGGGCGCGCAAGCCTTTGCCGGTCGAGACGCGATGAGTGGCGGACAGTAATGTGCGGGCCAGCATCTTGGTATATCGAAGGGGGTTGAGAGAGTTAAACACTAGCAACTGCGATCTTCAGACCATGGTTACTTAGTAGAGGAGAAGTGAGTGGATGCCTAAATAGAAGAAATAGTTTATTGTGTACACAGAGAAATGGAGAAAAAGGAGGAGGAATTTGGACTTGGGAGCATACGACCACCTATGAGACTGGTCGGGTCCCAAGTCATGTCTGGCGGCCGAGGGTGGAGAAAAAGGGGCCTGTTCGTGTGGTGCTTGGGCAGCCAAGAGAACCTTGACGCACGTGTGTGTGTGTCCGAGAGGAAGTAGGTCAAGTCTCTGCGGGTCAGCGCGACTGGAAGCGCTGACTGAGGTATTGGATGACCTTGAGGCGGCTGGCTTTGAATAATGACGCCGGAAAAAGCAATGGAGGGCGTCAGCCGGCAGCAAACACTAAAAGCCCGCCTTATAAAGCAGAGTTTGACGACTTATTTTTCGATGGTCGTACTACTTTCATTTTTCAAATTTATTTCCGCTGCTATGCTTTCTCGCAACTTCTTTTTTTTACTCTGAGTAATACAGCCCCTTGGCATTGGGCTAAAATAGGGGAACAGTCAACAACATAATTGTCTTCCCTTCTTGCCTTTTGCCTCTTCGAGTGCTGATGATACCGAGCGACTCCCTAACACGCGAATTAAGTTCGTCCTAGTAGGATTTTTGAAGTGTACTTGGGGATCGGACTACCGAGTGCAAGTGTTACTTGTTAAACAGGTATGTCCTTAAAGGGGCTCTTTGACTCTACAAGTTGGACTGCCGCTTACAGACAGGATACATCCTGTGAATGCCACTTCCGTTTAACTTGACCTACAGCATGGTTGTAGTCTTCGCTGCTGCCTACGCCCACCTAACTCTTGACGTCGCAGTCAAGGTCACTCAGAACAGGACCTTGCGCGAATGTACTGTTCGGCCCACCTCCGACCAGACACAAACTGGCGCGCGAGACACGGAATGCCAACGCCACTGTCTGTAGTGGTCGCTGACGGCCGACGCCCGACGCCCTCCGTTGTTTTGTCCGGCGTCATTATTCAAGGCCAGCTGCATCAAGGTCATCCAATACCTCAGTCAGCGCTTCCAGTCGCGCTGACCTGCAGAGACGTGACCTACATCCACTCGGACCCACACACACGTGCGTCTAGGTTCTCTTGGCTGCCCAAGCACCATTTGAGCATATCCTTTTTTCCCACCTTCGGCCGCCAGGCATCACTTCAGATCACGCCGCTTTAGCGGGAGGTCGTGCTCTCCGTAGTCAACATACTTCCTTGTATTCCTCCTATTCTGGCCTTTTCCGACTTCTTCTCTCCTAAGTAACCATGGTCTGAAGATCGCAAACGCTAGGTTTAACTTACTTAACCCCCTGCGATATGTCTACCTTCGTGCGGTCCAACCAATCACCATCAAAGCCGCAAGACAGAGTGAGGATTCGGTGGCCGTCCCTGATTACTGACGCCAGAACTCACTCGACATTCTGCTCCTGGGCGGGGCAGGCGCGTCGGCGCTGCCACGCTCTCACGGCGGACGTAACGCCAGGCCGAATCCACCTCCGTCCGAACCATTTTTCGATCCTTCCGCAGAATAACGTATTCCTTACAATCCGCAATTCCCAAGACCTCTTTCATCTTTTAAGTAACCGGGCCTGGACGATGGTAGTCGTTAGGGTGAAAACTTAGTAGCCTTATCACATTGCAATAGGGTTGTTTGGTGCGCACACCCGTGGTGAGTGAGGTTCTCCTTACGCCTAGGGTCTTCAGAATCGGGAATATAAATCTACATATTTGGAAGGTTATACGCCCAAATCACGCCACTTAACATGCTATATATTTTCTTTCCACAAGCCTGTCACTGCGGGCACGGGACTGACGTTGCCTTAACACTTTGACTGCGACTCCCAGAATAGCCTGTATGCCCGCGGTGTAACGTGTTCAAACCTGGATAACTTCAGTTCTAGAGAAGACAGCGAGGAGTAAGGTTGTGCGCCGCTCAGCTAGAGGTGAGTTCTACAAGATTCTGACATAAAAACAGTGAGTCGCAATTGGTACACGTCGCTTGGAGGATAAACTGTTATCTTTGGGGGCATCGTGCACCATATAGCGTCACGATGTTCGTGGCTCACATTGCATCTTGCGCCAAATGAGGTGCACGGCGCTTTTAGTTGACTGCAGTGAAAAATATCCAATTTGTAAGTTCTGATGGATGTGTAGCGACCTCTTATTCGAAGCCATGCTTTGCTGACACGCCTGTGGGGCATGACCCGAGTGTCTAGCTTTCTTGCCTACCGGTTCCTGCGCGTCGGACGGTCCAGCCTCCGATTAAGGTCACGGACCTGTCTGGCCCACTGGCCAACCACCTCCCTAGGCGAAGTCACAAACAGACTTTAAGGTGGCGACTGCTTACTCTCAGACACTCATTTTTATTTTCTCTGCAGACCCATGGATCCTTCAGCATTTTACAGTTCTCGGCGCCATCGACCAGAAATTGCAGGTTTGATGAACAGCAAAGAAGTGAAAGTTTGCAACTGGAAAGATAAAAGGAACGTCCTAACGTTGTCTACTGTGCCCGAACATCTAGGCAATCTTCAATCCTCAGGGAAAAACAATCGAAATGGAACTGAGATACTCAAGCCACTACAATACTTCTAAATTTGGGGTTGATAAATCAGATCAGATGACATCTTAAAATACTGCACTCAGAAGAAGTACGAAGTGGTACCGTAAATTGGTCATAGAGTTGTTGACAGGAACTGCTGTAGTAAATGCCTGGGTACTCTACAATCAGTTTTTAGCCAACAAAAGACAATGGGCGTAACCGAATTCAAAGAATGTCTAGTCAGGTCACTCATTATAGGAAAAATGAATGAAGAAATGCTTCCAGGACCAAAGCGTTCCGATATTGGAGGCCTGCGTTCCAGCCATACATTAGAAGTGAGACGAAAAGCGAGGAGAGTGACTACATTTTGTGATTCCTGTGATGGAAAGCCATTTCTTTGCGTATCTTGCTTCTCATTTAAGCATTCACCTCGAGTTTAGCGGTGCTTTCAGATGTCCAGTGTTTATTGTTTCTTGTATGATAATTCATGCTTGAGTCAAGGATACATTTTTAGGCCTTGGAATACTATATCGTTTTATATTTTGGTTTAATCTTGCATTTTTTCTTTACTACCCAGTGAGCAACTTGTGCTTGATTTGTACTACTTACATTCCTCTGATTAAAGTTTGTAACCTTATTATATGCTTTTATAATCCTTTTTCTCTACACTCCTTCAAGCTTTCATAAGAAGATGACCCTGCTTTACGTCATACCTGATTTTTTTAATAGTTATATTTTTTAATGCGTGTACTATATATGGCGCACATCGCAGTTCGTGACATCACTGCATGTACCAAATATGGCCCATGTCGCAGTCAAAGTGTTAAGCACGTCTGCGCCGTCTCAATCGATGGCTGTTGCGCCCGCTAAACGACATGCGACATAGGACGTGTGCGTAGGTGTAAGAGGGGCGAGGACGAGCATTTATAAGTCCTGCAAACAACTTTCATGACGAAATTTAACTTGGCAGTTTGGCAGTATATTTGGCAGATTATTTTGCTCAGATGAGTGGATTTGATAATTAGAAATGCTTTAGTTTGGAAAACTGCCATGTAACTTAAAGTTATGGAGCGAAATAAGCACTAATTTTGCCTAATCATGAGTAAGTTTAGATCGAATGAATTTCCTATGCTATTAGGTATGACAGAACCAAAGTTTTTACCAGTGTGCATTCTGCTGTGGCAGAATTCCAGATTAAGTAAAACAAGTGGAATAATACTCCCTTCCAGAACTGGAAAATTTTGTGCGAAGTTGATAAAATATAAGTGAAGCCAACTTTAAGGAATCGTATTTATTTTCAAAAACAAGTAACAAGTTAAGTTTTACAAATTACATTTTGCTATTCTGTTAAGTTTCGTTTCATCAAGTGCAGTAATAAGTTTGTATGACAAAATTTTTTTACTCCAATGATAACTATGAGCGCATAAGCAAACTTTGCCATATATATTACCGTGAAGGTGATGTAGAGGAGGCCTTATTCAATGTAAGTCAGCGAGAAATATACATTTTTGTAAACTACACGTTCAGATTATGTGTTAATAAGAAACGGAACAGACAGAAGAATAATAAGTATTGAAAAAAATGGTCATATATTTGGCTGTTTTTTGCATTCGCAAGCTTCAAACGGATAGTGGAAATACTCCCCTTAAGCAGAGCATAATCCGTTGTAAATGGAAAAGTATGTTCTTTCAGCTCCAGTCAAGTTAATCGTTTTTCTTCAGATAAATTGAAGAAACTGTCAAAAGTCTCCAATTTCACTGTGAAATTACCTTGGAAAATGTTAATTTACACAGAAGTTCGTCAGCTAAATATCCAATAAAAGCACTTTTTAAAGAGGTAACCTGTTAGGGAAAGTTTTCTTATTAATCTTAGGAATAAAATTATGCGTGGTATTTAGCAGAAATTTTGCATGCTGGACAATGCGGTTTGCTGTTTTGAAGCATTTCCACATATGACCTACATGGCCATCTTACTAAGAACTAATATCCAAAAGCTCGTTTTTTCGGCAAATGCTGTTTAGTTATATCTGATTTTAAAGGTTTTTATATAAACGTCCATCAGAAGCGCAATTTATCAACTTATCAAAGAAGACACTGAAAACGAGCGAAATGATGAGGGACTTTATTCCACGCTATTCGATAAATAGTAATCCACCAATTACCATATGTACGAAATATTTTGACTAAAGACAAGTTCTCTTCATATAAAGAAAGTGGATACTTTAAGTTTTATACTTAACAAAATATTTAAATTTATTGTGCTAATTCATACTATTTTTTACGCCTCCAGAACCTGGGGTTATCGAGAAAATTCTATTTTTCTTAACAAACACTTAGTAATTCTTATAGTTGTTTTAAGTACTTAATATGCACAATGCTGCTTATTATTATTTATACGTTTTCGTAAATGTGTTCTCGCTGGTATGGGAAAAATAATCAAACAATTGCAAAGGTAGGCAAGTTGCTTGCAGAACTCGCACTACTGTATTCATGCCACCACGCAAATCAGGCAATGTCGAGTGTGGTTCCCCTTACGCCTAGGGTCTGCAGAATCGGGAATATGAATATATATAGTTGCAAGGTGACACGCCCAAATCACGCCAGTCCACGGGTTACATTTTGTCTTTCGGCAAGCCTATCGCTGCGGGCGCGGGACTGACGTTGCCTCGAGCAGGACTGCGCAACCTCAATCAAAGATACTGACTCAGTCAGGCGCTGCAGAAGAACGAAAATATGAAAAATGAAGGATATCGTCACCCTGCTCGCTGATAAAGGACGGTCGATGACCCTCTTGGATAAGGTGGGGTATGGGGCAAAAGTGAAGGACCGCTTGATGGACAAGGAGTCGTACGCATCATCGACAGCCATCGAGGTCAAAAAGATTTGTAAACAACATAAACAAAGCGGTCGACAAAACTGAAGAAGTCGGGAGCTCTGGCGAGAAGAGAGGCACTGGCTGCAAAGGCCACTGACGCTGCAATGGCACGTTCCTAAGGTCTATCAAAGGTTCACAAACAAAGAGTCCCTTACACCCCATCGTATCCTTACGAGGCACCCCAACTTTTGGGTTGTCAAACTGAACTGGAAATATAAATATATAGTTGCAAGGTTACAGGCGCAAATCACGCCACTTTCCACGCTATATTTCGTCTTTCGGCAAGCCTATCGCTGCGGGCGCGCGGCTGACGTGGCCTCGAGCAGGTTTGCGCAACCTCAATCCAAGATGATGACTCAGTCAGGCGCTGCCGTGCCCAGCTAAACGACATGCGTGGGTGGGAGGAAAAGGCTTCCGGCAGCGCTACGCGTGTCGATAAGAGAGTAAAAAGCTAGAGCAGGCACTTAATTTTCACATGCCCATCGGCCTAACGGAACAGGGCTTCTTTAGCACCTTGTGTGTGGCCTATATACAACAGCTTTGCACCTGCAAAAATGCCGATTGTAAAAATCACAGGCTAAATTGGCGAGCATACGCCTGCTTTCGATAACTTTTCCCCAGCCCTGTACAGTTATATAAGTAATTAACCAAATGAATTGCGTTGGTCGGTTGAAAGATGTAGTATCGTTGTTGTTGTATGTGTGTCGCAGCCCGTTGTTGGATCAGGAGTCCGCGCCCGATTCCAAACTGGTCGTTGTTGGAAAACGGAGAAAAGCCGCGATCTCGACCGGCTTGGGCCAAAGGGTCCACGGAGATGAGTTGGGTGCCTGGCCGGGAACTGCAGGCGAACAGATGCTGACATTCATGCGGAGTTGCGCCGCATTCGGGAAAGCAATCGGGTGTGGACGGGTCGAGCCGATGTTGGTATTGGCAAAGGACCATGGAGTAGCCACTGCGTAGTTGAGCCAGAGTAGAGTGAGTGACCCTCTGGAGATGTCGTTCCGAGGCCGCAATCGGAGGTGGATAGCCACCCAAAAGGACCGCAGGATGATAACCTCGTTTTTCTTCGACAATGGCTCTCTGATGGAGACGCTGGAAGCCTGTCTTGGTGGCAGAGCCATCAGCGGGTAGATCCAAGAAAGAGGCGAGGCGACAGCTGCCTTGTGGAGATCTCGAATAAACGGCCGAAAGTTGCGGCTGGCCTCAGGAGCGTGGCAACGGTCGTGATTAGGATGGCCGGGTTGCGAACAGGTCCACCAGAACTGCTGTCCTAGGAGTGTGCCGTGATAGCGACTTTCGACCATGGTAACTGCGGCGCGGTTACAAAGTACTTTTTAGCGCACAGTTCCGGTCTGCGTAGCCTAATGACAGCTGCTTCTGCTGTAGCCAATATACGCTTTCCAAATAACATTGACTAGCTGGAGGGCACCTTGTAGCTCACTCGGAAAGCCCATCTGGCATCCACGCGATGGTTCCAGTCTAACAAATGCGTTAAAACAGAACCATGAATGCTCTTCATTTAGCCCTTCTCTAACAATGCAAAAAAGGGGTTCTCTTACTCTTTTGGACTGACTCCGGCTCCTGCGATTACTATATTCTGCCCCACATCAGCAGGCGAATAAATAGATGCACATTGAGGTGTTCTGGGCTAGCAGTTTGTCCAGCTGTGACCAGGACGTCTGTATGCATATATCAGTACCTGTTTACTTGTCAGTATGATTTGTAAAACACAATTTTACCTCAGTCGATCGCTGTTCAAGTATTCAGGAACTACTTCAATGCACATTATCTACTTGAAAGGTTGTTGCAGCTGTGAACAGGACAACAAGAAGGTTTTCCAAAGCAGACTCCCTAAGATTTTCCTTAGGAAGTCCTGCAAGCAGTTGACGTTAATTGCCTCTTCGAGACTGCTGGCCCGGTGCCAACAGCTTGCCTTACACGACTGTGTGCTTTTTCACCAGCAGCCAATCAGCGTACGACGCTAGCTGATTGGCTGTTTCCAAGACACGGATGGCTCCAGCAGCGAATTCACTAAATGCCTGAGGTAAACTCGTAGATACGAGTAAGGTTTTATCTTTGCGATCACTTGAGCAGACTTCACTCCGCCCCATAATCACGAGGCTGACAAGCAGAAAGCGTGGCTAAGTATCAAGCGTGGGAACGGACGTGTAGTGGACGTTAGCGCCACTGTGGGAACCCATGATCACGGACTCATCACGCCAAGGCTGCAGTCACGCTGACTGTCCTCACCCGGTCTGGCGCGACCTACTAATACGCCCAGTCTCGACTGCGCCCATCCCACGCGGCGTAACCTCGCGCAGTCCAACCAATCACCTCCAAGGCTGCATAAAACCAGACAACTAACGGTCGCCGCTCGAGTGAATACCGCCAGACATTACCCCGTACCTAGCCCACCTAGCGGCTGTACGTGCGCTACGGCAGTCAAGACTTCGTCCCTACTTTTCTCCTTTCCGTCTGCACAGAATACTCTCTTCTTAGCACTCTGGCCTTCCCATGACTTCTCTCTCTCCTCTCCTAAGTAACCGGGCCAGGGAGATCTTAGCCGTTAGGGTTAACCAGCCTTAACCACCTTGATAGACGACTACAAGGTTTGGGGGCCACTGTACGTAGCGTATGAATCTCACGCTTTGGGTGTGCATACGAAATTTAAAAAGTTATATAGAAACCGAGCCAGGTACTTCGGAAAATCTTGAGCTTAAAAAAGCAGTCCTTTCAGGATGACGAAAGAGTAACGACAAGACGGTAGCGTTTACACTCAACTGCTACACTGTGTGTGTGTATTCGACCATCGGTTTCGATGAAGTCCACCAAGTGAACCAACAGGTTGATACAGTAGGTGACAGTCTCAGGTGTTAGCTTTAAAGCGATAGAGGACGTAGTTAGTGGCTCCGCACTCTTCACCTTCTCCCATGAGTCTCGAAGAGACTAGACGGGCCAGGCGTGGGCTGCTGTATCAAATGCTAGCCAATACACCGCCTAACCTAGTCTTAAGTTACAGTAGCATTTTGCGCTGGTACTACTGGACTATCTATCCTCACTCACCCATAGTAGGAGGCTGAGAATGATACGGCTACTACTGTATCTTATACTACTGGCTAACGACGTAGCCGAGTCTCAGAACCAGTACTATCTCTGACGCTTAAATTTGTCAGAATTGACGCTGGTTTGAGTAAACTCCGAAGCGCATACCCCTTTGTCTCAACAAGGAGTGTGCCTCTGGGTTAGAACTATTTCGTGTAAGCAAATGCGTTGGCCCTCAGCAGAAAAGCGTTTGCCTTAGTTTCCACTCTCTCAACTCTATCCATCAGGCTGTGTCTTCTTAGATACTAAGATACTGCTGCTATAGGTACGTGCCTATACTACGAGTGCTATTTTCTATTACTCATGCATGGTAAGGCCAGAAGATAGCATACTATAAGTATTTCTTGTGTGTGCTTTTCAAGATGTCGCACCCAATATGCACTCGCAATCTGTGTGAGGTAATAGTGATTAGCATATTGATACTAATAGGGCGTTTGTAAAGTAATGTACAAGTCCTACCATGCACTTATGTCATGCAGTTTGCCGGCTATAGCCCAACTACAGACCTAGCATAGTATCCACCTATAGCTTGGACTTTTCAGAACCCCTGCTCATATTCCGTTGATCCCAGCACGTTGTGAGAATGGGGTTTTGGGTATTCCGAGTAGAAACCCAACTTCAGTAACTGTCAAACCAGAGTGCTCGAAACCAAGGCTGGTACTGCTACTGATACCTCTAATACTACTAAGTCAGAGTGCAGCTGGTTGGTAGCATTTCTGGTACTATTTTGACTTCATGCAGTTATAGTCAGCTAGACTTTAAAGTGAGCTAGATTTGAATTTGGTGCAATTAATAAGGCAACTTAACTGCTGCTGTCACATTTTACAAAGTTTGGACCAGGATACTGCTGCTAGAGGTAATATGCCACTGCTAAGAGTGTTAATTCTAGTAATCATAGTTGGGTAGTAATATATTCTTAAAGTTGTATCGATATTTGACACGACAGTGTAAGTCAGTGCAGCAGGAATAAGGAAATATTAGTGATGCTGGTAGAAATAGTGATAGTGGTAATTCCTATAAATGTATTCAAAGTTCAGTAGTAAGACATGCATCCTATTTTATCAATTTATTATAACAGGTGGAGGTATGAGCTTACTGCGATACAAGTATGGTTCTAGAGGACTATAGTGTTACTGAGATTGAAATAGGCTAAAGGTTTGACTAGGCTTTGAGGACTAGACTGTACTATCAGAGCTTAGGAAATCTAGCTGAGAGACTTGACTGCGTACGCTAAGAGGTACATTTGTGTATAAACTGTATAATGAAGTTACAACCAGCTAGATTATAATTATGTGTATTTAATAAAGCGAATTTACTGCTGTGGTTAGGACAGCTAGACTATACTAAAAGAATTAAAGAATAGCAAGCTTCATGCGGGCACATGTTTCCGCGTCTTCATCTGGTGATTGTGTGAGACACCCGTGTTGTCTTGAGAGCATGCGTACTCTGTGTGAGTTTGTAGATCAGCAGATTGAGGCAGGGTGATTTGGCCGGACATCTAGCAGATTTGGTTGTCTTACGAGCTATGTAGTCGTTTACGTCGATTGAGCGCCCTGATTGGGTTTTGAATAGCCAATGACTGCCAGATTTGTAGGTTAGCGAGTGCGCCCACTTAAAGGCCCCTAGACTTCTTGAACACGTTGAACGTGCTTGTTTGGTTTTCCATATGTAAGGCAAATGCTACCACCATTGTAGCAATGGTGTAGTTTGAATGTGGTTAACCCCCAGATAGCTAGCTCGGCATAACTTGTGTTCAGTAGGGGCGCATATTGCTCTAGAAATTAGCTAAGCTGGATGAGAAAACAAGCATTCAGCATTTTGCAATAAGCATATAAGGTGGGAACATGAGCCTACGATCGTTCTCCTTTTCGCCCGAGATGCATGTGTAGTACACACGGGTATTTTATTCTTTCACTGGTTGTGTCTAGTACGTCGTTCCTCCACCGTGTGGGAAGCACAGATCAGCAGGTGTGAGCAGATTGGCCATTTTTCCAACTGCTAAACTAACTGCTATCTGTCGTACTGACCTCCAGAACACTGAATCACGAGAGCAGCTACAGCACTCCACCCAATCTTCCTGTCAAACGTGCTATCCGTTACCACACCCCTACAGAGCCTCCCCTCTCTCCCTCTCTGCTCTCTATCCCTTTCTTCTTCTTCTTCTTCTTCTTCTTCTTCTTCTTGTTCTTCTTCATCTTCTTCTTCTTCTTCTTCTTCTTCTTCTTCTTCTTCTTTCTTCTTCTTCTTCTTATTGTTCTTCTTGTTCTTGTTCTTCTTGTTCTTCTTCTTCATCATCATCATCTTCTTCTTCTTCGTCTTTCTTCTTCTTCTTTTTCTTCTTCTTCTGTTTCTTCTTCTTCTTCTT
>JAYGXS010000010.1:3630422-3659340 GCA_036362985.1 Ligula intestinalis
TTTTTCTTCTTCTTCTGTTTCTTCTTCTTCTTCTTCTTCTTCTTCTTTCTTCTTCTTCTTCTGCTTCTTCTTCTTCTTCTTGTTCTTGTTCTTGTTCTTCTTCTTCTTCATCATCATCATCATCATCTTCTTCTTCTTCTTCTTCTTCTTCGTCTTTCTTCTTCTTCTTCTTCTTCTTCTTCTTCTTCTTCTATCTCTTCTTCTTCTTCTTCTTCTTCTTCTTCTTCTGTTTCTTCTTCTTCTTATTATTATTATTATTCTTCTTCTTCTTGTTCTTCTTCTTCATCTTCATCTTCTTCTTCTTCTTCTTCTTCTTCTTCTTCTTCTTGTTCTTCTTCATCTTCTTCTTCTTCTTTTCTTCTTTTTTTTCTTCTTCTTCTTCTTCTTCTTCTTCTTCTTCTTCTTTTTTTTTCTTATTTTTTTTCGTCTTCTTCTTCTCCTTCTTGGATTCATGGCTTCTGAGTGCCACCTTAGCCGTCTCTGCCCACACACCGCCAGGTATTTCACCTGCCGCCGGGTTGTCATTAGCGATCGGAAACGTCACGTGTAAAATCGTGCACATTCCGAATTATGCTCTGTTTTTCAAAAGTATCACCTTGAAATGCCTACATTCACAGCGGCCAAAATGTGTGGATTTTTCAGCTGATTGCTAATTAACATGAGCTATTTAGCGATGCGCCTGTAAGCGAATGTCAGATTAATGTGCAAGGTTAAATGATTTGCGTACTGACGCCTCTAACCTACAACAATACAGTAGTCGCCGGTTATTAAGCCCACGGCTAATAAGCCCAGCCGCGTATTAAGCCCAAATCAGCTTGGGACGGAATTTTACCTAGCAAAATCTGCCGGCTAATAAGCCCAGTCGCCGGCTACAAAGCCGAGTTTTCCAACAGGATAGAGTGAAATTCTCATCTTTCTGTGTGCGCAACGCGGTTTACAGGCATCAGATTTCACAATATTCGACGATTTCCGGTGCCTGGAGAAGGACATCAAAGAGCACTTGCGAGTGAATTTTCCTCCAAAAAAAAACTGACACTAGACCGCTTTTTTAAACGTGCCGCAGATCATTTTATTTTCGTTTTTGTTATTACGTAAAATCCAGACAAACGGAATTCTTTTCCTGTACATAACCAAGCTCTACACATAATACAGTACGTTTGTAATGTATAGTGCCTATCCAGCGTTTGCTAATCAAGAACTAAGACTCTCCGGTTAATGCGCCCGCCGCTTATTAAGCCCAATTTAGTCTGGGACCGAGGTGGGCTTAATAGCCGGCGACTGCTGTATCTGCTAATGACTTTCTCTGGCCCCCGGTCATTTCATAGTAACTTACATCTTCTTTAGATTTTATACGCAAAGAAAGGAAAACGTGAATAAGTATGAAGCCTGGAAACGGACTGCCATTAGGTTTTCTCACTGTCACACTGAGAGTATCCTCTGTCTCTGTCTCTTTCTCTGCTCTCTATCCCTTCCTCTTCCTGGATTCACAGCTTCTGATTGCCATCGTAACCGTCCCTGCCCTACAGCGTACCTAATGACATTGCTGTCATTTCGCCAACCGCCAGGTTGTCGGAAACGTCAAATGTAAATTCCTGTATATTCGTCATTATTCTCTGTTGCTGAAAACTTACTTTTAAATGCCTACAGTCGCAGCGGCGGTAACGTCTCAAGTGGTCAGTTAATCGCTAATTCACGTCAGCAACCTCGAGGTGCGCCTGTAAGGGGACGTCAGATCGAGGTGCAGAGTTAAACGATTTGCGTACTGACGCATCTAACGTACAGCAACATCTGCAGCTGTTTTTGCTTGGCTGCTGATTGGTGGAATAAGCCTGTAGGGGCGGCTTAGTTACTGCTGTTTTCGGCAACCACAGTTTAAGGAGTGCACCTCATATACCTCTAGTCCCATAATTTTTCCTATGGAAACGTCTGTTATAGGGATTTTATGAGGGTGGGGAATAAGAATAGGCAATGAAGTATACTTTAATAACTGCTATGTGGATTTTTATTTTAATGTATTGAGAATTGTTGTTCATTTCTATCTGTGGACTGTCCTACTCTGTATTATCGTTTAACCTATTGCGGGAAAACCCGATCATCAAAATGTAGGCTTCTTGAATATCCTGAAAAAATAGAAATCGTGGTAAGAAGGTCGTCTACTTCAACTTACCTGAGGTCCAACTTTCCGTTCTGGAATTAGATTAGTATAGTCGGCGCCGCGAAGTGCCGCGCATACCTTCAATTTGCATGCAGAACAACGTACTTCCAGCGGCCGCGGTAAACAAATTAAACTACATTTTTTAACCTTACACTTACGTTTACAAATTTCCTTCAATGCCTATCCTATTTCCCCACCCCCAAAACCCCTATAACCACCATTTCGGTCGGAAAAATGGCTGGGACTAAGGCTGCATGAGGTGCACTACTGAAACTGCTTTTGCCCTGCTTTCGTTGCCTCTGATAGTAGACAGGATGCGAGAATCTGAACTAAACCATGTGGCATGGCGTTTCTGAAGCGTGCACTCCAGTTAATCACACCGGAATATCGACTTCTCATATCTTTTTGTGAGGAGGTAAACGCGAGCACTCAATTATGGGACACGTTAAGGGAATGTTAGCAGTTAATACGATCTACCCACTATGATGATACGAAACCTGGTATCGAGTTCTGTGAGGATGAAACTGATAGCCGCCCGACTCTCGAATATTCCTCTGCGAAACTGCATATCATCTATGCCGTCTTGACATCTACAATCCGCTACGGTAAGGAATTTTGGGCAAAAGTAGCTTATATACCATAGTCCCAGGATTTTGTTCTGCGAAAACGGTGGGAGGTGGTGTGGGAAAATAGGAAAAGAACAGAAGGACATTTTTTAGAAGAAAGTGTTAAATGGAAAAAAAATGTAGTCGAAGTAATTTTTCGCGGCCGCTGGGAGTAAGTTGTTCCGCATGTCCTTTTAAAGTTTTGCGCGGGCTATACTAATCTAACTCCACAACGGTAGGTTGGACCTCAGGTAAGTTGAAGTAGACGACCTCCTAACCACCATTTCTATTTTTTTTGGGAATAGCAATAAACCTGCAATTTGATAATCGGATTGTTCCGCAATACTTTAAACGATAAGGAAAATCTTCAGATAAAAATCAACCACACTGCCAAACACAATAAAATAAAAATGCATATAGCAGTTATAAAAGTATAATTCACTGCTTATCCTTATTCCCAACCCACCGTTTTCGTAGGACGACATGCTGCTTCTTTCGCCGAATTTGAGAACAATGATTTTTTTGCACTAAAAGCCTTCCCATTTGTGTTATACAGTAGTCGGCGGCTATTCGGCCCACGGCTAATTTTACACAGCAAAATCCGCCGGCTAATAAGCCCAGTTTGCCGGATGTGATTCGTTTTAATTTTTCAAGTTAAATTTGGCGCCACCCTTTTCGGACGGCAGCAGATATGAGGGGTCAAACGGACAAATCCCCAACACGAGAAAACCGCAGGCGCAAAAGGCTAACGCACCTGAAAGGCAGCGCTGAGGACACGGACACACACAAAAAGGGGACAACGCGTTCAGGTCCACGCTAGACGACGCCGACAGGCGTGACCCCAAAGCATACCAAGGTCGTCTGTCTAGCCTCCCTAGGTCTTGAAAAATTTAAAATTGATGAGAGCTGCACTCTACACTGTGCAACGTGGTCTACAGGCATCAGATTTCACAATATTCGACGATTTCCGGTGCCTGGAGAAGGACATCAAAGAGCACTTGCGATTTCAGTTTCCTCCAGAAAACTGACAATAGACCGCTTTTATTAAACGTGTCGCAGATAATTTTGTTTTAGCCGTTGTTATTACGTAAAATCCAGACAAACAGCATTCTTTTCCTGTACATAACCAAGCTCTACACATAATACAGTGCGTATGTAATGTAAGGTGCCTATCCTGCGTTTGCTAATCAAGAACTAGGACTCTCCGGTTAGTGCACCCACCGTTATCAAACCCAATTTAGTCTGGGCCCGAGGTGGGCTTAATAGCCGGCGACTACTGTATAAGAGCAGAAGGGGCTGCTGCTAGGTTGCCCATAAGCGCACGTGCACGCCAGAATTCACTCCCTCGAAATGTGTACACAAAGGCCCATGTAAAGCGCGCGGTAACACCCCCCTTCTCCACTTCCCCGTCTCCGCAGCTGGGAAGTGGGCGTGGTCAGTTGTGGCATCCGGATAGAAATAGGTATGCAACAAGCAAAAAAATAACAGCAGCCCATGTCCATTTCTAAATTTAGGTCAAATGCGGTGGTGGCGCACGTGAAGTAAAACTGGCACGTAGGCAGCTGGAAGCTCGGCTTATTTTGTCGGGGACGGGCGAATCACATGCTGTAGGTTTGTGCCGAAGCTATTAAAAGACCCTTCTGGGCATTCTTGCTTTTTGAACAAGCCGTGGCCTTTTTTGCTGACTAAAATCACTCGCGTATCGGGAGAAGATGTGGGACATGGAAACTAAACTGACCTACAAACAGTGTTTCTTCGGATTCTTTCTACGAGCACTGGTGTTTAGTGATAAATAATTAATTTGAAGCAGCGGTAACTTTCCCTGTTCATGAAAAGCTTTAAGCCTCCTTCAGGGATGATGACGGTGATAAGATATCTGGCTCTCAAATCTTTGCGCATATGCATAGACTTATTTGACAACAATATGTAATAAAGGAGGCCTACTTATGAGTATTACTGTATTCCAAAACTCCAAAACCTTAAGCTTCCTGTTAGTGCGTTTATTGAACTACAGTTTTGAGCGTATTCTTTGGGTTATTAGTTTAATTTAAGATGAAGTTAGCTCAATTTTTAATTCAATTTAGTTTTTGAACAAAACATGATTTCTTTTCAGCTTATCATACTATGCTATTTCTCCAACTGCATGAGAAGATACTGCGAGCCTTTCGTGCATTTATTTAATCTCTAAATTTCAATAAACAGTCGATGTTGGTTCGCAGTCTATTTGCAGGTAATTTCTTGCACGGATCTTCTTTTCGACTGGTTCTATGCCATTTTAATAATCACGCGCAAATTTGTGGTTATTAAACTCATTATTTCCTATCGTTTTCGGCATTAATGCACTCAACTTTTTTCGGTTTATTTTTTGCTTCCTGTTATATGACCCAAGCATAAAACGCTCATTAATATCGCTGCTGTAAGATACAGTGATGCACCTAGCGACATCTGTGCACCTGAGCATATGTGAACGTTGTTTGTAGTCCATTCCTCGTTAACTAATACTGCCTAAGATTATCCAACATTTAGTTTGAAAATTCAACCAGCTCATCTGGAGTATTGTTTACCCCATTTCGGAGGTTGTTGTCCACTTTCTACCGCGGACACATTTCACGCTTCTTTTGCACGCTACGATTGTCATGGAGTCTATCTGGTTCAAACGTGGTCGTATTGTTTGGTTTCTTCTGCAAATCTGCCTTTTGCCAACTTGAACTTAGATAAAGCCTTCCTCCGAGGGCCTATCGCAGAGGGTTAAGTGAGATAAGCCCAGCAACTGCGATCTTCAGACCATGGTTGCTTAGTAGGGAAGACGTTTTGGAAAGGTCAGAGTAGAGGGAAGGGTTGATTGTGTACACAGAGGAACGGAGAATAGAAAGAGGAACTCTGACTTGGGACAACACGACCACCCAGAAGATTGACCGGGTCCCAAGTAGGAGTTTAAAAGCAGTCAGGTAAGTAGACAGAGAAAGGGCGTTTATTGGCAAGGTCAGCCTGTGATTGGTTGGACACCGTGTGGATGGTTCAAGTCCCGTTAGCCAACAGTCTGGTGACCGCAATGACCTTGATGTCAAGACAGATTGACGTCACGACAGGAATTGCAGGCATCGTACTCCCTCTCGAGACCGTAGCGAGGATACTGAACGAATCAGAGTGGAGGAAGAATAGTTAAAATAAGTGAGAGAGGTACGTACCAAGGTGATATTGCAGGACAGCGTGGGCGGCTGTGACTGAAATGAGCCAGGATGCAGGGGCGACTGTAGAAAGCCGCTGGTCCGGTAAAACGTCAACAGCAAATCAGTATGCCGTGTCAGTATGAGTTGAACCACAGGATATCATTGGCGGTGGAAGTGGTACCACCTATTGAGAAAAAGATCTGGGAGTGTTGGTACTCGGGAGGGGACATCTCTGTTGGATTGGGAAGTAATCATAGCCTCGGCTGAACGGGTTGTGAGCGGTTGAAGATCTCGACCTTGCTTCACGACAGGATGTCGATGCAGAACGTCTCCATATCGTGGTCATATCAGTGAAGGCGAGAGATCTTGGAAAGGCCGGAGTAGAGGTAAGAGTATATTGGAAGTATGACTTGGAAGAACACGACCACCCAGAAGATTGAACGGGTCCCAAGTGCGAGTTTGAGAGCAGTCAGGCCAGTAGACAGAGTGAGAAAGCGTTTATTGGCTAGGTCGGCCTGTGATTGGTTGGACAGCGTGTGGGTGGTCCATGTCCCGTGCGCCTGTAAGCTTGGCGACCGCAACGACCTTAATGTCTAGACAGCTTGACGTCACAACAGGAAGGGCAGGCATCGTGCGGGCAACGACCCACTACAAGGCTTATGTCTTTCCAACTGATCGTTCGCCGCCAAGGCCGCCTCACAGAGAGAGAGAGAGAGAGAGAGACTAACTGGAATGACTGCCTACGTTCTGACACTCCGAACCCGGCGCCCTCGTAGCCAGATTGCACTCATCCAAGCGTCAACTGCCTCCTACCCGTGGGGTTGACCCTCAGCCCACTGCTTTTCTCACTATAAACAATATGATGTGCTTCAAGCTGCCATGATGCGTTAAAAGCAGGGGGTTCAGTGAGTTTAACCCAGCAACTGCGACCATGGTTACTTAGTGGAGGAGAAGTCCGTGGAGACCAGAGTAGGATAAAAAGTTTATTGTGTACACAGGAACGGAGACTAGATGGAAGAAGTCTGACTTGGGAGAACACGACCAGAAGGATAGCCAGCCGCGATCCAAGTGCCAGTTTGAGAGCAGTCAGGCCAGAAGACAGAGAGAGAGAGAAAGCGCGTTCATTGGTTAGGTCAGCCTGTGATTGGCAGGACAACGCGCGAATGGACAGCGTGTGGGTGGTCCACGTCGCGTGCGCTAGTAAGTCTGGCGACCGCAACGACCTAGAGGTCTAGACAGATTGAGGTCACGGCATGAAGGCCAGACATCGGACAGGCAACGGCCCACTACAAGGTTGCCAACTGACGCGATAACTGGATCCACGCAGTTAGTCCAGCTTGTGACCTGTTAAGTGGAGTGGCTGACTGGCGGAGTGAGAGTCAGGCTCTGTGGTGACGTGGCTTAGGCATCATTTATAAGTGTAGTTTTGAATGCCATTTGTGGGATTTTAAGGAGAAAAACTGTCGCCTGTGGGGGGCGGGGTGCGAAGGGTATTTGTAAATTGGATGTCCTGCTGCTGAAAGTGTTTAAATCATGTCAGGAGGAGGCCATCGCGGTTGTTTAATATCCTAATGGTCACACGAGGAGAAGATCGCGGTGGTCACGAGAACATTATAGAGTGTCGGAGATGCGCCCATCATACGACCTTGCTGGTTTCCGAGTCTGCCAACCAGATGACGAGACACGATAGCCCACCACGATCAGCAAAGTTATGCTAAACAAACATATTACTGAAAAGTAGCGAGAAAAAAGTTTTTTTAAAAGGTGATATTTGCCAGAGAGGTCTAGTCCCAAATCTTACTTGCTGACGGGCGGTAATGTAATTAGTCTAGCGTCATTACAAAGAACACCTTTTTTAATGCTTGCCCAACTGCATCTTAAACGTGTCCACAGATGGGGACATGACAATGTATGCGGGCAGAGCATTCCATGCCTGGATTACCCTCTTAGAGAAGAAGAATTGTCGTGTGTTCAATCTTGCCCCAGTCACACGTAGCTTGAGAGGGTGTCCGCGCAATCTATTACTAGTGGCCAGCTCAAAGAAATCGTTGGATGCTAGACAACAATTCTGACCCCGCAGCATGGGGAATACCTGTATTAGTTCAGCACGCAGCTGTCTGCAATCCAGAGGAAATAAGTCAAGATTGTTCAGTCGCATCTCATAAGGAAGGAACGCTTGGCCTCGCACTAACTTACTTGCCCGTCGTTGTACACTTTCAAGAGTTTTTTGTCTTTTACTGTCCAAGGTTTCCAAGCTTGGATGGCAAATTTCAGTTGTGGTCGCACAAACGTGCCGAAGACCTCGCCAAAGACAACTTCACCAAACTTAGCAAAGGCGCGCTTGATTCTATACAAACTCGACATTGCGGATTTGGCCACCTTCAGGCAGTTGAGTGATGGTTTAAGCGAGGGCGTGAACCACACCCCCACATCCTCCTGGGTCTGTACTTCTGGCAGCGGTGTGTGATTTAGGTTGTACACCCTCCGATACAAAGAGTCAGTACTACCGAAGCGCATAATGTTGCATTTGGTGACATTTAATGGCAGGAGCCACTCGTTTGACCATTGCTCGAGTCGGTGCTTCGGCGTCTTCGCTACGAATGACCTTCCAGAGTTTTAAATCGTCGGCGAACATTGCGGTTTCGCAGTCTAATCCACTTATGCAGTCATCGATATACATAAGGAAGAGGATAAGGCCCAGAATGGAACCCTGGGGGACCCCACTATCAACCGACACCTCCGCCGATCGCTGGTCACCACGACATACGGTCTGAGTTCGACCAGTCAGAAAGCTTTCGATCCATTGGAAAAGGTTGCCTGTGACCCCTATACGTCTAAGCCTGTATAGGATACGTTGATGAGGCACAGGGTCGAATATCTTCTTGAAATCTGCGAAGACTGTGTGCACCGTATTTCCTTGATCGAGTGCTCTGGTCCATTGTTCTAGGCAGAAGTGCAAATTCGTCAAGCAGGACCGTCCTCTACGGAATCCGTGCTGTTTGTCAGAAATAAGTCGATGACACTCTCAGAATTGCATCAAATCTATTTTGATAATTCGCCCCATGATCTTGCAGCATACTTAAGTAAGACTTATTGGTCTCCCACTGTTTTGTATGGGTGAGATCCACGCTGGCTTCCAGTCGGATGGCAGTTGGCCTGTGTTAAGGGAGGCCCGGAAGAGTAACTGCAGGGGTGCTGCCAACTCCATGGCTAGCTCTTTCAACAGCTTTGCAGGTATGCCGTCCGGACCTAGTAACTTCGTGTCTTGCACCTTAAGAAGTTCTTTCAGAACAGTAACTTCCGTAATCTCAACTGATCCAATGGTCGGAATCTCCTCTGTACCATCACCATCATCTTCTTCTTCTTTTTCTTCTTTTTCTTCTTCTTCTTCTTCTTCTTCTTCTTCTTCTCTTTCTTCTTCTTCTTCTTCTTCTTCTTCTTCATCATCCTTTTCTTCTTTTTCTTCTTCTTCTTCTGTTTCTTCTTCTTCTTCTTCTTCTTCTTCTTCTTCTTCTTCTTCGCTTTCTTCTTCTTCTTCTTCTTCTTCTTCTTCTTCTTCTCTTTCTTCTTCTTCTTCATCATCATTTTCTTCTTTTTCTTCTTCTTCTTCTGTTTCTTCTTCTTCTGTTTCTTCTTCTTCTTCTTCTTCTTCTTCTTCTTCTTCCGGGGATGATGAAAGGAGTAGAAGGAGGAGTGTATCCTGTACGGAAGTAAAGGCGAATTGTTAGGACGAAAGCTTTACTGCCGGAGCACATGTCCAGCTGCGAGGTGGGCTAGGCCTGAAGTGATATCTGGGGGGAGGCAGACATTCGAGCAGCCACCGTTGGCTGCAGACTTAAAGGTGATTGGTTGGACCGCGTGCGAGGTTATGCCGCGCGGTGTGGGCGCAGCCGAGACAGGGTGCCGACAGTCAGCGTGACTGCAGCCTTGGCGTGATGAGTAAGTGATCATGGGTTCCCACAGTGGCGCTAACGCCCAGTACACAGATGGCCTGCTTAATCGCACGCGTATAAACAAGTAATTACAAAAACCTCGTACCTGAAGCATGTTAGCGGATTTCTCCACAGCTGGATACCAGCCGATAAATCGCGGTGTATCCTTCGATGTAAGCAGATTCATGTGAAGTAGAGGTCAGCTCGCGTCTAGTTCGCATAGGTGCACTGCCAATCACTGCACATGATTTCGTCATCAGTGGGGGGGGGGGGGGGGGGAGTGGAGTGGGGTGATAGATGCCCATCATGACGAACCCACCCTCTCGGTGGATTTGCGTACCTTTCGCTAACAATAAGTGCTTATGCACTAGGCGCAATCACGATGCTCCAAAAGTGACCATGATGTTCAATAAGGCTACAACAACTGGAATCGAGAAGAAGAAGACTCGATCGCTGTGACAATGCTTTTATTCGCCTGACGTTTCGACATCCGTCGCAGATTCATCAGCAGAGGCGTTAGCAGAAAACGGTAGCAGAAACGGGTAATGTGTAGTGGGTCGTTGCCTGCCCGACGCCTGGCCTTGCTGTCGTGACCTTAATCCGTCTAGACCTCAAGGTCGTTGCGGTCGCCAGGCTTACTGGCGCGTGAGACAAGGGCTGCCCACTTTGGGTTCTACCCATACAGTGTCCAACCAATCATAGGCTGACCTAGCCAATGAACGATCTGTCCCTCTGTTTACTGGCGTCACTGCTCTCAAACTGGGGCTTGGGACCCGGCCAGTCTCCTGGGTGGTCGCGTTCTCCCAAGTCAGACTTCTTCCATCTATTCTCCTCTCCTCTGTGTACACAATATACTCTTTCTAACACTGGCTTTACCGACTTCTCCTCTACTGAGTAACCATGGTCTGAAGATCGCAGTTGCTTGGGTTTAACTCACTTAATCCCCTGCGATAAATACATACACAGGAGTTTGCAGTATTTAAAGGATATATTCATTACTGAAAACATAAAGCGACAATTAACGTTAATTGACTTCTCGCGCGTGGATAGTTTGTTGGACGGCATGCGAGCTCTGACCTGTTGAACTTTCATCACGCGTAGTGGACTCGGGCGTGATGATTGCTCGGGCATCTGGCCCTCCGTTGCTAGCGTAGGATGACGCGGTGACCTGTCCGCACCTCCAAGTGGCGACTTCCTTTGGCCAAATTGAGTCTCGGCACCGAATACGCCGAATTATTGCACTTTTTTATGGATTGGGGGACCGTGAACTATGATGTCGAAACGTCAGGCGAACAAAAGTATTGTCCCAGCGTGGAGTCTTCTTATTCTCACTTACATTCTGGGATCCGCATAGTCCCTTATGTTGGTATAACTAGACTCTTCTACCCAGTGAGACAAGCTTATCGAGGAATTTAAAGTTAATAGGCTAAACCCTTGTCACTACGACCTTCAGGACCGGTTCCTTAGGAGAAGAGAAGTCATGGGAACGCCAGAGTAATATGAACAGTTGTTCTGTACAGAAGGAGGGGAAGATGCGACTGTCGGACCGGCCGTACATCCGTTAGGGCGGCTTGGCCTGAAGTGCCGGCCGGACGACACCAACCGAATTGAGGTCCTTGTGAGGTGCTCTTGCGAGCCAATGACCACACCGATTGAGGCCAGCATATTAACTGAGGCTAGCCTCCTAATACGGGGATCTCATTGGACAGATTGATGCCAGTCTGTTAATTGAGACCGACCTACGGATACATGCTTCTCGCTAAGTCAACAGCCGTCCAATAGATGGTCGAGGCTTGCAATCATGAAACCTCGTGCCTAGCGTGAAGCGAGACAGCCTGAAGTTGCCAATTAAGCGAGGTTAGACAACTTCAGCAGGTTAAAACGGATAAAACGAGCAGAAGCAGGTTACACATCAAATCATCCCAAGTAGAATACTTAATGAATCTCTGAAACGCATGGGCGGTATTGTAGGCAAGGGCCGTCCGCATACGGTCCGCATATTCAGAGCGGTACGTAAACGTTCAAAAACCATTTCACCGTGGTTTATGATAAGGTGAGTCATACCTAGAGCAAGAAAAAATAATTAAAAAGCAAAAGCCCTCCGTGTTAACAGCAGAGAACAAGTGAATATTCATCAAGGTCCCATTTCAAGGGGATGGACCAAGTGAACTTCTAAGGAGGCGCCTGCGTCAATCTTTAGCAACCACCTTTCCAGCAGCCAATGCCCATGTACTGTTCTCGACTACAGAGATATCAATGAAAAACTGCCAGCCCAAACCACCTATATGAGCCTATATTCATTTACCTGCTACTGTGGGGCAGGATATATTGGTCGCAGAAGCTGACTTTTTTAGAAAAGAGTACGAGAACCTATCACAGCATGGTAAGAAAAGGGCTAACTAAAGGGTAGAAACAGTTCCATTCTAGCGCACTTGGTAGACTCAGACCATCGCGTGTATGCCAAAGAAGCCTTCCGAGTGATCTTTAAAGGTGCCCTCAAGCTCTGCAAAATTTCTTGGACAGCGTCTGTTGGCTATAGCAGAAGCAGCCTCTATCAGGTCACATTGACCGGTCCTGTGCGTCCAAAAGAACTTCGTCGCGGCGCCGCAGTTACCATGGCCGAAGGCAGCTAATCCAACAGCCAGCAGCTAAGCTCCTTGGCCAACCACCAGTTCTCCCTAACGCTGATCAGATTGTTGACCCCAACTTCCCCTTCTCCCAACTGCCCTGACAACTGCACTATTTGCTCTACCAACTCGCATAGTTTATTTACTTGATTAACATATAAATGTAAAGGCCTGACGCGAATTTATAGAAAAGAAATGTATGTTCGACAATTTATCTACTGAAAAAGGTTAAGCGTATAAAAATAGTGAATAATAGAAACAATTATTCCAATGACCTAATATTTGACAACAAAAAGGCGCACTATAATTGAAATGAGAAATACGACCAATAGGAAAAGATAGCTGTGCGAATAATATCCACGATCTGGCCACAATCGCGTATCGAATCTACATATCGAATTTTCGAGAGATTAAAGTAAAACCATGACAGATCGCCCTTCTATCCGTTTTTAGTGCAAATGGCGAGAAAATATAGACCTCCTTGCCATTGTTTGAGTTCCCTGTGGGGCCTCGTGGGCTGTGCAAAGAAGGAAAGCCGCCTTTTTCCGGGAGTGTGCGAGTAATCGCGACAGCTTGAATGCGGTGACTCTATCGTAGGGGATTAAGTAAGTTAAACCCTAGCAACTGCGATCTTTAGACCCTGTTTACTTAGGAGAGAAGAAGTCTTAGGAAGGCCAGAGTGTCAGGAATAGTTCAAAAAAATCAGACATCATCACGGCATGGGGGTACTTCATGTGGTCGTGCAAGCCAAAGTAGAAGGAGATTCTATTCTGTACAGAATAAGTAGGTAAAGAGTTAACAGAAGGGTTGACTCGGCCTGGCGTTGAGTTCGACCTGCAGGACCGTGAGAGAGCACTGCAGTGTCGCGCCCGTCTTGAGCCGTAGCGGAGGGCCGAGTGAGTTCTGCCTTGCTCGTTGGATAGGCTTAGGGTAAAGTTGCAGCCAACTAAGTGGACAGGCGGTCATCGATTGGCTGGCGCTTGTGCAAGGCTTGCTGCGGCGAGAAGGGGGAAGCGTACGGCTTCTGGCAGCATCTACCAAGCGTGTGGCGAAGAAAGGCAGGCAGTGGGAGTCAACAGCGGCAGGCTCCAACAAGTCCACTTCGACGCAAGCTAGTCACAACATCTCAACTGTCATCAGATGACATGTGAGAGTGTGAGCCCTACCTCATGTTTGTTACGTGTAGGCGCCAACCCCTGCGCCTGATGGCGTCATCAAATGGTTTGCTGAAAGCCAGCCTACTCGTTTGTGAGAGGAATAAACGTGACGTACTAAAAGTACTCAAAATGCATTAAAAGCTAGACCTGACAGGCTGTCGGCTGAGGTGGCTTGAGATGGCCACGCGCTGGGAATGGACTTATAACCGCCTGCCCGTGTCACACCAAGCATGCGATCACATGAGAGCCAGTGTCGTCTCGCCCCTGGGAAAGCCAATCAGAGGTGCCGCAAATTGCGTGCAACGCATGCACTAGTTTGCTCTCCCTAGGTCTGGCCAATCTTCTTCAAGTCTGATTCACACAAGGAGCGCTTTGTAGACGCTGAGGCAACTGCCAGGCTCAGACAGTCGAATACAGACTCATTCGAGAGTCAACTTCCTTCTAGTCCACTCCTTTTGTGCAGAATATACCATTCATTCAACTTAACGTCTCCCTTCTCCTTACCCCATGAGGAACTGGACCTGAGGATCACACTGGGTAGGATTTTAACGATTAACTCAACTTCCTGCGACAGGTTTATCGCGTTGTATTAAGGCTAAGAAGGTTAACCCTTACAGCTGCTATCTTCCAGGCCCGGTTCCTGTAGGAGACGGGAGATAAGTCTTGTGGGGAGCAGATTAGTAGGAAAAGTGTATTCTGTACAGACGGAAAAGAGAATAGTTAGGACGAAGTTTTGACTGCTGGAGCACACGTCGAGCCGCGAAGCGGCCTAGGCCCTTAGTGAGGTCTGGGGGCAGACATTGGAGCGGCCACCGTTGGCTGCAGCCTTGAAGGTCGTTGGTTGGACGGCACAAGCTAACGCACCGGCATGGGTGCAGCTGAGACTAGGCGTGTTAGTAGGTCGTGCCTGACAGGGTGCGGGTAGTCAACGTGACTGCAGCCTTGACGTGATGAGTCAGCGCTCACGGGTCCCAACAGTGGGGTCGTCTACGAGATCTGGTGCAGTTGCGGCCAAGGCAACTATGTCGGAGAAACTGGCAGGCTTCTCAAAATTCGAATAGTCGAAAAAGCGGCAACAGTGCGGCGAAATTATGCTAATTCTCAGGTTGTGGCTCATTCAACGAAACCCGGCCACGCATTAAAATTTAATGAGGCCGAAATTCTTACAAGAGGCGACAATCGCGTAACCCGAGAATAACCTGAGTCATGGTTCACGGGCCCCCAATCTATCAACAAGTGCAAAAATTTGCACAATCCATATTCGGTGCTAGGACTAAATTTGGCAAAAGCAAGTCACCGCTCGGGGAACAGGCAGACCACCACATCAGCCCATGCCAACACCGCAGGGCCAGATGGCCATTGTTGACGCAACGAATGAGTGCACATTCAAGGCGTTTATGTATTTTTCTGTACGTTTACCTTTTACGGCAAAACCATGTGCACACATAACCTGTTTCTGTTACTGTCCTGCAAATATGTCTCTGATGATGAATCCACGATTGATTGCAAAACCTCAGGCGAATAAAAATATTGTCCCAGCGATCTAGTCGTCTTCTGCCTCTCAATTACTTCCTGGGACTTGCAGGTTCGCTTGTATTAGCCCACAGCTATGTTGGGTGTGGTTCTCCTTACGCCTAGGGTCTGCAGAATCGGAAATATGAATATTTGGAAGATAACACGCACAAACCACACACGCTGTATTTTGTCTATCCCAAGCCTGTCACTGCAGGCCCGGGACTGACGTGGCCTCGAGCAGGTTTGCGCAACCTCAATCGAAGATGATGACTCAGCAAGGCACTGCCGTGCCCAGCTAAACGACATGCGACATTGGACGTATGCGTGGGTGGAGATGAAGGAGGTGGGTGGGAGATGAAGCAGCTAAATTAAGGCAGTTGAATTTTACGTGCCCCTCGGCCTAGCTGAACAGGGTTTCCTTGACATTGTGTATCCTGAATCAAGCAGCTTTGACCAGGACATTTATGTATATCAGTACTTATTTGCTTGATAGGGTGATCTGTAAAACACTATTTGACCTCAGTTAATCTGGTACTTTTAATCAGCACGAACCGGTTCCCAAGAGCCCGTAAGAGCGAGACAAAGAGAGGACCAGTCGACCAGAGCGAGCGAGAGAGGGAGTTTACCCAGACAAAGCTGTTATATTACGCCAGTGCAAGTCAAGTCAGACACAGAGTGCATTTACTTTACAGGGAAGGCGAGCGACATAGTCTGAGTATGGGCCAACCAGGATTGAGCAGACAAGACTGGCTCATGGCGAGCGGCTCTCGCGACGCCGTTGAGTGCGTTGACTCATCATGGGAATAGCCTCATTCCCGACATGATCGCTTTTTATGTATTCATGAA
Source organism: Ligula intestinalis (assembly GCA_036362985.1). Lineage (NCBI taxonomy): Eukaryota > Metazoa > Platyhelminthes > Cestoda > Diphyllobothriidea > Diphyllobothriidae > Ligula > Ligula intestinalis. The sequence continues at coordinate 3,646,430 of JAYGXS010000010.1, forward strand.
CTTTTTCGACTGGAAAGGTTGTTGAAGTTGTGAACACGATAGCACGACCTCTTTTCTGTCTAAATAGCCAACCCTATCCTTAGGGTGTACAAGCTGGTTTCGTAGAGTATGTGTTGGTTTGTGCGCTACTTGGATTTGATACTTCTTCAGGTGTCTTTTAACGAGTCCATACACGTTTTTAATATATGGAAGTGTTCGCACTAGGACTCCCGGTCAGTCTGTTCATCTTTGTCACTCAACTTTGTAATGTTCATTCAGGTCGTATGGACTTTATCGAGAAAGTAAGGTTAACCCTAACCGCTACGCCTTTTAAGGCCCGGTTCCTTAAAAAAAGAGAGAAGTCTTGGGAAGGCCAGAGTGGTAAGAACAGTATATTCTGCACAGAAGGAATGGAGACTAGGCAGGATGAAATTGGACTGTAGTGGGTCGTTGCCCGCTCGTTGTCTGGCTTTCCGCTCGCGATCTCAATCTGTCTGGACCTCAAGGTCGTTGCGATGGCTGCGAGACAGAGGCCACCCTCGATGTCCATCAACGGTGTTGAGCCATACGCTATCCACCCACACACTGTCCATTCGCACGGTGCCCAACCAATCACAGGCCGATCTAGCCAATGGACCCGCGCTGTCTCTGTCTTCTGGCCTGATTCCTCGCGCGCGGCGGTCGCAAGACGCCGGCCTCATTGTCAGACACCGTGCAAGACCTATTGGCAACCTTCCCTTTATCCCTTCTGCAAACAATATACTGTTCCATCTACTCTGCCTTCCCAAGACTTCTCCAATATTCTAAGGAACCAGGTCCTGAATGATTGCAGCTTTTAGGGTTAATCGTCTTAGCCTTAACTCCTATAACTGGCGACCTCAATCGTGAGATGAACCCTCAACTCAACTTCTGATGTGGCTGACTTCAACGAAGCGATACGGAGATCCTCATCCATTCACAACCCGTCGACTCTTGGCTCTGGTTGCTTCCCCATCCCGCGGAGCTGTTCCCGCTATGAGTGCCGATATCCAGACCTCCATTTCAAACTCTCATTCTACTTCTACTGCCAACGGTGCCCCTTCCTCCTCTCAACGAACACTTACACGGCATACTGATTTGCCGTCGAAGTTCAACGCAGCCAACCGGTCTCCCTCCTACGCAGTCGAGATGACCAATCTCCTACAAGATGCGGATACACGCGTAGTCGAGAGCTTTCCTCCTACCGCAGACACAGTTGCCCACGCGGACACGCGATGACCTTTCCTCCTCCCAAGCGGCACTGGCGGCACTACCCAGTCTCTTGCATGCCAGCCACAGAAGCTCATGCAGGCCACAACCATCCCTTCCACTTGGCTCTCGCAAGCCAACCACACGAACATCATCTTTTCGAACCCTGCCGTTGGTACGTATCTCCCTCACTTAACTTAACTATTCTTCCTCCACTCGGATTATTTCAGTCTCCTCGTTACGGTCTCCTGGGGGAGTATGTGTAGTGGGTCATTGCCTGCTCGTTGTCTGGCTTTCCTCTCGTGATCTAAATCTGTCTGGACCTCAAGGTAGTTGCGGCTGCTGCGAGACACAGGCCACCCACGATGTCCATCAACGGTGTCGAGCCATACGCTATCCACCCACACACTGCCCACCCGCACGGTGTCCAACCAATCAAAGGCCGACCTAGCCAATGGACGTGCTCTCTCTCTCTCTCTTTGTCTTCTGGCTTAACGGCTCTTAAACCTCACGTGGAATTGCGCCTCACGGTCGGACGCCTTGCAAGACCAATTGGCGACTTTCACCTTCCGCTCTCTGTAAACAATACACTGTTCCGTCTACTCTCGCCTTTCCACCGTCTTCTCTCCAATCTCCTAAGGAACCAGGGTCTGAATGATTGAAGCTGTTAGGGTTAACCGTCTTAGCCTTAACTCCTATAGGACTGTCAGACTAGTGCACGTACGAAGGTCGGCGGGCGGGCGGTGTCTGAGGTGACGAGAGCGTAGGGCATTGCCGGAAACCCAGAACGTGCTTTATTCCTGCAGCCAATCAGGAAATGGGTCACAGTGCTTGGTGCGAGCTCGCACGCGGGAAGATCAAGGTTAGGGAGGCTGCGGTCGGACCCAGAGGCGAGAGCGTGGGCGCGCAAGCCTTTGCCGGTCGAGACGCGATGAGTGGCGGACAGTAATGTGCGGGCCAGCATCTTGGTATATCGAAGGGGGTTGAGAGAGTTAAACACTAGCAACTGCGATCTTCAGACCATGGTTACTTAGTAGAGGAGAAGTGAGTGGATGCCTAAATAGAAGAAATAGTTTATTGTGTACACAGAGAAATGGAGAAAAAGGAGGAGGAATTTGGACTTGGGAGCATACGACCACCTATGAGACTGGTCGGGTCCCAAGTCATGTCTGGCGGCCGAGGGTGGAGAAAAAGGGGCCTGTTCGTGTGGTGCTTGGGCAGCCAAGAGAACCTTGACGCACGTGTGTGTGTGTCCGAGAGGAAGTAGGTCAAGTCTCTGCGGGTCAGCGCGACTGGAAGCGCTGACTGAGGTATTGGATGACCTTGAGGCGGCTGGCTTTGAATAATGACGCCGGAAAAAGCAATGGAGGGCGTCAGCCGGCAGCAAACACTAAAAGCCCGCCTTATAAAGCAGAGTTTGACGACTTATTTTTCGATGGTCGTACTACTTTCATTTTTCAAATTTATTTCCGCTGCTATGCTTTCTCGCAACTTCTTTTTTTTACTCTGAGTAATACAGCCCCTTGGCATTGGGCTAAAATAGGGGAACAGTCAACAACATAATTGTCTTCCCTTCTTGCCTTTTGCCTCTTCGAGTGCTGATGATACCGAGCGACTCCCTAACACGCGAATTAAGTTCGTCCTAGTAGGATTTTTGAAGTGTACTTGGGGATCGGACTACCGAGTGCAAGTGTTACTTGTTAAACAGGTATGTCCTTAAAGGGGCTCTTTGACTCTACAAGTTGGACTGCCGCTTACAGACAGGATACATCCTGTGAATGCCACTTCCGTTTAACTTGACCTACAGCATGGTTGTAGTCTTCGCTGCTGCCTACGCCCACCTAACTCTTGACGTCGCAGTCAAGGTCACTCAGAACAGGACCTTGCGCGAATGTACTGTTCGGCCCACCTCCGACCAGACACAAACTGGCGCGCGAGACACGGAATGCCAACGCCACTGTCTGTAGTGGTCGCTGACGGCCGACGCCCGACGCCCTCCGTTGTTTTGTCCGGCGTCATTATTCAAGGCCAGCTGCATCAAGGTCATCCAATACCTCAGTCAGCGCTTCCAGTCGCGCTGACCTGCAGAGACGTGACCTACATCCACTCGGACCCACACACACGTGCGTCTAGGTTCTCTTGGCTGCCCAAGCACCATTTGAGCATATCCTTTTTTCCCACCTTCGGCCGCCAGGCATCACTTCAGATCACGCCGCTTTAGCGGGAGGTCGTGCTCTCCGTAGTCAACATACTTCCTTGTATTCCTCCTATTCTGGCCTTTTCCGACTTCTTCTCTCCTAAGTAACCATGGTCTGAAGATCGCAAACGCTAGGTTTAACTTACTTAACCCCCTGCGATATGTCTACCTTCGTGCGGTCCAACCAATCACCATCAAAGCCGCAAGACAGAGTGAGGATTCGGTGGCCGTCCCTGATTACTGACGCCAGAACTCACTCGACATTCTGCTCCTGGGCGGGGCAGGCGCGTCGGCGCTGCCACGCTCTCACGGCGGACGTAACGCCAGGCCGAATCCACCTCCGTCCGAACCATTTTTCGATCCTTCCGCAGAATAACGTATTCCTTACAATCCGCAATTCCCAAGACCTCTTTCATCTTTTAAGTAACCGGGCCTGGACGATGGTAGTCGTTAGGGTGAAAACTTAGTAGCCTTATCACATTGCAATAGGGTTGTTTGGTGCGCACACCCGTGGTGAGTGAGGTTCTCCTTACGCCTAGGGTCTTCAGAATCGGGAATATAAATCTACATATTTGGAAGGTTATACGCCCAAATCACGCCACTTAACATGCTATATATTTTCTTTCCACAAGCCTGTCACTGCGGGCACGGGACTGACGTTGCCTTAACACTTTGACTGCGACTCCCAGAATAGCCTGTATGCCCGCGGTGTAACGTGTTCAAACCTGGATAACTTCAGTTCTAGAGAAGACAGCGAGGAGTAAGGTTGTGCGCCGCTCAGCTAGAGGTGAGTTCTACAAGATTCTGACATAAAAACAGTGAGTCGCAATTGGTACACGTCGCTTGGAGGATAAACTGTTATCTTTGGGGGCATCGTGCACCATATAGCGTCACGATGTTCGTGGCTCACATTGCATCTTGCGCCAAATGAGGTGCACGGCGCTTTTAGTTGACTGCAGTGAAAAATATCCAATTTGTAAGTTCTGATGGATGTGTAGCGACCTCTTATTCGAAGCCATGCTTTGCTGACACGCCTGTGGGGCATGACCCGAGTGTCTAGCTTTCTTGCCTACCGGTTCCTGCGCGTCGGACGGTCCAGCCTCCGATTAAGGTCACGGACCTGTCTGGCCCACTGGCCAACCACCTCCCTAGGCGAAGTCACAAACAGACTTTAAGGTGGCGACTGCTTACTCTCAGACACTCATTTTTATTTTCTCTGCAGACCCATGGATCCTTCAGCATTTTACAGTTCTCGGCGCCATCGACCAGAAATTGCAGGTTTGATGAACAGCAAAGAAGTGAAAGTTTGCAACTGGAAAGATAAAAGGAACGTCCTAACGTTGTCTACTGTGCCCGAACATCTAGGCAATCTTCAATCCTCAGGGAAAAACAATCGAAATGGAACTGAGATACTCAAGCCACTACAATACTTCTAAATTTGGGGTTGATAAATCAGATCAGATGACATCTTAAAATACTGCACTCAGAAGAAGTACGAAGTGGTACCGTAAATTGGTCATAGAGTTGTTGACAGGAACTGCTGTAGTAAATGCCTGGGTACTCTACAATCAGTTTTTAGCCAACAAAAGACAATGGGCGTAACCGAATTCAAAGAATGTCTAGTCAGGTCACTCATTATAGGAAAAATGAATGAAGAAATGCTTCCAGGACCAAAGCGTTCCGATATTGGAGGCCTGCGTTCCAGCCATACATTAGAAGTGAGACGAAAAGCGAGGAGAGTGACTACATTTTGTGATTCCTGTGATGGAAAGCCATTTCTTTGCGTATCTTGCTTCTCATTTAAGCATTCACCTCGAGTTTAGCGGTGCTTTCAGATGTCCAGTGTTTATTGTTTCTTGTATGATAATTCATGCTTGAGTCAAGGATACATTTTTAGGCCTTGGAATACTATATCGTTTTATATTTTGGTTTAATCTTGCATTTTTTCTTTACTACCCAGTGAGCAACTTGTGCTTGATTTGTACTACTTACATTCCTCTGATTAAAGTTTGTAACCTTATTATATGCTTTTATAATCCTTTTTCTCTACACTCCTTCAAGCTTTCATAAGAAGATGACCCTGCTTTACGTCATACCTGATTTTTTTAATAGTTATATTTTTTAATGCGTGTACTATATATGGCGCACATCGCAGTTCGTGACATCACTGCATGTACCAAATATGGCCCATGTCGCAGTCAAAGTGTTAAGCACGTCTGCGCCGTCTCAATCGATGGCTGTTGCGCCCGCTAAACGACATGCGACATAGGACGTGTGCGTAGGTGTAAGAGGGGCGAGGACGAGCATTTATAAGTCCTGCAAACAACTTTCATGACGAAATTTAACTTGGCAGTTTGGCAGTATATTTGGCAGATTATTTTGCTCAGATGAGTGGATTTGATAATTAGAAATGCTTTAGTTTGGAAAACTGCCATGTAACTTAAAGTTATGGAGCGAAATAAGCACTAATTTTGCCTAATCATGAGTAAGTTTAGATCGAATGAATTTCCTATGCTATTAGGTATGACAGAACCAAAGTTTTTACCAGTGTGCATTCTGCTGTGGCAGAATTCCAGATTAAGTAAAACAAGTGGAATAATACTCCCTTCCAGAACTGGAAAATTTTGTGCGAAGTTGATAAAATATAAGTGAAGCCAACTTTAAGGAATCGTATTTATTTTCAAAAACAAGTAACAAGTTAAGTTTTACAAATTACATTTTGCTATTCTGTTAAGTTTCGTTTCATCAAGTGCAGTAATAAGTTTGTATGACAAAATTTTTTTACTCCAATGATAACTATGAGCGCATAAGCAAACTTTGCCATATATATTACCGTGAAGGTGATGTAGAGGAGGCCTTATTCAATGTAAGTCAGCGAGAAATATACATTTTTGTAAACTACACGTTCAGATTATGTGTTAATAAGAAACGGAACAGACAGAAGAATAATAAGTATTGAAAAAAATGGTCATATATTTGGCTGTTTTTTGCATTCGCAAGCTTCAAACGGATAGTGGAAATACTCCCCTTAAGCAGAGCATAATCCGTTGTAAATGGAAAAGTATGTTCTTTCAGCTCCAGTCAAGTTAATCGTTTTTCTTCAGATAAATTGAAGAAACTGTCAAAAGTCTCCAATTTCACTGTGAAATTACCTTGGAAAATGTTAATTTACACAGAAGTTCGTCAGCTAAATATCCAATAAAAGCACTTTTTAAAGAGGTAACCTGTTAGGGAAAGTTTTCTTATTAATCTTAGGAATAAAATTATGCGTGGTATTTAGCAGAAATTTTGCATGCTGGACAATGCGGTTTGCTGTTTTGAAGCATTTCCACATATGACCTACATGGCCATCTTACTAAGAACTAATATCCAAAAGCTCGTTTTTTCGGCAAATGCTGTTTAGTTATATCTGATTTTAAAGGTTTTTATATAAACGTCCATCAGAAGCGCAATTTATCAACTTATCAAAGAAGACACTGAAAACGAGCGAAATGATGAGGGACTTTATTCCACGCTATTCGATAAATAGTAATCCACCAATTACCATATGTACGAAATATTTTGACTAAAGACAAGTTCTCTTCATATAAAGAAAGTGGATACTTTAAGTTTTATACTTAACAAAATATTTAAATTTATTGTGCTAATTCATACTATTTTTTACGCCTCCAGAACCTGGGGTTATCGAGAAAATTCTATTTTTCTTAACAAACACTTAGTAATTCTTATAGTTGTTTTAAGTACTTAATATGCACAATGCTGCTTATTATTATTTATACGTTTTCGTAAATGTGTTCTCGCTGGTATGGGAAAAATAATCAAACAATTGCAAAGGTAGGCAAGTTGCTTGCAGAACTCGCACTACTGTATTCATGCCACCACGCAAATCAGGCAATGTCGAGTGTGGTTCCCCTTACGCCTAGGGTCTGCAGAATCGGGAATATGAATATATATAGTTGCAAGGTGACACGCCCAAATCACGCCAGTCCACGGGTTACATTTTGTCTTTCGGCAAGCCTATCGCTGCGGGCGCGGGACTGACGTTGCCTCGAGCAGGACTGCGCAACCTCAATCAAAGATACTGACTCAGTCAGGCGCTGCAGAAGAACGAAAATATGAAAAATGAAGGATATCGTCACCCTGCTCGCTGATAAAGGACGGTCGATGACCCTCTTGGATAAGGTGGGGTATGGGGCAAAAGTGAAGGACCGCTTGATGGACAAGGAGTCGTACGCATCATCGACAGCCATCGAGGTCAAAAAGATTTGTAAACAACATAAACAAAGCGGTCGACAAAACTGAAGAAGTCGGGAGCTCTGGCGAGAAGAGAGGCACTGGCTGCAAAGGCCACTGACGCTGCAATGGCACGTTCCTAAGGTCTATCAAAGGTTCACAAACAAAGAGTCCCTTACACCCCATCGTATCCTTACGAGGCACCCCAACTTTTGGGTTGTCAAACTGAACTGGAAATATAAATATATAGTTGCAAGGTTACAGGCGCAAATCACGCCACTTTCCACGCTATATTTCGTCTTTCGGCAAGCCTATCGCTGCGGGCGCGCGGCTGACGTGGCCTCGAGCAGGTTTGCGCAACCTCAATCCAAGATGATGACTCAGTCAGGCGCTGCCGTGCCCAGCTAAACGACATGCGTGGGTGGGAGGAAAAGGCTTCCGGCAGCGCTACGCGTGTCGATAAGAGAGTAAAAAGCTAGAGCAGGCACTTAATTTTCACATGCCCATCGGCCTAACGGAACAGGGCTTCTTTAGCACCTTGTGTGTGGCCTATATACAACAGCTTTGCACCTGCAAAAATGCCGATTGTAAAAATCACAGGCTAAATTGGCGAGCATACGCCTGCTTTCGATAACTTTTCCCCAGCCCTGTACAGTTATATAAGTAATTAACCAAATGAATTGCGTTGGTCGGTTGAAAGATGTAGTATCGTTGTTGTTGTATGTGTGTCGCAGCCCGTTGTTGGATCAGGAGTCCGCGCCCGATTCCAAACTGGTCGTTGTTGGAAAACGGAGAAAAGCCGCGATCTCGACCGGCTTGGGCCAAAGGGTCCACGGAGATGAGTTGGGTGCCTGGCCGGGAACTGCAGGCGAACAGATGCTGACATTCATGCGGAGTTGCGCCGCATTCGGGAAAGCAATCGGGTGTGGACGGGTCGAGCCGATGTTGGTATTGGCAAAGGACCATGGAGTAGCCACTGCGTAGTTGAGCCAGAGTAGAGTGAGTGACCCTCTGGAGATGTCGTTCCGAGGCCGCAATCGGAGGTGGATAGCCACCCAAAAGGACCGCAGGATGATAACCTCGTTTTTCTTCGACAATGGCTCTCTGATGGAGACGCTGGAAGCCTGTCTTGGTGGCAGAGCCATCAGCGGGTAGATCCAAGAAAGAGGCGAGGCGACAGCTGCCTTGTGGAGATCTCGAATAAACGGCCGAAAGTTGCGGCTGGCCTCAGGAGCGTGGCAACGGTCGTGATTAGGATGGCCGGGTTGCGAACAGGTCCACCAGAACTGCTGTCCTAGGAGTGTGCCGTGATAGCGACTTTCGACCATGGTAACTGCGGCGCGGTTACAAAGTACTTTTTAGCGCACAGTTCCGGTCTGCGTAGCCTAATGACAGCTGCTTCTGCTGTAGCCAATATACGCTTTCCAAATAACATTGACTAGCTGGAGGGCACCTTGTAGCTCACTCGGAAAGCCCATCTGGCATCCACGCGATGGTTCCAGTCTAACAAATGCGTTAAAACAGAACCATGAATGCTCTTCATTTAGCCCTTCTCTAACAATGCAAAAAAGGGGTTCTCTTACTCTTTTGGACTGACTCCGGCTCCTGCGATTACTATATTCTGCCCCACATCAGCAGGCGAATAAATAGATGCACATTGAGGTGTTCTGGGCTAGCAGTTTGTCCAGCTGTGACCAGGACGTCTGTATGCATATATCAGTACCTGTTTACTTGTCAGTATGATTTGTAAAACACAATTTTACCTCAGTCGATCGCTGTTCAAGTATTCAGGAACTACTTCAATGCACATTATCTACTTGAAAGGTTGTTGCAGCTGTGAACAGGACAACAAGAAGGTTTTCCAAAGCAGACTCCCTAAGATTTTCCTTAGGAAGTCCTGCAAGCAGTTGACGTTAATTGCCTCTTCGAGACTGCTGGCCCGGTGCCAACAGCTTGCCTTACACGACTGTGTGCTTTTTCACCAGCAGCCAATCAGCGTACGACGCTAGCTGATTGGCTGTTTCCAAGACACGGATGGCTCCAGCAGCGAATTCACTAAATGCCTGAGGTAAACTCGTAGATACGAGTAAGGTTTTATCTTTGCGATCACTTGAGCAGACTTCACTCCGCCCCATAATCACGAGGCTGACAAGCAGAAAGCGTGGCTAAGTATCAAGCGTGGGAACGGACGTGTAGTGGACGTTAGCGCCACTGTGGGAACCCATGATCACGGACTCATCACGCCAAGGCTGCAGTCACGCTGACTGTCCTCACCCGGTCTGGCGCGACCTACTAATACGCCCAGTCTCGACTGCGCCCATCCCACGCGGCGTAACCTCGCGCAGTCCAACCAATCACCTCCAAGGCTGCATAAAACCAGACAACTAACGGTCGCCGCTCGAGTGAATACCGCCAGACATTACCCCGTACCTAGCCCACCTAGCGGCTGTACGTGCGCTACGGCAGTCAAGACTTCGTCCCTACTTTTCTCCTTTCCGTCTGCACAGAATACTCTCTTCTTAGCACTCTGGCCTTCCCATGACTTCTCTCTCTCCTCTCCTAAGTAACCGGGCCAGGGAGATCTTAGCCGTTAGGGTTAACCAGCCTTAACCACCTTGATAGACGACTACAAGGTTTGGGGGCCACTGTACGTAGCGTATGAATCTCACGCTTTGGGTGTGCATACGAAATTTAAAAAGTTATATAGAAACCGAGCCAGGTACTTCGGAAAATCTTGAGCTTAAAAAAGCAGTCCTTTCAGGATGACGAAAGAGTAACGACAAGACGGTAGCGTTTACACTCAACTGCTACACTGTGTGTGTGTATTCGACCATCGGTTTCGATGAAGTCCACCAAGTGAACCAACAGGTTGATACAGTAGGTGACAGTCTCAGGTGTTAGCTTTAAAGCGATAGAGGACGTAGTTAGTGGCTCCGCACTCTTCACCTTCTCCCATGAGTCTCGAAGAGACTAGACGGGCCAGGCGTGGGCTGCTGTATCAAATGCTAGCCAATACACCGCCTAACCTAGTCTTAAGTTACAGTAGCATTTTGCGCTGGTACTACTGGACTATCTATCCTCACTCACCCATAGTAGGAGGCTGAGAATGATACGGCTACTACTGTATCTTATACTACTGGCTAACGACGTAGCCGAGTCTCAGAACCAGTACTATCTCTGACGCTTAAATTTGTCAGAATTGACGCTGGTTTGAGTAAACTCCGAAGCGCATACCCCTTTGTCTCAACAAGGAGTGTGCCTCTGGGTTAGAACTATTTCGTGTAAGCAAATGCGTTGGCCCTCAGCAGAAAAGCGTTTGCCTTAGTTTCCACTCTCTCAACTCTATCCATCAGGCTGTGTCTTCTTAGATACTAAGATACTGCTGCTATAGGTACGTGCCTATACTACGAGTGCTATTTTCTATTACTCATGCATGGTAAGGCCAGAAGATAGCATACTATAAGTATTTCTTGTGTGTGCTTTTCAAGATGTCGCACCCAATATGCACTCGCAATCTGTGTGAGGTAATAGTGATTAGCATATTGATACTAATAGGGCGTTTGTAAAGTAATGTACAAGTCCTACCATGCACTTATGTCATGCAGTTTGCCGGCTATAGCCCAACTACAGACCTAGCATAGTATCCACCTATAGCTTGGACTTTTCAGAACCCCTGCTCATATTCCGTTGATCCCAGCACGTTGTGAGAATGGGGTTTTGGGTATTCCGAGTAGAAACCCAACTTCAGTAACTGTCAAACCAGAGTGCTCGAAACCAAGGCTGGTACTGCTACTGATACCTCTAATACTACTAAGTCAGAGTGCAGCTGGTTGGTAGCATTTCTGGTACTATTTTGACTTCATGCAGTTATAGTCAGCTAGACTTTAAAGTGAGCTAGATTTGAATTTGGTGCAATTAATAAGGCAACTTAACTGCTGCTGTCACATTTTACAAAGTTTGGACCAGGATACTGCTGCTAGAGGTAATATGCCACTGCTAAGAGTGTTAATTCTAGTAATCATAGTTGGGTAGTAATATATTCTTAAAGTTGTATCGATATTTGACACGACAGTGTAAGTCAGTGCAGCAGGAATAAGGAAATATTAGTGATGCTGGTAGAAATAGTGATAGTGGTAATTCCTATAAATGTATTCAAAGTTCAGTAGTAAGACATGCATCCTATTTTATCAATTTATTATAACAGGTGGAGGTATGAGCTTACTGCGATACAAGTATGGTTCTAGAGGACTATAGTGTTACTGAGATTGAAATAGGCTAAAGGTTTGACTAGGCTTTGAGGACTAGACTGTACTATCAGAGCTTAGGAAATCTAGCTGAGAGACTTGACTGCGTACGCTAAGAGGTACATTTGTGTATAAACTGTATAATGAAGTTACAACCAGCTAGATTATAATTATGTGTATTTAATAAAGCGAATTTACTGCTGTGGTTAGGACAGCTAGACTATACTAAAAGAATTAAAGAATAGCAAGCTTCATGCGGGCACATGTTTCCGCGTCTTCATCTGGTGATTGTGTGAGACACCCGTGTTGTCTTGAGAGCATGCGTACTCTGTGTGAGTTTGTAGATCAGCAGATTGAGGCAGGGTGATTTGGCCGGACATCTAGCAGATTTGGTTGTCTTACGAGCTATGTAGTCGTTTACGTCGATTGAGCGCCCTGATTGGGTTTTGAATAGCCAATGACTGCCAGATTTGTAGGTTAGCGAGTGCGCCCACTTAAAGGCCCCTAGACTTCTTGAACACGTTGAACGTGCTTGTTTGGTTTTCCATATGTAAGGCAAATGCTACCACCATTGTAGCAATGGTGTAGTTTGAATGTGGTTAACCCCCAGATAGCTAGCTCGGCATAACTTGTGTTCAGTAGGGGCGCATATTGCTCTAGAAATTAGCTAAGCTGGATGAGAAAACAAGCATTCAGCATTTTGCAATAAGCATATAAGGTGGGAACATGAGCCTACGATCGTTCTCCTTTTCGCCCGAGATGCATGTGTAGTACACACGGGTATTTTATTCTTTCACTGGTTGTGTCTAGTACGTCGTTCCTCCACCGTGTGGGAAGCACAGATCAGCAGGTGTGAGCAGATTGGCCATTTTTCCAACTGCTAAACTAACTGCTATCTGTCGTACTGACCTCCAGAACACTGAATCACGAGAGCAGCTACAGCACTCCACCCAATCTTCCTGTCAAACGTGCTATCCGTTACCACACCCCTACAGAGCCTCCCCTCTCTCCCTCTCTGCTCTCTATCCCTT
>JAYGXS010000010.1:3661976-3689587 GCA_036362985.1 Ligula intestinalis
CAGTGCGGTTGATTTTTATCTGAAGATTTTCCTTATCGTTTAAAGTATTGCGGAACAACCCGATTATCAAATTGCAGGTTTATTGATATTCCCAAAAAAAAAGAAATGGTGGTTAGGAGGTCGTCTACTTCAACTTACCTGAGGTCCAACCTACCGTTGTGGAGTAAGATTAGTATAGCCCGCGCACAACTTTAAAAGGACATGCGGAACAAATTACTCCCAGCGGCCGCGAAAAATAACTTCGACTACATTTTTTTTCATTTAACACTTTCTTCTAAAAAATGTCCTTCTGTTCTTTTCCTATTTCCCCACACCACCTCCCACCGTTTTCGCAGAACAAAATCCTGGGACTATGGTATATAAGCTACTTTTGCCCAAAATTCCTTACCGTAGCGGATTGTAGATGTCAAGACGGCATAGATGATATGCAGTTCCGCAGAGGAATATTCGAGAGTCGGGCGGCTATCAGTTTCATCCTCACAGAACTCGATACCAGGTTTCGTATCATCATAGTGGGTAGATCGTATTAACTGCTAACATTCCTTTAACGTGTCCCATAATTGAGTGCTCGCGTTTACCTCCTCACAAAAAGATATGAAAAGTCGATATTCCGGTGTAATTAACTGGAGTGCACGCTTCAGAAACGCCCTGCCACCTGGTTTAGTTCAGATTCTCGCATCCTGTCTACTATCAGAGGCAAGGAAAGCATGGCAAAAGCAGTTTCAGTAGTGCACATCATGCAGCCCTAGTCCCACCCATTTTTCCTACCGAAATGGTGGTTATAGGGGTTTTGGGGGTGGGGAAATAGGATAGGCATTGAAGGAAATTTGTAAACGTAAGTGTAAGGTTGAAAAATGTAGTTTGATTCGTTTCCCGCGGCCGCTGGAAGTACGTTGTTCTGCATGCAAATTGAAGATATGCGCGGCACTTCGCGGCGCCGACTATACTAATCTAATTCCAGAACGGTAAGTTGGACCTCAGGTAAGTTGAAGTAGACGACCTTCTTACCACGATTTCTATTTTTGCAGGAATTTCAAGAAACCCGCATTTTGATAATCGGGTTTTTCCGCAATAGGTTAAACGGTAATACAAAGTAGGACAGTCCACAGATATAAATGAACAACATTTCTCAATACATTAAAATAAAAATCCATAAAGCAGTTATTAAAGTATACTTCATTGCCGATCCTTATTCCCCACCCTCATAAAACCCCTATAACAGACGTTTTCATAGGAAAAAATTAAGGGACTAGAGGTATATGAGGTGCACTCCTTAAACTATGGTTGCCGAAAACAGCAGTAACTAAGCCGCCCCTACAGACTTCTTCCACCAATCAGCAGCCAAGCCAAAAAAGCTGCAGATGTTGCTGTACGTTAGATGCGTCAGTACGCAAATCGCTTAACTCTGCACCTCGATCTGACGTCCCCTTACAGGCGCACCTCGAGGTTGCTGACGTGAATTAGCGATTAACTGAACACTTGAGAAGTTACCACCGCTGCGACTGTAGGCATTTAAAAGTAAGTTTTCAGAAACAGAGAATAATGCCGAATATACAGGAATTTACATTTGACGTTTCCGACAACCTGGCGGTTGGCGAAATGACAGCAATGTCATTAGGTACGCTGTAGGGCAGGGACGGTTACGATGGCAATTAGAAGCTGTGAATCCAGGAAGAGGAAGGGATAGAGAGCAGAGAAAGAGACAGAGACAGAGGATACTCTCAGTGTGACATTGAGAAAACCTAATGGCAGTCCGTTTCCAGGCTTCAGACTTATTCACGTTTTCCTTTCTTTGCGTATAAAATCTTAAGAAGATGTAAGTTACTATAAAATGACCGGGGGCCAGAGAAAGTCATTTGCAGATACAGTAGTCGCCGGCTATTAAGCCCACCTCGGTCCCAGACTAAATTGGGCTTAATAAGCGGCGGGCGCAATAACCGGAGAGTCTTAGTTCTTGATTAGCAAACGCTGGATAGGCACTATGCATTACATACATACTGTAGTATGTGTGGAGCTTGGTTGTGTACAAGAAAATCGTGCTGTTTGTCCATATTTTATATAATAGCAAAAGTAAAAAAATGATTTGCGACACCTTTAAAAAAAGCGGTCTAGTGGCAGTTTTTTTAGAGGAAACTTCACTCGCAAGTGCTCTTTGATTTCCTTCTCCAGGCACCAGAAATCTTCGAATTTTTTGAAATCTGATGCCTGTAAACCGCGTTGCGCACACAGAAAGATGAGAATTTCACTCTATCCTGTTGGAAAACTCGGCTTTGTAGCCGGCGACTGGGCTTATAAGCCGGCAGATTTTGCTAGGTAAAATTCCGTCCCAAGCTGATTTGGCTTAATACGCGACTGGGCTTATTAGCCTTGGGCTTAATAACCGGCGACTACTGTATTTTTGTAGGTTAGAGGCGTCAGTACGCAAATCATTTAACCTTGCACATTAATCTGACATTCACTTATAGGCGCATCGCTAAGTAGCTCATGTTAATTAGCAATCAGCTGAAGAATCCACACATTTCGGCCGCTGTGAATGTAAGCATTTCAAGGTGATTCTTTTGAAAAACAGAGCATAATTCGGAATGTGCACGATGTTACACGTGACGTTTCCGATCGCTAATGATAACCCAGCGGCAGGTGAAATACCTGGCGGTGTGTGGGCAGGTGGCACTCAGAAGCCATGAATCCAAGAAGAAGAAGAAGAAGAAGAAGAAGAAGAAAAAGAAGAAGAAGAAAGAGAAGAAGAAGAAGAAGAAGAAGAAAAAAAGAAAAAGAAGAAGAATATGATGATGATGATGATGATGATGATGATGATGATGATGATGATGGTGATGATGAAGAAGAAGAAGAAGAAGTAGTAGAAAAAGAAGTAGAAGAAGAAGAAGAAGAAGAAGAGGAGGAAGAAGAAGAAGCAGATGATGATGATGATGAAGAAGAAGAAGACGAAGAAGAAGAAGAAGAAGAAGAAGAAGAAGAAGAGGAAGAAGAAGAAGAAGAAGAAGAAGAAGAAGAAAAGAAGAAGAAGAAGAAGAAGAAGAAGAAGAAAGAGAAGAAGAGGAAGAAGAAGAAGAAAAAGAAGAAGAAGAAGAAGAAGAAGAAGAAGAAGAAGAAAGAAGAAGAAGAAAAGGAAAAAGAAGAAGAAGAAAAAGAAGAGGAAGAAAAAGAAGAAGAAGAAGAAGAAGAAGAAGAAGAAGAAAGAAAAAAAGAAGAAGAAAGAAAAAAAGAAGACGAAGAAAAAGAACAAGAAGGGATAGAGAGCAGAGAGGGAGACAGAGAGGAGGAGGTGTGGTAACGCATAGCACGTTTGACAGGAAGATTGGGTGGAGTGCTGTAGCTGCTCTCGTGATTCAGTCTTCTGAAGGTCAGTGCGACAGATAGCAGTTAGTGTAGCAGTTGGAAAAATGGCGAATCTGCACACACCTGCTGATCGGTGCTTCCTACACGGTGGAGGAACGACGTACTAGACACAACCAGTGAAAGGAAAATACTCGTGTGTACTACACATGCATCTCGGGTGAAAAGGAGGACGATCGTTGGCTCATGTTCCCACCTTATATGCTTATTGCAAAATGCTAAATGCTTGTTTTATCATCCAGCTTAGCTAATTTCTTGAGCAATATGCGCCCCTACTGAACACAAGTTACGCCGAGCTAGCTATCTGGGGGTTAACCACATTCAAACTACACCATTGCTACAAGGGTGGTTCCATTTGCCTTACATATGGAAAACCAAACAAGCACGTTCAATGTGTTCAAGAAGTCTAGGGGCCTTTAAGTGGGCGCACTCGCTAACCTACAAATCTGGCAGTCATTGGCTATTCAAAACCCAATCAGGGCGCTCGATCGACGTAAACGACTACATAGCTCGTAAGACAACCAAATCTGCTAGATGTCCGGCCAAATCACCCTGCCTCAATCTGCTGATCTAAAAACTCACACAGAGTACGCATGCTCTCAACTTCTTCTCCCGATACGCAAGTGTCAAGAAATTGACTTTAGCCCTCAAGGTCAGCGAAAACGCCACGACGTCTTCCAAATAAAAAGATGCGTAGAACAGGATGATTACAGCCGAGATGCGGACTTACAGCCTGTGATTCGCTCGCCCCGAAAAAAAAACAACAGAACGTCCGGTTGCCTACGTGACGGTTGGGCTGTGTGCCCAGCGCCATCTCCAGGAGTGACCTAAATTTAGAAAGGGATATCGTATGCCTTTTTTGCCTGCCACATAACTATTTCTCTCTGCACACGAAAGCTGACCACACCCACTACCTTCCTGCATAGGCGGAGAGGGGAACGGCGGATCGTGCATTTTTCCTGTGCCTTTACGTGCCCAAGTTCGTGGGAGTTCACTTTGGTTAATTCTAATTGCACGTGCCCTCGTGGGCAGCGTGAAAGCGACTCTTTCCCTGTTTCGAAACAACGTGCATCCCGGAAGCCTTTACTACTTTCAACAGAGAGGACATCTTCTGCCTAAGCTGTTAAACGGTTTTATTTCCCAAGGTATTCTAAGTACTGGTTGTGTCTAGATCACTACAATCATCAGGTCGAATGACAGGTTGGAGGGAAAAGGCAAGAATATCGACAGCTGTTAAAGCTAAGAAGGTTAACCCTAACAGCTACGATCTGCCAGACCTATGCTTCCTTTAGGCGAAGAGAGAGAGGAGACAATGGGAAAGCTTGATTGTTAGGAATAGAGTATTTCGCAGAAGGAAAGGGGGATATATGTAAATTGTGTTGGCTCGCGGACTAGTGTATCCGTTTCCTAGTTGGGTTGGGTCCGGAGTGCTGCCTGAAGGCAGACACTGCATTGTTGTCTGAGTCCCGCGGATTGAACCCAACCTACTAAATGAGGGCAGTCTACTAAAGCGGGAATCTCATTGGACGGATTGTGTCAAGCCCTGTGGGTTGAGGCCAGAATGGGGAAGAGATTGTGCGTGCGTTTGGGTGCGCGTCAGTTGCGTCTGGCAGCGGTGGCATTCGACTGATCGTTTGCGCATGCCTCGAAGCACGCGGGAACACTCCTTTCGTGTGAGGTTCTATGCTCTGAGTGACCTCGTCTTTGGCGTCAAGAGTTAGGAGGGCGTCAGACAGACAGGACCACTACAAGAGTCACCAGTATGAGGGTTTTTTTCGTATAGAACCCTGAGTTGCTGTCTGTCTCATGTGGTAGTTAGTACTAGCGAGGCCAGGGCTGGTCCAACCGCGTCCATCCAGGCCTCAGAGTGTGGACTGTGTGTTGTGTGGGGTGATGACAGTTGCTTTTAGATTATTGTGAAGCGCGTTCGAATATTCTGTCATTGGTGTGTTGCAATTGCCCTAGTGGATGTCGCCTGTAGAGGTCATTGCTACATCGGCCGACGGGTGTTGCATTTAAAGTGGCCGGCGTGCTTATTTGGGCGCTCGTGTATGCGCAGGTGAGTGTGTGGCTGAATGAGCTGAGGTGAACTGTCGGGTCCGTAGGAACACCGATGGACAGGGGACGCAGTTGTTATCGGGGGCGCCAGTGACAAAATACAATGCAAAAGTTGTCTGTACCGATACGACTTTGAGACAGTGATACCTGGACAACGAAGTGGAGATAGGTATTGTGGGTGTCTGTGGTGACTCACTCCACATAGCCGAGCATGTCCGAATGCCCACTGCTGCTAACGCGTGCGTCCGCACTGACGGCGGCCTCTTCAACAGCCAATCACAGATCCGCAAAGGATGTTCTCTCCCGCCGGCGAGTAGGGCGCAGGCACTCCTATGTCAATGCGGTTTGTCCGGCCAAAAAACTTCAAGGCAACCAGGCAATGCCCGTTCTCGCTGCTGCTTGCATGCCTGCTGCTAGAACCGCACCTGGGCTCGACTGGCTTTCCTCGCTTGTCGTATGTTGTCCAAGTGAAATCTCTGTCCATCTATTCTCCTTTCCTTTTTGTACACAATATACTATTCCTACTACTCTGGCCTTACCAAGACTTTTTTCTAATAAGTAACCATGGTTTGAAGAACGCAGCTGCTGGATTTAACTCAATTAACCCCCACCCCCGCGATATGTCCGCCACACTATTGAAAATAGAAAACAGTTTGAACATTTTGAACGGCAGTTTCGGCATACTCATCTGCTATTTCGCGCAAATCAGAACAATAAGTTCGTTACAAATGGTATGCTCTGATTCTATATAAGAGGAATTTTTAAAAGTTGTTTACAAAGTATACTTTAGGCCATGAGTATAAATACTCCTATAAACAGAAAACACGTAAGAGTTAAAAAACGCAGCGCTGGAAACGGTCCTCTAAACAACCGAATGAAAGTACTTATGTAGTGACTAGCTCGCGTCGAGGTGAACGGCGCTAGAATCTCACGACTGCGGTTTTCGACGTCTGCGAACACCCAATCACAGATGCGGCAAAAGTGGTTTTTAGCACGGCGGCGAATAGCATGCCTATACGCGTTCCCGATGTGAATTGTCTGTCTGGCCCAAAACCTTCAAGGCCGACGCAGCCAATGAACGCTCTCTTATTCTGCTCATTGGTCTGAATGCTGTTAAACCGGCAGTTATACCCGGCTGGCACTCCTGGCTGGTCGTTAGCTCCCAAATCAAATCTCTTTCCATTTATTCTCCGTTCCTCTGTGTACATAACACACTATTTCTAACAATCTGGCTTTCCCAACGTCTTCTCTCGTTTACTAAGTAACCATGGTCTGAAGATCGCAGTTGCTAGGGTTTAACTTACTTAACCCCAGCGTATGTGGAGATACTTATACTATTATTGATTATTCTCAAGGAAAGTTGCCTGCCATGTTATATGTCTCCAATCTTTCTTAGGAAGGTGCTAAACCTCAATGTAAAGCGGGCAAATTGGGGCGTACAAGGGAATAAGGGATTATATGCCCTTCAATATAAACGTACGCACGACGTGAGCCATAATTTCCACGCAAGACGTTATCCTCACGGCCATCAGCCAAAGATTCACATTTTTGTGGCTTTTTATGGGCAGGTAAATTTTCTGTAGTTTTCCTTTAATGACCGCCACCACTGATCCTAGAAAGAATACTACGAATCAGTTTGAAGGTTGCTTTACTTTTCTGATTCCCCTTCTTCCCTATAACCCATGTGTGAAATAGTCCATCTTATTTCAGTAAACGGTTAAAGTTAGTAAAAGAAGCCACGACTTCGTCAGATCGTAAGGATGCCCAGAAGCGGATGTTCATAATCTGGGAGCGGACTAACAGCCGCTGATTTGCCGGCCCCCGACTCAGCCCCGTGGCTGCGAGAGATCACATATCTGAACACCCCCTTATCAGTTTAATGCATTAACTCTCCTTTAACGCGAGCCGTCATAGCTCAGTGGTTAGAGCACTGGTCTAAAGTCAACTCCTTCGGCCGTCACACAAGTCCCAATCTATATCAAGGGAGATTTAAGTCAGTCCTCAAAGTGAGCAAGGAGGCCATGACATCGCCAAGAAGGAAATATGCGGAGAAGAGGATATCCACAGCCTGCATGCGGACAAACAGCATGTGATTCGCTCGCCCCCCGACAAAAAGCCGAGCTTTCACCTGCCTACGTGACGGTTGGGCTTCACCTTTGCCACCGCCTTTGACCTAAATTTAGAAATAGACATCTAGTGTGTTTACCTGCTGCATACCTATTTCCATCTGCATGCCACTCCACTGTCCTTCTGCGGAGAGGAGGAGAAGTATGTGTGGGTGTTCGTTCTACATGTGCCTTAACGGGCACAATTTCGTGGGAATTATCTTTGGTTAACTTGAATTGCACGTGCTTGGATGACACATTTCAGTTGTGGTCGCACAAACGTGCCGAAGACCTCGCCAAAGACAACTTCACCAAACTTAGCAAAGGCGCGCTTGATTCTATACAAGCTCGACATTGCGGATTTGGCCACCTTCAGGTTTAAGCGAGGGCGTGAACCACACCCCCACATCCTCCTGGGTCTGTACTTCTGGCAGCGGTGTGTGATTTAGGTTGTACACCCTCCGATACGAAGAGTCAGTACTACCGAAGCGCCTAATGTTGTATTTGGCGACATTTAATGGCAGGAGCCACTCGTTTGACCATTGCTCGAGTCGGTGCTTCGTCGTCTTCGCTACGAATGACCTTCCAGAGTTTTAAATCGTCGGCGAACATTGCGGTTTCGCAGTCTAATCCACTTATGCAGTTATCGATATATATGAGGAAGAGGATAGGGCCCAGAACGGAACCCTGGGGGACCCCACTATCAACCGCCACCTCCGCCGATCACTGGTCACCAAGACATACGGTCTGAGTTCGACCAGTCAGAAAGCTTTCGATCCATCGGAAAAGGTTGCCTGTGACCCCTATACGTCTAAGCCTGTATAGGAGACGTTGATGAGGCACAGGGTCGAATATCTTCTTGAAATCTGCGAAGACTGTGTGCACCGTATTTCCTTGATCGAGTGCTCTTGTCCATTGTTCTAGGCAGAAGTGCAAATTCGTCAAGCAGGACCGTCCTCTACGGAATCCGTGCTGTTTGTCAGAAATAAATCGATGACACTCTAAGAATTGCATCAAATCTTTTTTGATAATTCGCTCCATGATCTTGCAGCATACTTAAGTAAGACTTATTGGTTTCCACTTTTGTGTATGGGTGAGATCCACGCTGTCTTCCAGTCGGATGGCAGTTGGCCTGTGTTAAGGGAGGCCCGGAAGAGTAACTGCAGGGGTGCTGCCAACTCCATGGCTAGCTCTTTCAACAGCTTTGCAGGTATGCCGTCCGGACCTGGCAACTTCGTGTCTTGCACCTTAAGAAGTTCTTTCAGAACAGTAACTTCCGTAATCTCAACTGATCCAATGATCGGAATCGCCTCTGTACTAAAATTGACTGAAAGAACCCGGATAGATGCTCAGCCTTTGCTTTGTTCTCGCAAATTTCGGCACCGTCATCCGTTTTTAACAACAGGATGGGGTCTCTATTTCGGGTAGATAGCCTAATGTAGTTGTGGAAAAACTTCGGATTTCCCACTGCATGGTTTATTAGGTCACACTCGAAGCTTTGGCGGATTTTAAGTACCCTAACCTTAACCTTATTTCTCTGCGCTTTGTACTTGTTGTGCGACTCGGTGGTCTTCTCTCACCGATATGTTTGCCACAGCTTTTGTTTACGATTTACCGCCCTCTTCAGCGTGTTTATTAGCCACTGGGGCCTATTTGTGGCTTTCGTTTTCGAGGTGGGACAGAAACCGGTGATTAATCCGTGTAATACGGCCTTAAACACCAACCAATCCCCATTAACATTTTCCGTCTGATATGTCTGCACGCTCGCGATTGCTTTTACACCCCGTCCGCCTCGGGAGGGCAGGCATAAACGAACTGCCCGAAGTACAGATTGCTGCGCTGTACTCCGAGGCACTTAGTGCAGTTGAGTAAAGGTTAGATTTAGTTTTACAGTTGAGTATACAGTTAGGGTAATTGTTAAAATTAGGTTTACAGCCAAGGTTTGGGCGTGCGTTAGGGATATGAATGGCACACACAAATATAAAACCTTCCAGATATTTAGCGAAAGGCCAGCTGTAGTGCTTCAGGGGAGGCGAGGCTTCCATCTTCTCATTGGACACTGAACGGGGTGCACAGACTCAAATACCACCGCAAGAATTTGTTCGGACACGGTGAGGTGTGTTAGGGTTCAAAGGCAAAGGAGTCAGGCGTGAGCCAGACGCCCTTGGAGCCGAGTGGTTGCTGTCAGTGAGGTCACGCTGTGGACAGACGCAGAGACGTGCGTAAGCGAGCGTGCGCACGATGACAATGGAGAGCCAATGGAGAGCAATGACGACTGCTCCTTAAAAAGCGAGGCTGGAGCAGAACGGGGACTCTGTTGTGGGACACGCTGCTGACGACCCGAGGCTGCCGCCCATCCGAGACTGACCACAGAATGCAAGCTGCTGGACACACGGAAACACAGTTGATGTACTAGTACACCTGACAGCAAAGTACTAGCTGATATCCTGTTCTGCCTTCTCTTCTTAACACGTACTGGGGGAACATAACCGGTGTTGACACAGGAACACACTAGGTTACAACAGTGGTGACGCAGGTAAGATCAACCAAGGCTATAACCAGTGTTGAGCGATAAACACCTTAGGTTACAACAAGGAGTCAGCTCAAACTTCAATTCGTATCATGTGGTTGAACTTAAAGATGCATCCGCCTCTGCAATTGGGCGGTAGGTGTGGTCAGTTCTGGTATACACATAGAAATAGCGTGCCTATGCATCCGATGTGCACACATGAAGCACAAACAGCACATAGGCAGCTGGATGTTCGGCTGTAGGTTCGCGCCTAGGCGGTTAACTTCCGCTTCTGGGTATCCTCACGACATCGTGGTTCGAGAAAATTACGGGGAATAAGAAAATGAACATGACCCTCTACCGGCGATTCGTAGGATTCCGTGTGCGGACAGCGGTGGTCATTCAACGAAATCAACAGAAACGTTGCCTGTTCGAAAAGCCACAAAAATGTACATTGTCTGCTGATGGTCGCAAAGTAAGTGACATTAAGGTCTCGCGTGAAAAATATTGCTCAATCCGCACATACGCTTAAAGGGCAGAGCGTCCTTAATGCCTAATTTCACCTTAAACTGCAATTCATTGCATCTGCTAGAACGTACACTTTCACCAGCCTCTGCAATAGAGAAGACGGTATGGTCAGCTCTGGTATGCACATAGCAGTAGCATGTAAAAAGCATCCGATGTGCATTTATAAATTTAGGCTAAAACGTGGTGACATATGTGAAGCACAACTGGCACGTAGGCAGCTGGAAACTCGGCTTTTGGGGGCGAACGAATCTCATGCTGAAGGTGCGCTCCCAAACTACGAATATCCCCCTCTGGGCATCCTTAACTTTTGACGAAGTCGTGACGTTTTTGCTGAAGTCAATCACTTACGTATCGAGAAACGAAGGGGGATATGTGCCAAGCAGTATCTGTTAGCGTTCTTTTTACGAGCATCGGTAATTAGTGGTAAATCGTTAAATATAAACTGCGGAGAACTTGCCTACGCATGAACAGCTGTAAACTAAATGTGTCTTGTCTGATGATACTCGGCAAATTAATGAGGATAACAACTCGCGTACAATAAGGTATATCAGGCCGTGAATAATTTTAAATTCAAAGACAAAGTAAGGAAGTATTCACTAACAGCAGCGACAAGATGTTGGGTATTGTAATCGGTAGCATTTGATGCATGTTTATGTTTGCTTTTTAACCTCGACCAATTATTTCATATAAGGCACTACGAAAATCCATAAAATATAATTCACCAGTATTTATCAATGCAGTAAAAAGGAAAAACAACCACTCAACCATCGTATACTTACAAATAGAAACTAACACGAAGAAGACAATCAACGAATAGCATAGAGGTTTAAAGTAGCGTAAGCGTTTTTAAGAAGTTCAACTCTGAGCTTTCAGTTGTAAGGCGTAGAAATAGCACACGGAAATACTAATCCTTTCAGGAATATAGCAAAAAGGCCAGTTGAAGTGTTTCGGGAGCTGGGGGCAGCGGCTTCTTTATTCCCATTTGACGTTGAACAGGGAGCATAGAGACAATTGCCACCGAAAGATGCGTTCAGCTACAGGAAAATGGTAGAACTTACACCTCCACCCGCCTCTGAAATAGGGCAGTAGGTGTGGTTGGTGGAAAATCATTCAACGAAAACTGCAGCAAATGTGCCTGTTCAAAAAAGCCGCCAAAATGTTCATTGAGAAGAAGACAACTCGATCGCTGGGACAATACTCGTATTCGCCTTACGTTTCGAGATTCGTCAAAGATTCGTCATCAGAGACATAATCACAGTGCAGTAGCAAATATGGGTAGTGTGTGTGCAGGGGTTTACCGTAAAATTTAAAAGTGTAGAAAAAATCAATAGCTGACAGGAGTGAGTTCTGATTCGCCACGTCGGCAATGACAATCTGGCCCTGCGGTGTTGGCGTAAGATGATGCGGTGGCCTGTCTGTTCCCCGAGCGGCGACTTGCTTTGGCCAAATTGAGTCTCAGCACCGAATATAGATTGGGCAAATCTTTGCAATTGTTGATGGATTTGGGGCCCGTGAACCATGACTCAGGTAATTCTCTTGTGAGAATTTCGGCCTCGTCAAATTTGGATGTGTGGCCAGGTCTCGTCGAATAAACTGCAACCTGAGAATTGGCATCATTTCTCTGCACTGCTGCCGCGTGTTCGGCAATTCGTGTCTTGAGAAGTCGACGACGGATCTCGAAACCTCAGGCTAACAAACGTATTTTCTTAGAGATCGAGTCGTCTTCTTCTCAATGACTCCCTGGAACGCGAATGTTTGCTCAAATTGGCAAAGGCATCCGATGTCAATTTCTAAATTTAAGCTGGTTATGAGCCGATTGTGATACAGGTGAAGCCTAACCGTCACGTAGGCAGCCTAAAGCCTGATTTGTGTCGGGGATGAGCAAATCACATGCCCTTAGTCCGTGTCTGGGCTGTAAACATCCACTTCTCCGGCTTAGTTCTTTCTGACAGTGTCGTAGCATTTTGCAGACTTTGGGTGCTGACTTCAATCTCCCTAGGGATACTTTGACAGTTGTCTATCGAGAGAAGAAATGCAATAAAGACATGCAGATTATGTTCGCCTTACAACAAGAGAAGCTTTTTCAAATAACAGATTCCCCAAGCATAGTTGTTCAGGTCACGTCGGTACTTTAACACAAGCATTCTACAATGGGACTGGGTCAAGGACTGTAAACAGTCAATACGGACTATCGATGTCATCCGGAAGCCTGGTACCTCCGGCGAGGATGATATTGTCAGTGTGGACTCTTGAAAATGTCTCCCCTGATCTAAGTTTCACTTGCTTACTTTTAAAATTAGCTTATAATCAATTCAAATAAATAATTTCGGATTATTGATGTCATTCATAAAGACAGGACAGGTTCGTAATTCTTAAACTCCATTGATTAGGTGACACGCAGTAACTTGCCGTTTCCTAAACGTGGACAGCTGTCATTTCATTTTGCGAGGAGTTGAACGCAAGCAATCCAGCAATCAATAAGACAAATGATTTGTCACAGTCACTAGGTGTGAAACGAAGAAGCCTGGTGTCTCCAGCGAGGATGACATGGATAGCCCCGAATCTTTTGAAGATTCTTTTCCTGGACTGCGCATCGTGTGTGCAATTTTGTTACTTTCCTAAAATCCATAAGGTCTAAGAGGTTTTGAACATCGACGATGCCTTCTAATGGATTCCTTAATGTTGTTTCTCATAAGAGTGTAGGAGCCTGCCCCCCCTCCCAGCGCTGCCTACTCTGTCAACGTGGCCAGTCAATCGATTTTTGGCGCATCGCTGATTACTGGTCCACACTGGACTCGCCTCGCCACTTGTGATAACTGATCTACTAAGCGTGAATTGGCAGTAAAATCAGTCAATCGATTTTTGCAGACCGCTGAGAACAGGTATGCGCCGGATTTGTGGTCAGCGCTGGCAGAACCACACTTCACACTAAGCCCACTCAACAGGCAAGGCGAAAGTCACTCGGCCTTTCGCCCCGGTGCGCGGTGGACGCGATGCTGCAGCGCTCTCTCGCTCTCTTGCTCCTCATGGTCGAAATCCACCCCAGGCCGAGTCAACCCTTCAGTTAATTCTTCTCCTACTGATCCTGTACAGAATAGAATCTCCTTCCATATTGGCTTCCAGGACTTATATCTTCTTCTAAGGAACCGGTCCTGGAAGATCGCAATAGTTAGGGTTTAACCTGCTAAGCCTTAACCACTTAGCGATAATGGTGACCCCGACGTGATAAGAGCAGCAGTGGCTGCCACGCTGCCCATGAGAGCACGTGCAATTCAAGTTAACCAAAGAAAATTCCCACGAAATTGTGCCCGTTAAGGCACATGTAGAACGAACACCCACACATACTTCTCCTCCTCTCCGCAGAAGGACAGTGGAGTGGCATGCAGATGGAAATAGGTATGCAGCAGGTAAACACACTAGATGTCTATTTCTAAATTTAGGTCAAAGGCGGTGGCAAAGGTGAAGCCCAACCGTCACGTAGGCAGGTGAAAGCTCGGCTTTTTGTCGGGGGGGCGAGCGAATCACATGCTGTTTGTCCGCATGCAGGCTGTGGATATCCTCTTCTCCGCATATTTTCTTCTTGACGATGTCATGGCATCCTTGCTTACTTTGAGGACTGACTTAAATCTCCCTTGGGATAGATTGGGACTTGTGTGACGGCCGAAGGAGTTGACTTTAGACCAGTGCTCTAACCACTGAGCTATGACGGCTCGCGTCAAAGGAGAGTTAATGCATTAAACTGATAAGGGGGTGTTCAGATATGTGATCTCTCGCAGCCACTGGGCTGAGTCGGGGGCCGGCAAATCAGCGGCTGTTAGTCCACACCCAGATTTTGAACATCCGCTTCTGGGCATCCTTACGATCTGACGAAGTCGTGGCTTCTTTTACTAACTTTAACCGTTTACTGAAATAAGATGGACTATTTCACACATGGGTTATAGGGAAGAAGGGGAATCAGAAAAGTAAAGCAACCTTCAAACTGATTCGTAGTATTCTTCCTAGGATCAGTGGTGGCGGTCATTAAAGGAAAACTACAGAAAATTTACCTGCTCATAAAAAGCCACAAAAATGTGAATTTTTGGCTGATGGCTGTGAGGATAACGTCTTGCGTGGAAATTATGGCTCATGTCGTGCGTACGTTTATATTGAAGGGCATATAATCCCTTATTCCCTTGTACGCCCCAATATGCCCGCTTTACATTGAGGTTTAGCACCTTCCTAAGAAAGATTGGAGACATATAACATGGCAGGCAACTTTCCTTGAGAATAATCAATAATAGTATAAGTATCTCCACATACGCTGGGGTTAAGTAAGTTAAACCCTAGCAACTGCGATCTTCAGACCATGGTTACTTAGTAAACGAGAGAAGACGTTGGGAAAGCCAGATTGTTAGAAATAGTGTGTTATGTACACAGAGGAACGGAGAATAAATGGAAAGAGATTTGCTTTGGGAGCTCACGACCAGCCAGGAGTGCCAGCCGGGTATAACTGCCGGTTTAACAGCATTCAGACCAATGAGCAGAATAAGAGAGCGTTCATTGGCTGCGTCGGCCTTGAAGGTTTTGGGCCAGATAGACAAATCACATCGGGAAGGCGTACAGGCATGATATTCGTCACCGTGCAAAAAATCAGTTTTGCAGCATCTGTGATTGGGTGTTCGCAGACGTCGAAAACCGCAGTCATGAGATTCTAGCGCCGTTCACCTCGACGCGAGCTAGTCACTACATAAGTAGTAATTTCATTCGGTTGTTGAAAGGATTGTTTCCAGCGCTGCGTTTTTTAACTCTTACGTGTTTTCTGTTTATAGGAGTATTTATACTCATGGCTTAAAGTTTACTTTGTAAACAACTTTTAAAAATTCCCCTTATATAGAATCAGAGCATACCATTTGTAACGAACTTATTGTTCTGATTTGCGCGAGATAGCAGATGAGTATGCCGAAACTGCTGTTCAAAATGTTCAAACTGTTTTCTATTTTCAATAGTGTGGCGAACATATCGCGGGGGGGGGTTAATTGAGTTAAATCCAGCAACTGCGATCTTCAAACCATGGTTACTTAGTAGAAAAAAGTCTTGGTAAGGCCAGAGTAGTAGGAATAGTATATTGTGTACAAAAAGGAAAGGAGAATAGACGGACAGAGACTTCACTTGGACAACATCCGACCAGCGAGGAGAGCCAGTCGAGCCCAGGTGCGGTTCTAGCAGCAGGCATGCAAGCAGCAGCGAGAACGGGCATTGTCTGGTTGCCTTGAAGTTTTTTGGCCGGACAAACCGCATTGACCTAGGAGTGCCTGCGCCCTACTCACCGGCGGGAGAGACCAGCCTTTGCGGATCTGTGATTGGCTGTTGCAGAGGCCGTCGTCAGTGCGGACGCACGCGTTAGCAGCAGTGGGCATTCGGACATGCTCGCCTATATGGAGTGAGTCACCACAGACACCCACAATACCTATCTTTACTTCGTTGTCCAGGTATCGCTGCCTCAAAAACGTATCGGCACAGACATCTGTCACAGTGCTTTCTTTTCACTGGCGCCCCCGTCGCCCCCGAGGCTTTTCCTCGCAGCTGCTTCTGGCTAACCGATAACAGCTGCACCAGCGTCCCCTGTTCTTCGGCGTGCCAGCGGACCCGACATTTGACCTCAGCTTACTCAGTCCACACACACGTGCGCACACACCCGCGTATACACGTGCGCCCAAATAAGCACGCCTGCCACTTGAAATGCAACACCCGTCGGCCGATGTAGCAATGACCTCTACAGGCGACATCCACTAGGGCAATTGCAACACACCAATGACAGAATATTCGAACGCGCTTCACAATAATCTAAAAGCAACTGTCATCACCCCACACAACACACAGTCCACACTCTGAGGCCTGGATGGACGCGGTTGGACCAGCCCTGGCCTCGCTTGTGCTAACTACCACATGAGACAGACAGCAACTCAGGGTTCCATACGAAAAAAACCCTCATACTGGTGACTCTTGTAGTGGTCCTGTCTGTCTGACGCCCTCCTAACTCTTGACGCCAAAGACGAGGTCACTCAGAGCATAGAACCTCACACGAAAGGAGTGTTCCCGCGTGCTTCGAGGCATGCGCAAACGATCAGTCGAATGCCACTGCTGCCAGACGCAACTGACGCGCACCCAAACGCACGCACAATCTCTTCCCCATTCTGGCCTCAACCCACAGGACTTGACACAATCCGTCCGATGAGATTCCCGCTTTAGTAGACTGCCCTCATTTAGTAGGTTGGGTTCAATCCGCGGGACTCAGACAACAATGCAGTGTCTGCCTTCAGGCATCACTCCGGACCCAACCCAACTAGGAAACGGATGCACTAGTCCGCGAGCCAACACAATTTTCATCCATCCTCCTTTCCTTCTGCGGTATACTCTATTCCTAACAATCGGGCTTTCCCATCGTCTCCTCTCTCTTCGCCTAAAGGAAGCATAGGTCTGGAAGATCGTAGCTGTTAGGGTTAACCTTCTTAGCTTTAACAGCTGTCGATATTCTTGCCTTTTCCCTCCAACCTGTCATTCGACCTGATGATTGTAGTGATCTATGCACAACCATTACTTAGAATACCTCGGGAAATAAAGCCGTTAAACAGCTAAGGCAGAAGATGTCCTCTCTGTTGAAAGAAGTAAAGGCTTCCGGGATGCACGTTGTTTCTAAACAGGGAAAGAGTCGCTTTCACGCTGCCCACGAGTGCACGTGCAATTCGAGTTAACCAAAGTGAACCCCCACGAACTTGGGCACGTAAAGGCACAGGAAAAATGCACGATCCGTCGTCCCCCTCTCCGCCTATGCAGGAAGGTAGTGGGTGTGGTCAGCTTTCGTGTGCAGAGAGAAATAGCTATGTAGCAGGCAAAAAGGCGCTGGACACACAGCCCAACCATCACGTAGGCAACCGGACGTTCTGTTGCTTTTTTTTTCGGGGCGAGCGAATCACAGGTTGTAAGTCCGCATCTCGGCTGCAATCATCCTCTTCTATGCATCTTTTCATTTTGACGACGTCGTGGCGTTTTCGCTGACCTTGAGGGCTAAAGTCAATTTCTTGACACTTGTGTATCGGGAGAAGAAGTTGAATAAGAAAATGCTACAAGCAGTTTTTCCTAGCATTCTGCTCACAATCACCGGCAATTAAGTAAAAATGATTGCATAAAAACGGCGGCAATTGTTGGCTGTTGATGAAAAGCTGTAAAGAAAATGAGCCCTATCTGCTGGTAGCCGGGAAATAATTGAGGATAACGTCTCCATGTAAAAGACCGATTATGCCGCGTATAGTTTTAAATTGACGAGCAAATCTCAAGCTAAAGGGCTACCTGTCTAACTTACAAAGTTATGTGAATGTCAGTTTATTCTAGTCGGAAAACGCGCAAACGTTAAGGTTAAGAAGGGTAACCCTAACGGCTGCGATCTTCCAGGCCCGGTTCTTAAAGAGAGCGCAGAAGTCTTGAAAAAGGCCAGAGCAGTAAGGAACAGTATATTTTGTACACAAGAGTTAGGAGAAAGTTGCCCCTCGGTTTGGTATGGCGTTCGACTGTGAGGTCCGTGTGAGAGCGGAGTGTCGTTACAGTGGCCAACAACACTGCATAGGTACGTCCCGCTCGGGACGGAATCCCAAGTGTCCGTCAGCGCGGAAATTGTCACAAAGGCCCCAGAGCGGGCTTCGCGTGTTAGTCAGCTTCAGGTCGCTGATAGGGCAGCCCAGTCTTGGGTGCAAGGGGGGCAAGGAAAAAGTCACGCCTCGCATGCGGACATGGGCCATTGCTCTGGGTCGAGCGCGACTGGGCGACCATGTTTGTCCCTACGAGACCACGTCTGTGGCGTCAGGAGTTGGGATCGGCGTCGGGCAGCAGCAACCACTACAAGTCCTCAAGAAAGATGAAGAAGCAACGACAAGCGCTTACAATCAACTACCATCTGCAAAGGTCACCATGTGAACACATGTTATCGGTAGCACTGACCTTCAGAAAACTGAATCACAAGATCAGCTGCAGCACTCCACCAAATCTTCCTGTCAATGATGGTATCCTCAGTTATTTCAGCTGCCTCCGGGTTGTCATTACCAATCGGAAACGTCACGCGAAATCTCGTGCACATTTCGAATTACTCCTTGTTTTTAAAAGTATCACCTTGAAATGCCTGCAATCGCAGCAGCCGTAATGTGTGAACTCATCACTTGATCGCTAATTAACGTCAGCTACTTTGCGATTCGCCTGCAGCGGTGCTGCGGCCCACCACATCCAAACGCGAGATGGCGCAAACGTGGTCTCGCGGCCGGGACAACTTTGGCCGCCCAGTCTCTCGCCCCAGCGCGTTGGCCGATGTCTGAATGCACGGCGTGACCTTTACCCGGGAGTGCACGCGAGGCAGTCGGACGAATGAGCGTGCTGAAACGCTCTGGGCCAATTAGCGTCCTCAAGTCCCGATGCGGCCCTTGTAACTATTATGCCTGCTTAGCCTCACTTGGGATGTGGCTAGTTTCCTAGCTGGTCGTGATTTCCAAGTCACACTTTTTTCATCTATTCTCCGTTCCTTTCTGAACACAAGAAGCTATTTCTACTATTCTGGCCTCCACAGACTTCTCCTCTACTAAGGAACCTGACCTGGAAGGTTGTAGGTGTTAGGGTTAACCGTCTTAAACTTAACTCCTATAGAGTCACTTGCCATTACTGATACTAATTTTGCTCAAGTCACTCCGACCTTACTGGAGTGTAGTTAAACTTTAGAATTTATTGACACAAACATTAAAGATTTTTCTAGAAACCAATCGAATTCTTACCACTTATTCATATTTCAAAGGATCGCTCCTGTGTAGCATGCCACATGTATTGTTTAAATAACCTAACTTCTCGGCTAAATGACATCTATTTGTAATCATCACCTGTTCTGATCATAGTAAAGCCTTCGAATTTGTATTTACACATAATAGAAATTTTTCCAATTTTCCAACCCGAAGCTAGGAGCACCCGCAGTTACGAGTCCCTCTTCAAGAAGAATGATCATTTCCAAATCCAAAAATTTATTTTCAGAATATTGATTGGATTCACGATAGCACGTGTACACTCACCAGTTAACCAAAAAAATATCCAACCAAAAAGTAAATTTGAAAGGCAGTTTCAAATGGCATCAGGTGTCCCCATAATGATGAATAAGAAGAACGTGAGTACCTCCTACTACCATTGACATCGTTCTTCTCCGAGTAGAAGAACTGCCTGTGTTCGCCAGAACCCTCTTTTTCCAAGCGTTTAATTCTGCTTTGGGAACAGAACGCTTAATGTCATCTATGATTGAACTGATGTTTTGAATTCTGAGTTCAGCCAGCTGCAGGATGTGTACTGAAGGATCACTATTTTCCAACAGCTTCTCTTTCAACCTGACGTTCAGCATCGCCCCCGGAATGACCATCATAATTTGATCTATGGTAGAGGTTTCTGCGACAAACGCAGTCATGCGTTGCCCCCTGAAATGACTAAATACAAAAATACTTAACAATTGAAAACTCAAGATATAAGCTAAAAGGCCATAAGAACGCATTCCTTCTCGAAATCGGAAATGAACCACACGTGGTTGACTTACATGAGCTTAATAAGAATATCCACACGTGCAGTCTGAATGGTACACCAGACATCCTTGACGAGCGCTACACTTTGAATAGTAATGCACTCAGGTTTTGCTTCTGCCCTACTCATGGTCATTTCAAATTCAGTCCATACAGTCACAACGAATGGCTCGACTATTTCCAATGACTGGCTCCGATTCACGAGCTTTAGCACAGCATCTTCATAATTCACCTGTCCACCAATTCGCGGACATTGTTCTGGTCCTGCATGGCATTACAAAAAATCAGTTGGTAATTTCATGTTGTCAACACCGTCCACATGGCAGCATTTATAATAGCATACGTAATAAGGGGTTCAATTACCAGAGTTGCTGAAACAGGCAAAACCCGAAGTAACACGAAACAGCAATACAGAAATCAATGAGAGCATTTCTGACTGAGGGGTCAACAATGCAGCGTTGCCGACTGTCGTGCTTTTATACACACTTTTGGCCAATCAGCTTTCACCTCCTCGGGCAGCATAACTTTATGCTTCAGGACTGGTTTGTTCTGTATACAGAACACAATAAACTATTCCTACTATTTTGGCCTCCACCGACTTCTCCTCTACTAAGGAACCTGACCTGGAAGATTGTAGGTGTTAGGGTTAACCGTCTTAACCTTAACTCCAATACGCCTGGAAGCGCATAGCAAGTCAACGTGCAGAGTTAAATGATTTGTCTACCAACGCGCCTAGCGTAAAAAAACACTGACTGCTGTTCAGTTGATAGCAACTTATATCTTCTCTAATTTAAACAGTAGTCGCCGGCTATTAAGCCCACCTCGGGCCCAGACCAAATTGGGCTTAATAAACGGCGGCTTAGTAACCGTGGGCTTAATAGCCGGCGACTACTGTATACACAATGAAAGGATACCTTTCTCGATTCCCGAATACTTTTGAACTATTCCGTTATACTTGTACTTAAGGCCTCCAAAGTACCTGCTGTGTACATTTTTTATTAGGAAAACCAAAAATGTATCTACCCTTTTAAGAAGAAGTCATACAGTGCTGATAACATTTCGCTACGGAAGTGACCCATGTTTTGGTACTTCAGAAGAAACCACAAAAACTGTGCTGGAACGATCTATTATAGATGTATATTTTGCGGTCTTGCCATCTCCTTATCAGAAACGTTTTAAAGTCCTAGAGTTGATTATATGCAAGTGCAAAATTTAAGGTAAACGCTTTTTTCTAGCGAGTGAGCATAAAAAAGAATAGTTTAGTTTTTTCTATACTATACCCATTAATTCATAAGAAAATCAAAACTTACAGCGAAAAACCATGGTGCTTAAGTAGTCCGTTTATTGGTCAGTGTAGGTTTTTCAGGCCGCCCGAAAACCCTCGTCCGAAAGCTGGACGCATGAGAGGAATGAAGTATTTTGGAATTTTGCTAAAAGATAATTATATAAACCCTTTATTTACATCGATTCGTAGTTTCTAAGCCCTACTTCATGGATTCTTGCGCCAACATATCACCTTATTGACACCGCCAGTTATTTAATCTGCCACCGGGTTGTCATAAGCGATCGGTAACGTCACGTGTAACCTCGTGCACATTATTCTCTGTTTTTAAAAGTATCACCTTGAAGTGCCTGCAATTGCAGCAGCCGTAATATATATGAAATCTGCAATTGATCGCTAATTAACGGGAGCTATATTGCGATGCGCTTGTAAGTGCATATCAGATCAATGTGCAAAGTTAAATGATTTGCGTACTGACGAGTCTAACCATACAACCACATCTGCAAATGACTTTCACTGGCCCTGCTACTTTTGATGGCAACTTACATAATCTTTCAATTTTAAACGCAATGAAAGGAAGACGTGACTAAGTCTGAAGCCTGGAAACGGACTGCCATTAGGTTTTCTAACTATCTCACTCATGTCGCCATCCACCATGGACTGAAAGTAATTGTACGGAGTGCATTATTCTCACACTAGAGCGGTATATGCCTAATATGGAAAGTTATCTCAAAACGAATGCCAATTTATGCTAAAAGCCGGTCCTCAAGAAAGACGAAAAAGCAGCAACAAGACGGTAGCGTTTACACCCATCTGCCAACGGTATCAGTCACCATAGCTGTCACATCTTGTTGGTCGCACTGGAACCCTGAATCGCAAGAGCAGCTGCGGCAATCCTTCTGTAAAACATGCTATTTGCAGCTACACTCCAGAAACCTACAATCCGTCTCTTCCTCATTCTATATGGCTGCTCGCCCTTCATTCCTACTTAAAAAGAGGATAACTTTATCGATTCACGAATAATCTTGAACCCTATCGTTATACTTTTACTTAGGGCTTTCAGACTACATGCTATATACATTCCGGCTTAGGAAAATCTCACTTTTATCTACCCAACCTGTAAGAGGTCATGCAATGCTTGTAAAATTTCGCTCCAGATGTGGACCATGTCTTATACTGGACAGGTACGATGTATTATGGATGCAAATTTTGTGGTCTTACAAGCCCACCCAGTTAGAAACTTTTTAAACCTTCAACATTCATTTACTTCAAGTGTTAAAAGTTCAAGAAGACAGCCAGCTATAACTGGCTGCTGTTCATTTGATAGCAGCTTATATCTGTTAGCTTTATTCACAAAGAAAGGATATCTTTCTCAATTCCCAAATAATATTGAATCCTACCGTTTTACCGGTACTTAGGGCTACCATACTACCTGCTGTATACATTCCGTCTTAAGAAACTCCCACCTAAAGTTTATTTTCTTCCAGTGTTACATTTTTAGAAGACTACTGAGTGTGTATAAAAATGAATATTTTAGTTCAAGTTTTTAGTTTTCTATAAAACATAAGTCAACTTATAAGAAAATGAACAACTCAAATGGAAAATTCATACTACTTGAGTAGTAATACTTAAACAGTGAAGTTTTTAAGGCTGTCCGAATAAACTAGTTTAAAAGCCGGAAGCCTAACAATACTGATGCATATGGGCATTATGCTACACGATAATTGATGTAAAACAGTATTCATGTAATGTTTTTGAACTTTAAACGCCTTTCAGAATTTCAGCAAAAGTTACTTGCGAAATCTGATCTACTGCGTGCCTTAAGGCGAGCTAAAACAAAGATGAGATAAGGTCATTGTGGGACGAAATGTTAGGCATTTACTGGGAACAGGGAATGGGCGGTAATCAGGGTGCCTTGAACGCGGTGACTCTTTTCCCCTCAGAGCATAATTGAGGTTTTGAGACATACCTTTCAAAATGTGATCACTAATTCGTCTGCTGTATGCCATGTGATCATGCGCTAATGCCTTGAAAGTTGCTCTGCTAGGTCTTTATCTCATGTACCTCTTGTCATTTATCTTTTCGTTTTCACGGCTCTTGCAATGAAAAATTGAGGTCCATACCCCTCCCTGAAAAGTGGCTTCAGCCTGGCCTATTGGCGACCTGGTAAAATTTTCGAACGAATGCCGCAGTTCATGCTGAATAACGTACACCAGCAAACGTAGCAATCGAGAAAATAACAGAACAGGGACGTAATTTTCGGGCAGAATGTTATACATCTGCGGTGAAACCCCAATAATTTTATTAACTGCTTTTCGTAAATAAAGAGTGTGTCTTAAGAAGCGATGGAATTTGGATGGCGTGTTGTTTTTAAGACAACCCAAGTATGATCCTGCAGATGTGCGTTTTAAAACGTCTGCACGAGTGGAGAAGTTTTAGCGACCTCTTATTGTAAGCAATGCTTTGCTCACATGCCTGTGAGGCATGACCCGAGTGTCTGGCTTTCGTGTCTACCGTCCGTGCGCGCTAGACGGTCAAACCTCCGATTAAGGTCACGGACTTGTTTGGCCAACTGGTCAACCACTTCTCAAGGCCAAGCCACAAAGGGAACTTAGTTGTGGTGACTGCTTATTCTCAGAAACTTCCAGATCAGTCGACCTACTGCCTGTTGCAGACCTCCAGACCCGGCGAATAAACCAACTACACCATAGCAGACGCGTCTTCGACCGCGTTCCCACCCACCCTCAGGGCGGCCAAGGTCTGCTAAACCAAACCTCCCTATGGTGGATCCATCTCTTCTCCTCTTAATCTGTTTTTTTTATGACAGAGCAGCCCCTCCTGACTATGCTGCTCCGACTCCTCCTTCTCCTCCTCCTCGCCGCCGGGATTGAGGCCCACCCGGCGGGGTTCCGGATCCAGCAAGGGCTACTTGCCTGCCTGACTACACCGACTGGAATGCGACTCTGAACTCTAGTCCACTCATGGCTGGGGTGCACTCGTCTGGGAGTCACTTACTCATTACTTATATTCTACTCATTCAACACTTCATTAAATTATCCATAACACTCTGGCCTCCCACACCTTATATTGTTAAGTAACTTATGCTTATTGAGATACGTCCTAGCATCTATTATCCGACCGGACTACTTCGTATTCCAAAACTTATTCCAGTTTGCTGAGCATCTTTTGAAACCGGGGGGCGTTTTCTTTCCAAAATATAAAGATCTGTAACGACCTCATATTCTAAGGCATGCCTTCCTTGCACGCTTCTGGAGCATGTCTGACATGTCTCTTACTCGTGTCCACTAAGCACGTGCGCACCAGAGCGTGTCAACGGCAGGTTAATGTTACGGACGTGTGTTCACCTTATGTCTGTCCTAATTGGCCAACCACTTTCCAAGACCCATTCACAAAGGACCTTATGGTGTTGACTGCTTACGCTTAGACACTACCGGACTCAGCGACCTCACTGCCGGTCATGCAGACATCCGGACCCGGTGACCTGACAGCCGGAATGCGACTCTGGACTCGGCCTGCTCATGGCTGGACTGTACGCGTTTGGGAGTCAATTATCCATTACTCATTTCCTACCCCTTGTGCGCTTATCGCAGATAATTTGCCTCGGGAACGCGTGCAAGTATGCTATTCGCCGCCGTCCAGCAGGGGAGCTTTGCGGATACTGGGATTGGGTGATTCAGGCATCGAAAACCACGTCGGTGGACCTTTTGGAAAGTGCACTTCGACGCGAGCTAGTTAAAACACAATTAAATTATTCCTAACACTCTGGCTTTCCACGCCTTATCTTATGTGCTAGCTCATAACCGTTGGGATTCGTTCTGTCTTCTATTATCCGGCCGGACTACTTCGTATCCAACATTGTTGACCCCAACGTTCTTCACATCCTTTAGATCTATTAAGGGCCTCTTACCACTAGTCCAAATACATGAATCAGTATCGTTTTGATCGGCCATGGCAAGCCGTTATAACTTGATGGCTAATTTGTTTCTCAGTACACAGTCGAACCACGGTTTACGTGTTTAATCCGTTCTAGCAGTGAGCTGGTCATGTGAAATGCTATTCTTGCAAACTGCATCATCAGGCTGATTGGTTGCGGGCGATCGAAGATCCACTTCCTGCGAGCAAGATTCAACGGCGGACACGGACACACACACGACAGTTCCCCCGTCGATTTCGAAGATGGGCAACGCGTGCTCCAACAAGCCGTAGCAAACGCTGGAGCAAGCCGAAGTAGACACTGAGACAAGCTGCACGAAGGCTTCAGTAAGCTAAAACAACACAGCGAACTACCGCGAATGAAAAGCAAGAGTAAAAACACACTCGCAGGGAATCTACCCACTCGCTCGCCGCTCCCACCTTGGTTTCCGGTAGCGCCATAAAGGCCACCTTAAGAAGGAGCCATTGCAGCCTGACTATCAGTCCTCCATCTCCTTGCATATGCACACACAAATACAAGAGTACAAGGTGAGTAGCAACGTAGGTGGTAAACCCTCCAAGCCACGGCTTTTAGCGCACCGTGATAAATTTTAAGCGCGCTGAAGATCGCTCACTCCCCCCCCCACCGTCTAGCGACCGCCTGGCTGCTCGGACACCTGAGGTGGGGCCTGAAACCCAGTGGGAGCGTAAACGCATGCACCGACAGGAAAACTGTTGTGGAGACGAGAAGTGCACGCTATTTGAGTCATGGCCGCAGGCCGGCCGCGCATCCCCTGAGCACACGTGACGCCCCGTGCATTCACGGCAGTCAGCGAAAAGGGCCGCCCGGGGTACGTCACGCCGTCATGCCAGACGCCCACGCCTACGCATATGCCGTGAGTCAAGAAAGCCAGACGACCACCCACATAGCAGGTGCAGTGTGCGTAGTCAAGATTATTCCAGAATTTCTGGGAGCAGGCCATACTTTAGGAACATTTTGGAAAGACCGGAGCCGTATCAATATGCCGGTGTTCAAAAGCTAAAGGATGACTCTGACGACGACTTCGACGGACCGGCAGGACACAGAGGACCGGACAGTCACGCAAGCCCCCCAGTCGTTGTGTGCGGTTGCATGAAGCCATAGCCTATCAGGACCACCCCTTGCCTTCTTCTACCTATTAGTCGGGTTTGAAATACCGGGCTAAAACTACTGGCGAGGCCAAACTAACTGGGCTATAACAAAAACAGAACTGAGAGAAATTGCCAGCACCAACCAGGCCGCAGGGACCGTGGTTTGCCGGAGTCTGACATTGCATATGCATGCAGACATTGGGTCTCACACATAAACAGACACACACAAACACTGACAACTCGTTAACTCAGAGGAAGCTCGTCAGTTGAAAAAGTTGTTCCGAGATTGGCTCGTTCCCTACCTGCAATGCTTGTAGGGGTCGTTGCCTGCCCGATGCCTGACCTTCCTGTCGTGACCTCCGTTCGTCTAGACCTCAAGTTCATGTCGGCCGCCAAATTTAATGGCGCGCGAGACACAGGCCGTTCACGTCGATTTCTACTGACGCTGTCCAACCAATCACAGGCCGACCTAGCCAATGAACGTTATCGCTCTGTCTAGTGGCCTGTCTGCTGTCAACTTGGCACTTGGGACGCCGCCAATCTCCTGGGTGGTCGTGTTCTCCCAAGTCAGACTTCTTCCATCTATTCTCCTCTCCTCTGTGTACACAATATACTATTCCTAACACTCTGGCCTTCCATCGACTTCTTCTCTTCTAATTAACCATGATCTGAAAATCGCAGTTGCTGAATTTAACTTACTTAACCCCCTGTGATATGCTCGAAGATGGAGCTGCTCGTCACCCGAGGCTAGACTACACAGCAGATTCTAGTTACTTGGGAGGGAGATAGGGTGCGCATGATTTTGGCTATGTGAACGTCACCTATGATTAGGGATTCCCGACGGAATCCGAAACGTCAGGCAAATGAAACTCATGTTCCAGCGGTCGCATCCTCTTCCCATGTACTGCTGCATTTTCGTTCAAATTGGCAGATTCTAAATATTTGGAAGGCAGGAAGATTAAGAAAAAAATTAATTCTGGGGATAGAAGTGAGATCACAAGCAATGCATCGATCTATCAAGGAATTAAGGTTAATTAAGAAAACTTTCGTCCCTACGAGTTGCAGATCCGGAGAAGAAAATACGATGGGAGGCTAGAGATGTAGGTAGAATCTCTTCGGCAGGAAGAATTCTACTGGCGGTG
>JAYGXS010000010.1:3697511-3736888 GCA_036362985.1 Ligula intestinalis
TTATTTAGAAACAGAACAGCCAGAAGAATCATAAGTATTTCAAAACATGGCCATATATATGGCCTGCTTTTTTGCATTTGCAAGTTTACAATAGCTTGTGGAATTAATCCAATTATGCAGAAAATATTCTATTGTAAGAAGAAAATCAAGTCCTTTCATCTCCAGTCAAATTCAATCGTTTATCTTCAGGCAAATCAAATAAATTGTCCCAAGCCCCCAATTTAATTCTGACAGTACCTTGGAAAATTTTAATATACACCGACATTCGTCAGCCGAATATCTAACCAAAGTAATTTTTATAGAGGTTACCTTTTATGGAAAGTTTATTTTATCAATATTAGGAATAACAATATCAGAATTCCGTTGCGGACATGATTTATTCTCGAGGATGTGGTTTGCTGTTTTGAGGCATTTTTAAATGCGAGCAACATAACCATCTTCTTAAAAACTTATATCCAAAACACTTTCATTCGGTAAACGCTCTTTATATATGTATCTTTTTTAAAGCGTTTTGGTGTAAACATCGAGCAGAAGCGCAATTTATTAATGAAGACACTGAAAACGAACAAAATAATGACAAACTTTATTCGGAGATATTGAATCAATACTTATCCACTAATGGTTATCTGTGCAAAATATGTTGACTTAAGAAACGTTCTTTTTAGATAAAAAGAAGTTGGTTCAATCCCGTTTTCAGCTTAATAAATATTTAAACGTATTGTTCTAATTTATAGCTATTTTATTTCACCTCCTGAACTTGCAGTTTATCGTAAAAACTAAATTTTTCTTTACAAACACCTGGTACTTTTTGTACTTATTTTAAGTATTATAATTTCTAAGTTTCCGTAAATGCTTTCTCGCTGACGTGCGAGAAGTACTCAAACTTTTAAAGAAACTTAGGCAAGTTTCTAGCAGCAATCGCCATACTGTAGGTGTGCGCTCCAGCGTACACACCCACTTTTAGACGCATTTTTAGGCGTCCATTTTCATCGCAGCAAAAGCTTGCGAAAGAGCTTTTTCTGTCCCCGCGCAAGCTCCTGCTGCCACTGTTGGTAGTCTGACAACGACCGACCAAATCGCACGCAGTCTGCCAATCGCCTTGCGTCCTTTTCAAAGTCACGCGGCCGCACCTCCGTCAGGGCGTACGCCAGCCAATCAGGGACGTTGATGAGAGGCAATTGGACGTCTAAAAAGCTGTCTGGAAGTGGGTCTGTGTGTATGCTAGAGGACACATCTATTCTGTATTTTGTATGCTTGTTATGAGCCCAAGTTTTCCGCAGTGGTTCGGAGAGTCTAAAAATAGGTGCACATTTCAAGCCTTCGAGGCCAAACAAAACTAATTGAGTGTGGGTTTGATAATCTCTCTGTTTCTTCTTTTTATTTCTCCTACTGTAAGCAGCAGCCACGCGTACGTCAAAACCAGTGATAAGAACTATCAAACTGGTACGGTACTCAAAAAGGGACACACCAAGTCAAGAGCAAAGGGATTCTTTACAAGGGAACGAAACAAGTTAAAGAGTACCGCCACGCAGGACGAGACTAGACTTGAGAAACTTTGTGTATGTGTTAGTGGGAGAGAGGTGTGGCTACGCTTTCATATGATTCACGTAGTATCAGGATTGGTGTGAAACACCAGCGCGAACGGGCGGGGGTCATGAACAGAGGCCATATGAAAGGATTGGTTCTCGGGGTAGTCGTGGCAGCTGGGTCAAGAAGGGGGAACGGACAGCTGGCATGTCAGTTCACGGTGATCTCCATGGCAACGGTGACAATGTGAAATGTGAAAGTGTCAAATTTGAAAATAACAAGAAGAGGCCAAGTGGACAGTCCGTCAATCATGAGCGGCCAGCATT
This sequence comes from Ligula intestinalis, assembly GCA_036362985.1. Lineage (NCBI taxonomy): Eukaryota > Metazoa > Platyhelminthes > Cestoda > Diphyllobothriidea > Diphyllobothriidae > Ligula > Ligula intestinalis. The sequence goes on from JAYGXS010000010.1 coordinate 3,699,365, forward strand.
CCAGGGGGAAGGTGGCACCTTTCGAACGAGGGAAAGAATCATTTTGCTGGTCGGACGGGAGTTTTGTTGGGGAAGAGTTGTGGAGAATCCCAAACTTGTTCAGCCGGAAACAACCCCCCTAACGATAAGCATTCTTCCTATGTAAAAGACAGCATATAACTATACCAAGTTTTATGGTCACTTCCGCTTTAAAAGTAGTCTAAATGGAAATCCAGAGCTTTTGAATTAGGTGAATTTTCGAAAAGCATATTGTAAAGTTGCCGTTTATGCACCTTCTGGGTCTTGATCGGAAATGGAGGATTAATCTGATAGAAGTAAGCCTTTTGGCTTTAAAGATGCACATATTTCAACGTTTCATCGGGGTTATTCCCTGTAATAGCTTTTGTTTTCTCGTGAATAATTCAGTGACTTCCTGGTGTTTGCTAAAGAAATTAATCTACTTGGAGACACTACAGAATCAGAGTTTAAAAAAGATTTCGTCGTAAGTTTTATCAACATCGATTTTTAAGGAGGGTCGTGGGCCTTATAAATTGACATTGTACGCAGTCAATCCCAGTGAAATCATTTCATACACTTTAACCCCGGGACTGTTCGAAACCACGAGAGGTCTTTTTAAAACGCGCTCAATAGTGTCTAGTTTTGACCTTTTACTCGCTATCAAGTGCAGTCAACGGAAGATTCCAGTAAGCTGCAAAAACTGTCAGTGGTTACCCTTCAATACAGGGTTAATTTTATGCTTGTGTCAATTGTTTGTGTCAGTTGTAGGATTAGGGCTTTCGTCAGTCAGTTTTGGCACGTTTGCGAACTTTTAATGGATGCACGCGAAATTAATTAAATACATCCGAACGTTCTGTAGGCTATTTAAAATTAGAGTACAGAGTACAAGGCTTGTGGGATACGAAGTAATCTGTCCAGATAATAGACGATAGAACGTATCCCAACAGTTATAAGCTGGTAGATAATATAAGGCATGGAAGGCCAGCCTGTAAGGGATAATTTTATCAAGTGTAGAAGGAGTTGAACATGAGTAATTGGTAAGCAAATTTCAGACGAGTGCAAGTCCAGCCATGGGTGGGCCGCTCAGGGAGTGTCCAATCGTAAAAGATCCCCCGCACTATGGTCCTTTGTGGACTGGCCTTGAGAAGTGGTTGGCCAGACACGTCGGTGACCTTGATACGTCTGGCGCGCACGAGAGCCAGACGTGCGGGACATGCCTGTGTTAGAATACGAGGTCGCTACAGGGCTCATCTGCCTTGACTCTTCTGATTCTCAGCCCAAATTTTTGGAAAATCTAAAATTTAGTGGAGGCTTAAACACCACACGACTAGCATACCATATTTAAAGCTTTAAGCTATTTAAGCTTTATGCACGGGTTAACTAGTTCCTGCTTAATAAGCCACCTTCCTATGTAAATAACAGCATACAATTTCACGGAGCTACAGGACCACATCCACTTGGAAAAGTCCTCCTTTAAGGCGTAGCGTGTCAAAGAAATTTCATCGAAGTCAAGGATGAACACAGGAACCAATAGTTCCCCATTCCCAATTCGAGAATTTGTGGTACTCAGAAAAATACACCTTTATAGGTGGCGTATTACGAGTTGCTCCGATGATCACTAAACCCTACCAACGTTTGTTCATTCTCCACGAAGAAGGACTAGATTGAGTGGATTGCGGAGCGCTTTCGACAGAACGCGTCTAGGCATGAGGTGGCCAGGAAAGAATCATGATAGCCGCTAAACTCTTTGCTCCCCCATTACGATCGAAGCATCAAATCGAAGTCTTTTGGCGTTCAGATGGCGAAAGTGTTGCATGAAAAACCCATCAATTATCTAGTGATACACGGACCCACGAGGACACAGGTGACCTTGTGACCAAAAAAGCAAGGTCTCAGAAAGGTTACACATTTGATAACAAAGAATCTAAAACTAATAAACGTGTCTTCGGGGTGTGACATAATGGATTACGTTAACAACGGCCCATGTCATCGAGTTGCTGTGACACAGTTCTTTGTAGAAGACCGTTACTTTGCAGAACGCCAAATTACCATAACATTTAATGATGATATTTTAGCAGTCGCAACTGCTGAGACCAACCATGGTGCCTAAGGTGCAGCCGTTATAGTAACATGTGAGCGTAATGGATGCTGCAAAGGCTGTAAATGCATGTACGAAGGTGATCTAGTTTGTGCTCGGACCCTGTGAAGCTGCTTCTGCTGCACCATCAAGACATACGCTATTTGTGCAATGCATGTGCTAAAAGTAAGCCAGACAAATGATTCCGTAATATTCTCTGTATTTAATTCAGTCAAACTCACCCCACCTGTTCAAACACTTCGAGGAAAAAAAGCAAACATTTCAAACACATGGTAACAGCCCATTTTAAGTAACACGTTGAAATCCAAAACCACCAGCATTTTGTAATATGGAATAATTGGTAATGATGGTTATACAAGTGGAAACTGTCAAACACTTAGGAGCATGATTTTGCCAGAATGGAGCCATGATAACCGCAAAGTCCTTAGTATGTAGCGCGAGCGCGAGCGCCAAGGCCGCAAACCGTCGCGTGACTGCGCTCCTCCACCTGCTTCTGGAAAAGCCAATCACAGGTGCCGTAGACGGCGATTGGCCATGCAGTTGATACAGCCGCCAGTGACACAATCTCACAGGATGTTTATGCATTCACGGCCACATCACGCCCAAAGACAGATGCGAGCGCAGGGCCCGGGGCCTGCCGCGTGTTAAGGCTTCAGACCACCACTGAGTTGCTTCATGCAATAAACAACGGGTCTTACCCCTTCTCTTCCTATACGTAACTGGTCGCGATGATTGAAGGCTTCTGAGCACACTCACGGCTTAAACTGATACACGTCCAGATTGACCAATCTGATCAACTGAAGGAGGTCTTCCGAAAGAGTTGCATCAGAGACCCATTAAATCAAGTGCCAGACAACCCTGCGAAACTACCAAAATCACTATTTTAGTTACCTCTTTCAACCCACTCGGAAACATTTATTTCTACTTTGGAGCAAGCCGTTTTGGTTGCCTGCGCCTTTTCGAAGGTATTTTAAGGAATGATTTTGTTTCGGAAGTAGAAGATGCGATCGTTGGACCAGCACGTTTACTCTCCTTGAAGTTTCGAATTCTGTCGAGATCCGTTACTGAGATATAACCATATACAACTATGATACAGACACAGATTAGGGAGATATGCGCAAAGATGGCACAGTATTTATAGTTCCTAGCGGCCACTCGAATACGCACTAAAATTATCGGCTCCCATAACCTCCACTGGGGGCCACAATTGATGCGGTGATGGCCTGACAGTTTGTTTTCCAGATTGTCTTCTCGTGGGTAGTTCAGCGATCGCTCGATATTTGCGAAGCAAACATGCGAATCCCAGGAAGTAATTGAGAAGTACAAGACAACTCGATCGCTGGGAAAATATGTTTATTCACCTGACGTTTCGATACCCGTCGCGGATTCATCTTCAGAGACAAACTCACAGAACAGTAGTAGAAACAGGTTGTGTGTGCGCCGTAAAATTTAAACGTACAGAAAATATCGATAAATGCGCTGAGTGTTTTCTGGTTCGTCGCGTCAGTCATGACCACCTGGTCTTGCTGTGTCGGCATAAGATGATGTAGTGGCCCATCTGTTCTCCGAACGACGGTTTGCTTTGGCAAAATTTTAGTCTCAACACCGAATATGGATTGGGTAAATCGTTGCACTTGTTGATAGATCGGGTGCCCGTGAACCATGAATCAAGTAATTCTCAGGCCCCCAATCCATCAGCAAGTGCAGCGATGTACCCCCTCCATTTTCGGTGTTGAGACTAAATTTGGCCAAAGCAAATTGCCGCACGGAGAACAGACGGGCCACTACATCATCTTATGCCAACACCGCACGGTCAGATGGTCAGGGCTGAAACATCGAAGCAAAACACAATCAGGGCATTTATCAATTTTTTATGTACGTTTAAATGTTACGGCGGACCCTGTGCATAGACACAAACTGTTTCTGCTACTTTTCTGTAGTAGGTATCTGAAGATGAATCCGCGACGGATTTCAAAACGTCAGGCAAAAAAACATAGTGTCCCAGCGATCGAGTGGTCTTCTACTTCTCAGTCACTACCTTATCTCCACTACGCCGGCAATGATGAGTCTTCCGTAGCTTATTTTTACGTGCTTTTGCGCAATTGACGTGGACTGACGAGAGTTCAGAGTTTGCAAGGTCGCGATTGTTTCCCCTGAAAAACCCCTAAAGACCATACTGATAATAGGACCCGAAAGTCGGAATGAAACAGTAAGTGCTAGACTACCTTGTGACCGCAAAAGGAATGTCTAGGAAAAAAATGTGTGTTTAACCTAAAAGTTAGAGGCCACTGCCAAAATTCATTTATTTTAAAAACCTTTACTTGCAGCAGTGGTTAGCTGTTGCCGGTGAAGCCACAGCTTCCGTTCAACTAATTATAAGCTTTCGCAAAAATTGGCAAGCTAGGAGGTTAAGAGTTTAGAAATGACCAGCTGCGTTTCCCCAACTGCTTAGAGAGTATATTTTAGGCGAAAACTTTGCATGCTTCCCGCTACCAAACAAACTCGACTGACGTAAGCAAATTGAAAGTGCAACTTCTTTAAAAGATGCGTGGGAAAGCAAAGAATATAAAAACTACTTAAAAGATCTCCGTGTGTGGCATAAAGGATCATTTGAACTTTGACCCACGTGATCTAGTAGCCCTGCCGCAATCGGTTGTAGAATAGCTTCATTGTGCTGCACGCTAGAGTATCTTCGCATCCAATGACAAGATTTCATAGGTCGCAAGAAGCGAGACCCACGAACGTGACAAGGTGAAAAAGCCGATTCATCAACGCCTGGAAGTGTAGGATGCGTTCAGAATTAAGCTACAAAGTTTGGCAGCTTGCATCTGAGAATTCCATGAAAATATGCAGTAACAACTTAAAAAGAAGTAAATAATAATCAACGTAAAGTCCTCGTTGGTAATTAACGCTCGTTTGCGCGTTGCATAATTCTTTCACTTTATCAATTCCCTATGCTATATAACAGGGAGTGCGGCCGTTAAGTTTGAAAGAAGGAGCAAACTCGGTGAGGTTGGAACCCACAAAAAGAAGTTTACGGCGTGTGTATAGGCAACACCGCAACCGCTTGGAATGCGAGGCCCAAATTAAAAATCCAGCTTTTCACATCTGAGTTCGAGGAAGGACGCAAAGCTACTAAACACACCTCTTTCAGTTGTTTCTAAATTTGAATTAAATCATTCTGGCTCTTGGTGCATTTCTGAAGTGGAGAGGACTACCTTGCGTAGTTCTACGTGCTTTTGCGCAATTTACGCGGGCGGACGACTGTTCAAAGGTCGCAAATGTGCTGCGCGAAAGAAACACAAAGGCTGCACTGATAACAGGATGCAACAGTAAGACTCAAACAGTAAGTGCCAGACGACCTTGTGACCAAAAAAATGAATGTCTCGGAAAAAAAGTACACGTTCACTTGAAAAGCTGTTAGCTCCTGCCAGAAATACTTCATATTTTAAAGCACGCACTTGCAACCTTGCCAAGCTGTGACGCATCAAGGCGCAACTACTGCTAAATATGTTAAAGCTTTCGACGATGAATTTTACGCTACGAGAGTAAGATTTTAGCATTGCCCTGCTTCGTTCCCCAAGATGCCTCAAAAAGTAGGCTTTATGAAAAAATCTTGTTTGCTTCTTGTTCCGATAAAGGAAACGCGCTTGATGTAAGCAAATAGGACGAGCAAGTCTGCAGACAGTTTTTTAGTCACATCTGACAGCAAAGAATCTAAAGTTAACGAAATGGAGCCTTTAAACGATGGCCCACAACATTCAGTAGTCGTGAAACAGTCCTTAGTAGAAAAGCTTCATTTTGCAGAAGGCTTGATTATCGTCACATCCAAGGACGAAATATCAAGGGTCGCAAGTACTGAAATCAACTTTGGTAGCTAAGACGCGGCAGTTATAGTAGGGACTGTACGTGCATGTAGGAAGGCAACCTTGATTTTACAAAAGTTTGCTAATCTGTTTCTGCTTAACTGTCACGGAATACGCTATTTGTGCAATGCATGTTGTCAAGGTAAGCCATCCTGTCGAACTCCGCCGGACTTGCACTGCGATTCTGCGAAAAGATTCCGTAATATTAATTGCGTTCGCTGCAGCCAAATTCATCTGACATGGGGTTTCACCATGGAACACTTAAAGCCGCAGTACTCTATAATACGCGACCAGCGGTGATGAAATTGTAACGGGCGAGGCGTTTCAGGGGCACTATAGAGGAAATAACGAAATAGTGCAGATAAAAACAGGAAATATTAGATGGCTGAATTAGGACAAGCTAAATTTTAACAACAGAAAAGCGGGTGATAACTTAAAAACAAATTAAAATATAATGCATAAAATAAATCGATAATTTGAACAAATTTAAATTAACGACGGTACCGCCGGTACCGTATTACAGAATTTAAGGATTTTTAGTTTTCATGGTGTTAACTGTAATGAACTCTCGATCCAACCTGCTAAAATCTGTAAGGCTGCCTTACATACACACGTTGATGTGAAAATTTATCGGAATTAGGGTCGTCATCTACCTAACTTAAAGTTTTATCAATAATATTCTTCTCTTGCGATCATTTAACAATTGTGGAGGAATTTAATTCAAATAATACAACTAGGAGCAATCGCAACGGGGTTAGTCGGAAGGTTAACATCGATTTATATGAAATTGGGTAAAAAAAGAAGAACGAGGACCTGTGGGCATTAGTGCCACTGGTGGAACCCATGAGCACTGACTCATCACGCCAAGGCTGCAGCCCCGCACCTTGTCTGGCGCGACCTACTAACACGCCCAGTCTCGGCTGCGCCCACACCACGGCATAACCTCGCACGGTGTGACCAATTACCATCAAGGCTGACTGAGACGAAGAGAACTAATGGTGGTTACTAGAATGTGTGCCTCCAAATATTACTCCAGATGCTGCCCTTCAGGGAGCGGACGCAGGCAGCGTCGTTGGCCGCCGTGATGACCCTACGCTCTCACACGGCCCTCACGGTCGAATACCATGTAAAACCAAGTGGAAACGTCCTCGTACCTCTTCTTTTCAGAATACATTGTTCGCACTACTCTGGCCTTCCCAAGACTTCTCTCTCCTCACCCAAGGAACCGGTCCTGGAAGATCGCAGCTGTTAGGGTTAAACCCGACTAGTCTTAACCCCCTCGGTAGACCTATATTTTACCTCCTACATATGTCATGAGCACCAGAACCACCCGTTAGACAGGTTCCTGTACGCCAATTTATTGGCCTGATAATCAAGTAGAGGGTTAGTTTAAGGTTAGTTCCAGGGAGAGTTAGAACCAAGGTTGAGACTAGCATTAACTCAGAAGTAGAAGATGCGATCGCTGGACGTTTTGGATTCTGTTGAGGACCGTTCATCAGAGGTAACCATAGGGTAGTGTGATATGTGCACAAATTAGGGTGATCTATGCCCAGCGTGCGCAATATTTGTAGTTCGTAGCGGCTACCCCCAAGCGAATTTTATTTATCAGCTCCCGTACCCAACGCTGGTGTGGCAGTCCGCTTCCTCGTCATTACTCGTCGCACCGGATAACCAGTAGTTAGGATAATAGCTTACCCCGTCGTGACTAGCTCGCGCCGTAGTGAACTTTTCTGAAGTCCCGCAGCTATTGATCTCGACCTCTGCGAACAGCCAATCACAGTTGCCAAAGTTGTATTCTGGCGACGAATAGCAAGCCTGCAAGCGTGAATTACTCTCTTTGCCCACTGGCCTGACTGCTGTTAAACTAGCACTTGGAACCTGCCCGGCCTCCTGGCTGGTCGTATGCTCCCAAGTCAGATTTCGTCCATATATTCTCCGTTCCTTTGTGTACACAATATGCTGTTTCTAGCACTCTGGACTTCCTAAGACTACTTCTCTGACGATCGCAGTTGCAAAGGTTTAATTCACTCAATCCCCTGCGATAAATCGCTTTCGCGTCATTAATCGCCGCACCGGGTAGCCAGCAGTTAGGGTAATGGGTAATTCGCCTTCTGGGAGAGGCTCCATCCGTAGCATCATTGGGGCCGGCATGTCACAGCCAAAACAAGTACAGATAATAAGCTGTAAGCATTGATTGTAGACTGGACCCGCATACGATGAGGTCCATTTGATTCTGCAAAGCAGTATCTAAATGCTCAGATATATGTATGATTGCTGTCATCGTTTAGTGCTTAGTAAGCTGCATCAACAATAAAACGTGAATATAGCTGTTGATGAACCACTGCCACTTGATTCCATGAGTTATTCTCTGAATTGCGTTTGTAAATTCATCCATCATATGCTGCAGGGTTTCTCTTGTAACATTTTATTTCAGCAAAACTTGGCTATAGGACACATGGCAAACGAATCCAATTTTTAACATCCCAGTAAAACTGCCCAATTTGGAATCGAGTTATATTGTAGCCAAATTTATAGCCAAGGCCATTTCTTTGAATCACCAGTGACTAAGTTGGTAAGCGATAGCTATACCGAACGAATATAGGTTTCACAACTGAATATGAAACCCCGTAAGCAAGGCCAGTCGTAGCTCTCTGATGCATTCTTTTTGAATCCTGTCAAACGGGAGCTGGTAATTATGGTTCGCCCGCGGATTGCCGCTACGAAGTAAGCATATTGCGCAATCTATGCAAAAATCAACCTCAAATGTACATGGACCACACTATTCTACGGTTACTTCTGGTTAAGGGTTCTCGACAGAATCCAAAACGTCTGGCAAATAGACCCCTTTTTCCAGCAGTCTACATCTGATCTGCTTCTTGGTACTCGTATATTCGCTTGTGTCGAATAGCATTAACTGTAAAATTAATTGAAACATTGTTTTCTCGGAAGAAATTTGAACAAAGCGAAAATCGGAAGAAGAAGAAGAAGAAACGATCACTAGAACAAGAGGTGTTTTGTCCTGGCGTTTCGGATTTCCTCGGGAATCCTTAATCATAGGTAATAGGAGAACAGTCTGAGACATGCGCGGATAGGGTGATACACGCACAGATTACATGGCATTTATAGTTCGTAGTGGTCACCCGCATGCGTACTGTAGTTGTTGGTTCCTTTAGCCACGGCTAGAGGCCTTATTTGGCGCGGTGATAGCTCATTAATTACCACAGCGTTCTTGTCCGCTTCAGATGCGGGTTTCATAATTGTGCGACAATTGTGCCCGCTGTCGTCAGAGTTGTTGCGCCCAGTCCTTCCCACGTGACTGATTCTCTCGCTCAGGAAATGTCTCAATACACCGTATGGGAACGCCAAATCGCTGCGCTTGTTGATGGACCAGGGGCCTGAGAACCATGACTCGAGCAGCTCGCGGCTCACGCGGTTGTCACCTCTTGCGAGGACTTCGGCCTCGTCTAACTTGAAAATATGGCCAGGTCGCGTCGACTGAGCTGCAACCTGGGAGTTGACGTCTTTCTTCCTCACCGCCGCTGCATGCTCGGCCATTCGCGTCCGGAGTAATCTCCCAGTTTCTCCGACGTAGTTGCTTTGTCCACAACAACACCAGATCCGGTAAACGACTCCAGCCGTTTCCTGCCGTGGCAGTGAGTCTTTCGGGCTCATGACCCGGCGCTTGATGGTTGCTTCCGGCCTGTGCGCAACTCCAACTCCAAGTGGGGTGAGTAGACGGCTGGCCACTTCCGATACATTCTTCACGTACGGAAGAGCTCACCAAACGTTTGGACCAGTTGGACGTGGCTTCTTCTCTCGTTTGCGTATGCACTGGTTGACAAAATTGTGCGGGTATCCATTCGCTCTCAGTACCCGTCGAACATATTTTCTTCCACTTCGCTGCAATACGTCTCGACGCGCCGGAATGGCGCTCTTACGCAGCTGCGTTTGTGACCGAAGCGAAGATTACGAGTTGAGCAGGATGTATTGACGTCAAATAATTTCGTGACCACTAATTCATCTGCAAACGGTCATTGCCTGTTAATATAGTGAATTAAGCGTCCAATTAGAAGGATGAAGCTTAATAGGTAAATAGGATGGGAAACATAAGTCAAAAAGGTTGATGCATAGTGAGGGATAGAGGAGGGGGCAGGCAATTATGACAGCAAGGCAGTTCAGGTTACAGTAAAAGCCTATGAAGTGTAATTAAAGGGAAGGGAGCACAGGGCAGCAGTCGGTCCTAACGGGGGAGGAAGAAGACGTGCGAGCGACTAAGGTGATCGATCATTACCACGGAAATGCGAAGTTGATCACATGATCCAGCTGCTTAAAGAGTTCTGATTCACTATAGTACTACTACTGTATTAACAGGCAATGACCGTTTTTCGATGAATTAGAGGTCGCGAAATTTTATGACGCCAAGGAATTCTGCTCAACTCGTGATCTTCGCCTTGTAGAATTAATGCTTCGGGTAAGGGAAGGAGTACGATTAGGACCAGGTTGTGCGATCACATCAGGTCAAAAGTGAGGGCTGAGACATGGAAATAGTTGTCCTTGGGCGAAGAGTTTCCATGATCGTTCAATTTTTTAGGCGATGCTCAAATCACATTGCAGATAAAGTTAACACAAACGACTGACGTAGTAAAGTATTCATAGGCCATTCATTTAGTTGGTTCAGCTTGACGATGGACATATAAATATGTTCTTCGGGAAAATGAAGATGTACTTGTGAATTTTTGAGCTCGTGACAACTGCTCTTTATCAGACAAAATAAACGGAAGTGAAAGGGAAGGTTTGCACTACAGCCTGTAAAATCTACACCGGGCGCGAACCAGCATCACGTAGAAAGGATCCTATAGTAAAGGAAAAACAACCTAACGTGGTTTATCGCATTCCGTGCGCAGATTGCTTTTGTGCCTATGTTGGTCATACAAGTTGACTCCTGGGTACCCCTATCAAGGAACATGAATTGGTTGTCCGTCGCAAAGTCCGCCTGTCCCTCGTCATCGAACACGCAATCGAGTGCGACCATCGATTTAACTGCGATGACACGGAAATCGTCGCCATGGCTAACGCAGAACAAGCACGTGCATTTCTCGAAGCTGCGTACTCTACAGCGGGCATTATCAACCGGCACGTCGATTCAAACCACCAATACGGTGGCTTAAGATCGAGACTTATCGTACTCCGTCCTAATCACACATCAACGACCACTAACCTGGCCAACTCAACATCTACCGACCAACCACCATCTGTCCTCCCCTTTCCAACCACACGCCACCCACAAACCCGCGGGTTGACAAACCATGACTCATCTAACACGCAACTGTCCTGCTCGCTAAAACTGTAAAGTGTCATCTTTTTCTCTCTCATCTCCTTTTATTTCGTCTGATGAAGAGCGCGTTTCACAAGCTCGATTATTCACACGTATCTCTTGATTATTCCGAAGAACCTCTTCTTTTATTCATTTTATCGCTCGAAATGCATGCAGTCTCTGATCTACAATATAACCAGGTATTCAGCGAAATTATTCCAACATGCAGTCAAACCACACCAGCGAAGTACAATCGCCGTGGATTTTTAGCTCTCGGGTGAGAAAAAGTCACAAATAACAGATGCTTAGGCTCATTGGCAAAATGCATGAGGCTAAAGTGTTCTACCTCCTTCTTCTAGTTGTGACTGGCTGCTAAAGAAAACATTAAAGCACATAAAACTCCCTCCCCTACCCTAGAATGGCTCCATCAAAGCCTCTCCACGTAACCATCTTTCTATTTTCGACCCCTTTCCCCAGATTACAATGACTCGTATGAACAAAAAGTCTAACGTTATTGACCGCTTCTTTAACTTTCCACCCGTTTCCATATAAATGTAATGGCCCCATGCGAATTTATCGAAAGCCTACGTACAGTATGGCGAGTGCTGCAAGCAACATTCCACAGTCTTAAAAAGACCGGTAAGCAATCACAAACAAACATTAAGCAGAGTTGTAATATTGTTTATCATGCAGTCCAATTTCAATTATTTGCAGTTACGCCAGAACGCCGACTCTGTGATGAGCTTCTTTCGGACCGCTGAAAAAAATTGATTCTCTAAAAAATGGCTACTTAAACAGTATCCATTTTTATCATTGATTTTGACTGCCTTTATAAATTCAAATATATTTTATGGAAAGCATGCACGAAAAAAACCTCTCTTGTACTCATTTGGTAGCTAATTACTCCTCCTACATCCTGAGCCTAGATGCGACAAAAGAGCCCACATACTCGCAAATGAGGATAAAAATTTTCAGAACAGACGACTGGGCATTTATTTTGTACGTGTGCTGTTAGAACGGTAGACCAGTCATTATTTAACAGGGACAGTGAGAAATCCTTCACCCTGACATTCCTCCAGTGTCGCTTAATAACTTTATTCAGTTTTACTCAGACTACCTCCATATACTCCTTTAATTACTCCTGTAGAGCCGGTTATATCGGTCACACGAGTCGGCGCCTGTCCCAAAGAATACGGGAGCAGCTCCCGCCATGGCTGAGCAAAGATGAGGTCAAGAGCATAAACAGCTCTATTCAGACGCATATGGTTGATTTCGGACATCGTGTGGCCCCCACGGAAACCTTCCGGATGATTTATAAGGTCTTACCAAACCATCTGGAGTCCCTAGGTCAGAAACAACAGAAGCGACTGCTATCAGGTTGATTAAGCCGGCATTGTGTGCACAAAAGTACCTCCTACAAGCGGCACGTCTGGCATGGCCCACAGCCACTTAGCTGCATGTACATGTCCGCGTTCGCTTTGTCTCTATGGCTCCACCAAATCCTCCCCACGCAACCATCCTTCTCTTATAGACCTCTTTTCCGCCGATTCCCAAGACTCGTTTGAACAAAAAGACGAACATTATTGGTCGCTTGTTTAAATTGTCACCCGTTCCCAGCTAAATGTAATGGTCCCATGGAAATTTATCAAGAGCCTACGTATGCTCTCCAACTACACTTCTGGATTCTCTGATAAGACCTTTTGCTAATTTGTTCAACTCATTGTTAAATAAAATTATGACGCCGCCTGCGTTAATAGCGTCAAAACGTGCACAAATAACTGTAGTGGGCACTGCCGCCAGACGCAACTGACGCGCGCCCTAACGCACGGATCATGTTTTCCCCATTCTGGCCTCAATTCACAGTGGCGTGACCTCAATCTGTCTGGACATTCCTCAAGGCCGTGGCAACCACTAGATGTACTGGAGCGCTCACTACTAATGAGCTCACACCTGGTTGCCCACGCGTGGTCCAATCAATGAGCTCCAAGGCTGCAGCATTCGGCAGCCGTCAGGGATTACTGCCGTAAGACGAAATTCGAGATTTCACATCCCAGGGTGCGAAATTAGGCAGCGTCGCTGGCCGCTGTGAGGATACCACGACCAAACACCATGCCAGACCGAGTGGCAACTTTCCCCCTAACTCTTCTGTAAACAATATATTGCGTCTAGACGATTGCATTAGGAATATGACTAGCTCGGAACTCCGAGACTATCTACACATTTAATTTGACAAAACTTAATTCTTATTCTCACATAAACTAATGTGAGCAGGTGAAACCTCATATCAAGTAAAAGGAGCCTGGAAATGCTTGTATTTTCCCGCTTAGGTGGTTAAACAGATGAGATGAATTTGGTGGAAGTGAATAAAGGAATTATTACGAAATCAGAAGAAGATGAAGCGACCACTGGAACAAGAGTTTTATTTTCCTGGTGTTTCAGATTCCGTCGGGAATCCTTAACCATACGTATTCGTAGAAAAGTCTGAGTCTTGTTCTAGCGATCACTTCTTCTTCTTCTTCTTCTTCTTCTTCTTCTTCTTCTTCTTCTTCTGAGCTGCTTCCTGGAGCTCGCATATTCAATTATATTAAGAAATTAATTCTCAGACTCGCAGTGTGACTCTAAGAGAGTTCTAAATTGTTGTTCATTTAGAAAATATTCATTGTTACAAATGGTGTATGATGCATAAAAAGCAGCTTAACAAGCCTAAGTACTTCCAGTAATTGCTGCATCCACTTAGTTCACATGTTATGATAGCTGATGCGCTGTGTTTGAGCTCTGTACTTGTGAACTTTGAAATGTCATCATTGGATGTGACGCCAATCTTGTGTATGGCAAAATAACTCCCTTTTAAAAAGAACTGCAGCGCGACTACCAGACGACATTGACCGTCGTTAGAGTGATCAATTGTGCCACACCCCGGAGATTTTTTAATAAGTTTTAGATTCTTCGCTGTCAAATGTAATCCTATTGCGGTCACAAGGTCGGCTGGGTCCTCATGGGTCCCACTAGCGATACAACTTTTATGGGTCTTTTGTCGACACTTTCGCGAACTGAACACCAAAAGACTTCGCGCAAGTGTTTTGATTAGAAAATGTGCGCAAAGGACTTTGCAGTTATCATGGTTCTGTCGCGGCACGCTGTCGCCACTTCCTTCGCGTCAGGCCACACATGCGGTCTCGTGATTGCAAACCTCAACCTACCTTTTGAACATTCGAAAACTCCTCGAGAACGTGGCGGACAATAGCAGGTTCGCATGCGTAGGCTTATGTCTTTCCAACTGATCGTTCGCCGCCAAGGCCGCCTCAGAGAGAGAGAGAGAGTAACTGGAATGACTGCCTACGTTCTGACACTCCGAACCCGGCGCCCTCGTAGCCGGATTGCACTCATCCAAGCGTCAACTGCCTCCTACCCGTGCGGTTGACCCTCAGCCCACTGCTCTCCTCACTATGAACAATATGATGTGCTTCAAGCTCCCATGATGCGTTAAAAGCAGGGGGTTCAGTGAGTTTAACCCAGCAACTGCGATCTTTAGACCATGGTTACTTAGTGGAGGAGAAGTCCGTGGAGACCAGAGTAGGATAAAAAGTTTATTGTGTACACAGGAACGGAGACTAGATGGAAGAAGTCTGACTTGGGAGAACACGACCAGAAGGATAGCCAGCCGCGATCCAAGTGCCAGTTTGAGAGCAGTCAGGCCAGTAGACAGAGAGAGAGAGAGAAAGCGCGTTCATTTGTTAGGTCAGCCTGTGATTGGCAGGACAACGCGCGAATGGACAGCGTGTGGGTGGTCCACGTCGCGTGCGCTAGTTAGTCTGGCGACCGCAACGACCTAGAGGTCTAGACAGATTGAGGTCACGGCATGAAGGCCAGACATCGGACAGACAGCGGCCCACTACAAGGTTGCCAACTGATGCGATAACTGGATCCACGCAGTTAGTCCAGCTTGTGATCTGTTAAGTGGAGTGGCTGACTGGCGGACTGAGAGTCAGGCTCTGTGGTGACGTGGCGCGTGGCTGAGAGTTTGCGGGAGTGGCCGGTCAACTTTTACTGCGCTTGGCTTATCTTGCTAACGCAGGCAGTGGACATCATCAGAAACACAAAAACACCATAGCATATGGCTGTAATTTAGATTAAAGTGTTTCCCTCGGGGAAATACTTCATCTAAAAAGACAGTTATGAATTGCTTGAGTGCTTCATTGTTCAGCACGGAAGAAAGCCGAATTTGTCATTATGCCACAATGATAATAGACCCCATTGATTGCTGTTATAAGCTAGTGTGTTCTTGTGTCAAAACCTGTTATTTTCCCCATTTACGTGATAGGAAGAGAAGGCAGAACAGGATAGCATTGTCACTTCTACATGAACATCAGCAGTTTTACGTCTATGTAGGTTAGCAGCTTGTGTCCTGATAAGAAGAAGACTCGATCGCTGGAACAATTTGTTTATTCGCCTGACGTTTCGATATCCATCGCGGATTCGTCATCAGAGACATGAGTAGCAGAAAGGTTAAGCACGCACAGACGTTTGCAGTATTTACAGGACACAGTCATTACTGCAAGCATACAGCGACCTTTAACGTTAATTGCCTTCTTGTGCGTGGACTGCTTGTTGGACAGCACGCGGGCTCTGACCTGTTGAACTTTCGTCACGGGCGGTGAGCTCGGGAATGATGATTGCTCGGCCGTCTGGCTCTCCGGTGTTGGTGTACCGTGAGTCGGTGGCCTGCCCGTTCCTCAAGTGACGGCTTGCTTTGGCCAAATTTAATCTCAGGAGTGAATATGGATTGGGCAAATCGTTGCACTTGTTGATGGATTGGGGGCCGTGAACCATGACTCAAGTAGTTCTCGGCTCACCCGATTGTCCCCTCTTGTGAGAATTTCGGCCTCATCAAATTTGAAGGTGTGGCCGGATCTCGTCGAATGGGCCGCAACTTGAGAATTGGCATCATTTCGCCGCACTGCAACCGCGTGTTCGGCAATTCGCGTCCTGAGAAGTCTGCCAGTTTCTCCGACATAGTTGCTTTGACCGCAACTGCACCAGATCCTGTAGACGACCCCAGATGTTTCTTGCCGTGGCAGTGGGTCTTTTGGCTTCATTATCTAACGCCTTATGGTTGCCTCCGGCCTGTGTGCGACTCCAACTCCAAGTGGTGCGAGAAGGCGGCCGACTGCTTCCGATACGTTTTTGACATACGGGATCGAACGCCAAATCTTGGGGTCGGTGCGCTTTTGTTGGCCAGCTCGTTTGCGCAAGTACCGATTGACGAATATGCGCGGGTAGCCATTTTCTCTAAACACCCGTCGGAGGTATTCTTCCTCGATAACTTTGTCTTCTTCTTCGCTGCAGTTCTTCTCAACACGCCGATAGAGTGTTTGTACGCAACTACGTTTGTGGCTGATTGGGTTGTTGCTGTTGTAATTCAGTACTTGCATCGTGTTCGTCACTTTCCTGAATACTGTAGTCTTTAGACCACCACAATCTTTGCGACAGACGAGGACATCAAGAAAGGCCAGCTGGTTGTTCTCTTCTTCCTCCATCGTAAATTTGATGTCCGGGAAGACGCTGTTGAGACGTTCCTTGAACGTGAGCACCTGATCCCGTTCGATGACGACGAAGGTGTCTCTGATGACGAAACCCTGAAGTATATCGAAACGTCAGGCGAATAAACATATTGTCCCAGCGATCGAGTCTTCACCTTCTCAATTGCTTCCTGGGACACGGATTTTCGCTTGTATTGGCAGCTTGTGTTCTGTCGTCGTCTCGGTCAACGGCGTTCCGTGTCTCCAGCAGCAGCATCTCGGTCATCGGTAGCACGTCTAGCAACAGAGTGCCTCCTCCAGCGGTGGTAGCATATTTAAGTACAAGTAATCATTTTTCCTTATTGGCTGTCCATGAGTGGCCTCTACGGGCAGCTGTCATACCTCCAGCCATCGTGTCCTTGGCGTGGCCTCCCAATAGCCGTAACCCGGCCGCGAGGCAGTCTCGCTTGCGCGTGCCTCCTTTGTCCTAGCCTTATGCCTGCTTTCGTTGGTCGCTTATAACTGCATTAACCGGTCGCATGTAAGGTCCCTCTGTTCTGGTACCCTCAGGATTGTCCAAGTGATAACTCGCATCCGCGCCGTCCCAACATTTGCTTGATTTGTTTCTTTTTAAGTCGGTGCAATTATGTCCATTACTGAGCGTTCGCTCGTCGTCAATGGAAATCACTCTTCTCATTTTGCCTTGGGACTATCCTTCGAGCTCCACCTGCAGCCGAATATTGTACATTGATAAACATTGCCGGCAGAGACAAGGGAAAATGGGACGTTTAGTCCTGGCCCATTAGCCGTCATCGGCTAGTCAAGCGCAAATCCAGATGGTGGTCATATCGCAGGGGGTTTAGTGAGTTAAACCCTGGCAACTGCGATCTTCAGGCCCGGTTCCTTAAGGGGTAACAGAAATCTTGAGAAAACCAGATTGTTCGGAACAGAAGAGTGTACAGAAGAGTTAGGTGCAAGTTGTCACTCAGTATGGCATGGCGCTCGACCGTGAGGGTGGTCTGAAGGCTTGAGGTCATCAGAACGGCCAATGACGCTGCCGCGAAGTCAGCATGGAAATTGCCACAACGACCCAGACCCGGGCTTTGTGTGAGCCTGCCTAAGGAAAATGATTGACCCGACCAGTTTAGGTTACGTGTGTGCGCCCCAGTTTCTCGAGGTCAAAGGTTGCGCGTCGCCTGCGGACATGGGCTATAGCGCTGGGTCGAACGTGACTGGGCGACCAAGATTTCTGCTGCGAGACCACGTATGTGGCGTCTCGCGTTTGGATGGGGTGGACGATAGAACAGCTACAGGCTAACCGAGGTTTGCACCCCTGGTCCGTAGATTATTACTTCAGTACGTGTTCGGGGCCATTGTCCCGCCAGTTTACACCGGGCATGCTGAAGCATGATATTCTTTTATAAAGAGCATGTTCGATTTTCTTTTGCGCCCAGGGTGTTCACAGGTTACTACGTTAAAGCAAAGACAGCTTAGCACTTCTCCGGCTTTTTTGATTTCTCCGTTTACTGCAACTGATACCAGTACAGTAAATATTAAAGTTCAACGATGATATTCATAAAAAACATTCAGGAAGTCAAGTTAGGCGAACGAACGTTTCGATTGATTAATCATCAGGTGAGTACAATAATATAGGGGAGGGTAGAGTTAACGAAAGTTTAAGCAACCAAATAGTAGTAATAAGGGGCGAAAAGGGGATAGGTGTTAAGGAATGAAAGGTGGTCCGACAATTAGTTCATGTCTTCATTGTCTCCGGTTTTATGAGGATCGTTAGGACGCAAGGTGTCATTGTTTCGTGACGAAGTGTGTGGCCTGGTCACCAATTCGCGGCATGGTAGGAGGGGTGTGGGCGGATGTTGAGTTGGTTTTCGGCCACCGGAGCCTTAGGACCGCTGCAAACGCCTTCTGTGCACATAATATCGGGTTAGTGAGGCGTATGGCCACTGCCTCTGCCGTCGCAAATATCCATTGACGCAGGAACTTGCAATGTTTCACCCTCTTCCCTCTCTTTTATCATTGTATTCACCTGATTATACATTAAAATAAAATGTACGTTTGCCCAAATATTTAAGTAATGAAAGATACACTTCTATTTGCTCGTATCACTAATGAATACAGCATTTGATGGAGCACCTGATAATGTATTGCCAATTAAGTTTGTTGTGATATGCTGCATTTTGCGGAGTATTACTAAGGTCCACGTTTTGAATTACTGAAACCTTGTACGTTTTCGACTTCGATACATGCTACACTCAAAGCCATTTTACATGATGGCTTTTTCAAGCGAACGCGATCCTGACACTCCATGAAATTATATGACGTCATCTACACAGAAAGAAGGCTTACTATTAAGCGATTGTGAAACCAATCTCCCCTAAAGCTTGAAACGTGGATTACAAATTTGCTCGTTGCTAACACCTTCATCTGTTATGATATTGGCCAAAGAATTGCAGAAGACCGGGTTATAAGAAAAATACTAAAGACAAAAGAACCTTGTCCGCTAGTATACGCAACCCACTTCCGAAAAATGTTTATTGAGGTGGAATGCACTGTGTCGAACGCTCGCGAAAGTGCCAATACCGAAAACTCTCTTCGGCAGCCGTAAACCCTAACCTTACAATTAACAGGCAAATTGACGGACATACGTTTGTTTTTAATAAATTCTCCTCAGGCCCTTACAGTTATACGGTAATGAAATTAATTAACCATGCTGGTCTGTGGAGAACGGGAGGGGGAGATAGGGGAAACTGAGGTCAAAATGTCAGTGTCTAGGCAGACCGGCGACCACGACAAGCGATAAGGTAAGCGAAATGCAACCCTAACTTTACTTCTGACATTAACCTCACCTATTTTGCTGAGAGATTGCCGCGAAGATCTCTGCATTACGAGTGCCAGCTGACCTCTTTTACCAATTTATTGAAATCCTACACAAGGTTCGGTAAGAAAGTGACGAATTCCCCCAGTGGTTTCGTGCAAAGGTACATATATTACGGTTGGTTCCTGTTCGCACGTGCTGTTTGAGAGGCCATATATTTATATGGATGAGGAAAAAGGCGTGCCGAGCACCAGATCAGTTGGTTTATTGTTCCGAGGTTTCGAACTCTTACAGTAGTCCATCTTCAGAGATGAAAAAGCAACCAAAAAAGAAATACGAAAGCTGAAAGGCTGACGCCCGAGCATGGCACTCGGATGTCAACTCAATCAACAAACGTCTAGAGCTGCCAGCGGCCAAAAAAATCTTGCACCATTATGTAGCAAAACGACGGAACGAAGACAAACCAAACGTTAGAATGGCAAGCGAAGAGGATGCCACAATGAACCGGCCGGAAGAGGAGGCGGGATTACCAGGACCACCTATGGGGTGACAAGGCGGCACGCTAAATGCTTTTCATGACCCCCAGCTCCACTGACAGGTGGTTAGCCTACATTGCTTTAATGCCTCCCCCCGACTCCACTGACAAGTTGTTGCCCCCGCTCTCCCCAATCCTTTTTTTCGATTGCTGTTTCTAACCGCCTGACTACCTGATGCTTTCTGACAGTTGATTGGCCTATGGCCACTATAATTACCTTTTGGGCAAGAGTTTACAGGTTACCGTGTTAAAGCAAAGACAGCTTAGCTTATACACTAGTACGTTCGCTTGGTACAGATCGGTTTGTTCTGACCAGTTTAGAGAACTAAATATGTGGGGAGATTCAATTGGGATTGGCAGGATATAACACCGAACGAGAATGCCTATGGCTTGCCTTAAAAATCGATTTTAATTACATTAACGACGAAGTCTTTTTTGATTGCGTCAACGCACACACGCACATGCAAATAAGCAGTGGCGTTAATAAGATTGACTTACTTTCCGAACCCTATGAGGTCGGTAGATTTTACCCGAGAAAACAAAAATAATTCCAGAAAATCGCCATGGACAATATGTAACAATTGGTACATATTTTAACCATTAAAAGCTTATGTCTGACCGATTTATCTCTCATTAACAATTTTTTCGTGGGCAAATCTAGAAGCAGCAACTCTAATATGCCTTATGTGGTAAATGCGTCTAATTTACCTGCTTAAAGCTCGGGGCCTCCGTCTGATGCCATGCTTTTTATTTGGGCCTTGTAAGTTCGGTTTTCTTCCATGCCATGCTTCAACATCCAATACGATTATGCAGAGTGGTTGTGTTGATATTTCTTGGACTGCTTCGTATTCACCCGTTTCTAAATCGCTCGCTTGCGTGTCACAATATTTTACTTTAATAGATTCACCATCCGCGTATCGACTGGTAAAAAAACAAGAATTGGTGCGGAGGTCTGCATTTCTGCCCTACTGACGTCTACGGGCTAGCAGCAGATGCAAATCGTATTAATTAAAAAGGTTCCCTCGTATTACCCTTGATGATACCAATGCACGTACATGGTCCTCAAATTCCTTTTTCTAGGCTTTGGCATAGTGACTGCGTTTTAAGTAAAGATAATTTTGAGAAATGTATACTATCCAAATACACTATTTGGTAAAGATAAGCTTAAACTCTCCTATAAAACAATTTGTCTACCTAGAGCAGCCTTATGATTGCTGAAAACGGGAGGATTTTTTCAACAGATGGTACACCTTCACCTTGCCTCTATTTGGGTGGTTACACATATCCGGTAAATCGGGTAAAATAAATGAAGGTAAGACCATCTGTTCTTATAGGGAGGATTGACCTCTCTAGGTCTCTGCAGGTGCATGAAACCCGAGCTGAAATACGTTCATATCCTGGAAGAATTACTATAATTAAGATCAAATTAAGGCAAATGCGGATGTCACCGAAGTCACCACTTTGGAAATGATCAACATCGAAAGTTATAGAACAAGTTCGGACGCTTGCTATCAGAAACACAGCCTGTACAGGATATTTGTTATTCAGAGGGTGCATTAGGACTGACATTACAAGCACGGTGAATTCTCTGGACCGGCGTACGGCAGGCGTTATCGGGGTTGCGCTTTTAATGACTAGCTCGCGTCGAGGTGAACTTTCCCGAAGACCCAGAGAAGTTGGCTTCCACGTCCGGGAACAGCCAATCACAATTGCCGACAAGCCCCGGCGACGAACGGCAAGCCGGCACTTGGACCCGGCTGGCTCTCCTGGCTAGTCGTATGCTCCCAAGTATGCTTTTTTTCCATCTATTTTCCGGTCCTATGTGTACACAATATACGATTCCTTTGAATATGGCCCCTGCCAACTTCTTATCCACTAATTAGCCATGGTCTGAAGATAGCGGTTTCTAGGGCTTGACTTACCTAAACTCCTGAAATAGGCTCCCACAAAAAATGCCAAAGGTGGGGGCACGCGTAGGGACAGGATCACGCCGCACCATCTACCAGAACCTGCCCGCTCACGCCATGAGATGCGATCGCTAGAACAAGAAATTTATTTATCTGACGCTTCGAATTCTGTTCTGAGCCCTTAATCAAAGGTTAGCTTAGACTAGTGTGATACATGCACATATCAGGGTAGTATATCCGAAGGTTTTGCAATATATATATATACATATAGTTCGTAGCGTCAACCCACTTGGGAACCACAATTATCGTCTACCGTAACCACTGCCGGGTGTCGTAATTGGTAGTATGACGGTTTGGCGGTCCGTTTCCGCGTCATTAATCGCTGCGATGGTAACCAGCAGTTCGGATAATGGGTAACCCACCTTCCCGGAGAGGGCCTGTCCGTGACATCACTTAGGCTGGTATATAAAAGCCGAAACAAGTAAAGGTAATACACTGTACGCATTCATTGTAGATGAGTTCCATTTGATTATGCAAGGCAGTGCTCAAATTCACAGGTATATGTATATCAGGTGTCATTGTTTTATTGCTGAGTAAGCCCCATCATGAATACATTAACGAGCTGTTGATGAAGTCTCGTTTAAGAAAATTACTATGATTATAAATAAGCCGTCCTTTTTGTATTCTGATATTTCTTCCCTTATTAAAGTCTGAAACTGGGTCTAGCCTATATGAGTCATGGTTACCCATTTGCCCAAGTTTTCCGTTAAATACCGTCTAGATGGAACACTCTACACTTTAGAAAATAAGTGGCAGTGCGGCTGCCACTTAACTGAACTGTGTTTTAGGATTTTTTTATCGTTTATTTGAGGTTTTCAATTCATACGTTTTACTGCAGCAAAACCTGACTATAGGACACATGGGAAACGAATGCACTTGTTGTAACACCCTTGTAAAACTACCCAATTTAAAATCAAGTTATTTTGTTCCAAGTTTATATCGAAGGCCACTTCGTTGAATCACCAGTGACTAAGTTAGTAGAAGACAGCTATACCGAACGAGTAGAGGTTTCACAACTGAATATGAAACCCCGTAAACAAGGCCTGTGGTAGCTGTCTGACGCATACTTTGGCATTCAGCCAAACGGGAGCTGATAAATATGCCGCACATGTGGGTGGCTCCTAAGAACTAAGCAAATTGCACGTGGGTCATGATCAGAAATAATATCAAACAGCAAAACATATTGTCGAGTAAAGAGAACGTCCGCAACAAAAGCCTGATACTGTTATTCATTAGATAAATGCAAAAAATCCAAAATAGGTCAGCGTATTACAACGCACTTAAACTAGGTATTAAGCTGACGAATTTCTGTGCATGTTACCTTTTACCAAGTTAATGTCAAAATTGAGAAATATATTCTTGACAAGATTATTAATTAACCTGGAGAAAGATTATTCACTGTGATTGGAGATAAAGCAACTCCACGTTCCAGTCTTTACTTGCAAATAGAAAAACAGTGTTCATTTACAGTAGACGCCGTTGATCATGCAATATTTCGGCATATACGAAAGACTAATACTCTTTCACTAATCGGAATTGACGCCAATTTTGATACTGATTATCATGTTGTGTATTTTGAAGTCATTTCAGTCAGGATAGGAAGCCGGCTTTTTAAGGAGCACCGTTCCGACTCCTAGCAAAACGTATCTATTGGCAACTAAACTTCAACCATGAAGCAATAAGCCAAAAATAAATTACCTTAGTCTAAAATTTCCTGAGCTGTCACTGTTACATAAATGGAGATTATAGAAGAAAAACTTATGTGTGTGGCGTCCAAAGAGACGAAGGTCACAATTTGGGGTAGAAACATATACGACAGGATTTTGTGTATTGAACAAATTTTGGGTCGGGTTTGGTTTATCCAGCCGTATGAAGGAACAACTCAAATAAGCTCAGGGTCCGATTTGTTCGTTCGCGAATACTTATCGGAAATTGGGTTAAACGTCGACAGAGTGACCACTGTCGAAAGAAAGGGTAGCGTTCGGTTTTAAAAGAGTTGCCCAATTGCCGAACAATTTTCTAAACGAGTGAATGCTAAACTCGAATTCAAGGTTTAAAAACTGCGCACTGTGCGCATCCTGTTTAAGGAAATGTGCAGTTTCGCCTACAGTTTGAGAAAGACGTCACCTAGGTGTCATTAAATACTGACATAGATTTGGAATATATGTCATGCAGCATAGGCAGCACAAATAAATTGACGGATACGATTTATTATGGATGAAAACCTATCAATCGTAAAAAAGCTCATAATTAGCAACTAATTTTAAACCGAAAGCTACCCTTTCTTTGAGTATAAATTTAAAGAAGGCGTAATTTGCTATCAAACAAGTACAAAATATAATTTTCTCGTGCATGTTTTCCATAAAATATAATTGAATTTATAACGGCAGTCAAAATAAATGATAAAAAGGCATACTACTTGAGTAGTTAGTTTTTCAATCGATACGTTTTGCGAGGAGTCAAAACGAGGCTTGTTAAAAAGCCGGCTTCCTATCCTGACTGAAATGACTTCAGAATGCACTACACCATAATCAGTATCAAAACTGGCGTCAATTCTGATTAGCCAAAGAGTATTAGTCTCTCGCATATGTCGAAATATTGCATGAGCAACGGCGTCTACTGTAAATAGGAAAATTTTTGATATCAATGCTTTTTTGCTGTCTGTTCCGTTTGTAAATATCGCATAAGCGGAAAACATCGTGTACAAAAAAGTATATGTGTGAAGGATTTAATGTTTATAAGATCTGTTGTACAGCACCTTCAAGATAAAATACATGGGCAGTTAGATTTACGTCCCAAATATCTGATGCGGTTAAAAAATGCGGCCAAAACTTTTTCATTACTGCAGTTGCACCCCAAATTCACAAGTTAGCAAAAAAAATTTTAAAATTGAAATTGTTCTTCGTTTCTGGAGTAAATGTGATTACTTAAGTTTGGTTTGAGCAACTTTGGACTAAGTTTTCCGGTTCTGGAATACATTTGTTTTTAGGAGTTCTTAAATATTTTGGGGTTCTCGTACAGCATAATGGATATTGATAAAAAGTATGCTCCTGTCTTATTGAATAGCAAAGGAAAGTTCGTCGATATTAGGATACTCCTGATTTAGCCTGAACAAATGCCCCCGTATCCTAAATAAAATTACCTTAACGGACAGTCTTCCTAACAGAAAAGCTGTCTCGGGATTAAATCCACTCAAAGGTTCAAAATAGGGTTACCAAATATAGGCCCAATTACCAAGTTAAATTACCTCCTGACCATCGGGCGAATTCGTTGGTGCAATTTTTTCCAGGTGGCATCATTTGCATGTCAGCCCAGACGTGGTATATGGACATTTGCACGTCTCACTTTCGTAAAAGTTGTGCGTTTTTTAGTGTAGATTGGTACAGGTACACTAAGAACCGTGCTGAGTGTTGCACGCGTGAGTTGACCGTTTACGTAGGCCATTCACCGCATTCAATACGATGTGTTACCGGGTTGACTTTGTTTAAGCGATGAGTATAAGAAGAGCGAGTAAGCTGGATGCGTCGCAAGTCTGTTTCACAGGGTGAAAGATATCCCCGTTGGCGATCTGTCATGGTTTAATGGCAACCATCAATATTCACAATTATTGCACTGAGTATGCACCATTTAAATCAGACCGTATCTATACAGACGCAATAACATTCGCGCCGTCTGGAGGACGCGTTACCATTGCCATCATTGCGTCTCACTCATTTAACGTTGCTAAGGTTTTGATGAGACATCCGAAATCAGCCCATTTTAAGCATCAAGGATGTCAAACAAAAGCCGTAAAAATGAGTGCATAATGTCCGAACCGACTGATTTTCAGAAGAAGCAAAGTCGGAAGAATAGAAAGACGTAACTGGTTTGAGGCTACTTTAGCTAGCAAGCCCTACTTTACTGTGTCATCATAGTAAACATCCCATTGGTTGTTATATGTGCGATTCCCGTTTAAAGAACAATTTTGTGGTTGCTCTGCTTTTGTGCGGAGTCAACCTTCCGAATATACAAAGTTTCCTACTCCGTCGAAATTCACGATTGTCACCTACGTGACACCCATTATATTTTGCACCTTTTCTTTTAGTTATAGCGCGGGGATAAACTCGAGTTTTGGCTAAAAGTTCCTCCTGAAGAAACACTTTTTTATATTGCTGTATTACCGACAAAGACAAGGGACATCCACGAAAGCTTATTCTGGTTTATTTGCCATCGTCAGGTGGTGATTGCCCACCTCTAGTGTAGCAGCGGAAATTGCCGCAAAACCCGAAGTTCGAACTCGGGTCTTTCCATTGGGGTATCACCACCTGACGACGGCAAGTAAGCCAGAAAAGGCCTTCGTGGATGTCCGCTTTCTTGTCGGTAATAGTTAAGTATAGTTCAGTGTATTTAGGGTATTAGGCAATGCCTTTGAAGACCCTATTAAGAACAGTATGCATGAAATATCCAACAGTGAGTAACATATATACATGTAAATGTACATTGTTACAAAAACAGAGTGAGTAACGTTACGTTTTCGCCCCGCAACACATATATTTTGGGTACCAAGATCGTGCAAAAAGACATTTATCAGGATGAGTGCATCCTGAAACAGATTTGTGTACAGTTACCTACTATTTTTGCTTGTCCTTTCCGTTGATCATCTTGTAGACTGTATTCCCATTTATAAAAATGGTAGCATCAAACAGTTAACGTTTTGCTTTGATTCACAAAATGGAAACCATGTGTGCTCTGAATTGATTTTATTACTGCACTAATAGTCTGCGCTTTGGAACTGCACATAATATCTACGTACAGAGAATTACCTACACAACATAGGATTTAGTCTTTTTCACAAACTTATATGCGATATACGATAGTAACACAGGCCATACAGTTTTGCGAGTGCTGCAAAAAATGCCTAAGTTTTAAATTTTTGATAATTCCTCGCATACCAGCGTGAAGATATTTCCAAAAACTAAGAAGTAAGAATGAACAGCATTAGGCAAATTTAAAACCTAACAGGAATAGATTAAGTAATAAGTGGTTGTTAAGAAAAACGAACTTTTTCCTATACTCTCCAAGTTCTGAAGGCGTACAACAAAGCTATAAATTAAGAAAATACACTTAAATCTTCTTGTAGGTTGAAAACAGAATGACACCAATTTCTTTATATAACAATAACTTTTCTTACGTCAACATATTTTGTGCATATTAGCATTACTGGATAACTATTAATTGAATATCTTCCAAAACAGTGTGGTATAATTTCCATCGTTTTCAGTGTATTCATATGGTCATTCATAAAGTCCACTGCTGTTTGACGTTAACATAAAAACCTTTAAAATAAAATATCCATATAGAGCATTTACCTAAAGACAGTGTTTTTGGATATAAGTTATCATGAAGATGACCATGAGGCTCATATCTAAAAATGTCTCAAAACAATTAACCACATTGTCAAGAATAAACAATATCCGCAACGGAATAATGATGTTGTTATTTTGAAGATTAATACAGAACCTTTCCACGACAGGTAACCTCTTTAAAAAGTGTTCTATTTGGATATTCAGCTGACGAATTTTCGTTGAATATTAACTTGTCCCAATGTAATTTCACAGTGAAATCGGAGAATTTTGATTATTTCTTTAATTTACCTGAAGATAAACGATTCAATTGTACTGTAGATGAAATAACTTACTTTGCTCCTTAGAGTGGATTATTTTAAACAGAAATGGATTAATTTCACGATCTGTTGTAAGCTTGCGAATGCAAAAGAAACTAGCCATGTATGGCCATTTTCGAAATTTTTATTATTCTTCTCCCTGTTCCTTTTTGATATAACGCAAAAGCTAAACGTATTATTTACAAAAAAGTATATTTCTGTACAACTTTCATTCAATGAGGTGATCTTGAAATTATCTTTGTGGTAGCCCATGCGGAAACTTTGCTTGTGCGCGAGTAGAACATAGGAAATTTCTTGGTTCTAAACTTACGCATGATTTCGCCAAAAGTAGTACCTATTTCACCCTATCATTTTAATTAACAGGACAGTTTCCAAACTGAAGCCTTTCGCATTATCAAATCCACTCAGTTTATAAAAATAACCTAGCAAAATATGTGCTGAACTACCTCGTTAAATTTCGTCATGATAGATTCGTGCAGCATTCAAAATACTGTATCTATACCGATTAAATATGTTTTGTGCCGTCGTCAAAAGTGCGTCCCTGACGTATTTTTTGCCTGTCAATGCTGCAAATTTGGCTCTTCGATAAAGTGGCTTGAAGGAAAGCTGTGCAGAATGTTTGTATGAAAAAGCGTACGTCCTGGATTCATATCCCGGGGCGATATGTTTGCTGCGCCAGTTTGAAAACATAATGTAGATTGGTGGCAGCCTTTTAATAATGGCAAAAGCAATTTAAATGTTCTATCGGGAACAAACTCTAGGTATTCGAGCCTTTGTCCTTGTACTTGGTACATTTAGTACGGAACTAAGGCTCCGAATATTGACATTTTCCCACTCCTTCGAAATTCACTTGTGGTACCCGATAGAGAACCAGCAAATGTTGCATCTTTTCTTTCTAGTTATATGAAGTTATAGCAAGCGGATTAACTGGAGTTGTATGCCGAAAAGTTTCCTCAAATAAAACACTTTTGTTTGTCTCCGTCTCGGCTCGTCGCGGGGGCTAAATTCCCCCTTTCGAACAAAGTTGAATCTAATTTTGAACGTTTTATTTTGATTCAGAAACTGAAAACCCGTACATGTTCTACATAGACTTACGTAGACACCATATGATTTAACCTTTTGCACACAGTTATAGGTGACAGACAATAATAGCACATTATCCATGACTCTCTTAGAGTGAAAATGAGGACGTTTAACATCATTGGCATGTCCGTCCGGACGTCGTATGGGAGCAGGTGCCCGTCTCATTTTCGTGCAACATCTACAATTCACTGTACATTGATACAAGTGCACTTGGCACTAGGTCATGTGTAGCATCCACAAGCTGACTGTTTACGTCTCCAAGCCACCACCTTCAATATGATAGGTAGCCAGTATTGTAGCTTTAGAGCGCGATGGACTTTGAATGTCACGGAGTGAGCTGGATACATCACAAGTCTGCTTCACCTTAAACTAGCAAATACATTAATTGCAGCATGGCAGACATCGTCATTCACGATAGCCGATCTGATCTGCCTGATCTGCGGGGAAAAGAGAAGGCATGTTTGCGCGAAAATAATGGTCTCCGGTTAGATGAAGTGTCCACGACGCCTCTTATATACCTCTTCGATGAGATATCTCTTTTGGTTGCGTGCACATGCTGATGTTTGTTTATCGCACAGTGTGCAAATTGAGAAGAAGCAGCCGTGTCCTTCACGGGAGTCATAGTTTCGTTTGCTTCAGTCATCGAAATCTTCCGGAATTCCATCGTCAGAGCCGCCCATCATCCCTTCAGCCTCCATAATCCCTGCCGGACCGAAGGATTAATTCAGATTAATTCGTGTGACGTGACATCCTTATCTGCATCCATTCCCCCGGGTTTGGCACGAGTCGTCTTGCATAGGAAAAACGAGGAGCTGAAAGACGAAACCCAGAGTTCACTTTAAATTCAACACCTCATGAGGCTGTTCGGATATGGCCCAAAATACATACGTTACCTTTGCTGGAGAGACTTATGAACAAATCAAGGGAACTCAAATGGGCCCTCCAAGCTCCGGCTTAATAGCAGAATTGGTCCTACATCAGCTGGAAATAATTGCCTTCATCAAACAGTCCCAATATTTTGGCGCCGCTACGTTGACGGCACGTTAAATGACGTCAACATGAACACGCTACAGAGTTTCCATGACCTTCTCAACTCGATCTTCCCAGATATATCATTGAAACGGATCAGTAGTTACCCTCCTTCGGCTTACTCTTGATGCAAACCCTCAACGGCAAAATAGAAACAAAGGTATATAATAAGACGACAAAAACCACGCAGCTTCTCAGTTGTAACAGCAACCGCCCGGCGTCTCATAAATGAAATCGCGCGTGAACGATGTTTAAAAGTGTCCAGACTCACTGCAGTAACCCAGAAAAATATAAAGGTGGGGCCTAATATCTCCACAACCAATTGATACGGAATGGCCTTCATAAGCCAATGCCCAAACAAAACTAAAATTTACGATTTGGCATGCGCTGCTATATCAAGGATGTGTAGGAAGCGACTGCACACATTCCCGCGGACTCGGCGTGGGAATTGCACAGCGTCTAAAGGCTACAAAACGCAGCCGTCCTTTATAATCAAGAATTGATTTAATCCTAGTGAGCAGTCAGACGTAATGTATCGCATAGCATGTATAAATTGGCCCATAGACTACACGGAACAGAATGGACGCATGCTGGGTTCGCGCATGTGCGAACATAAGCTAGCTGTTCGAAGGGGTGATGCATTATCACAAGTGGCGACCCACACCTTCGAGGCGGGCACGAGCTCAACTTCACAGATGCGAGGGTAAGTACCCGCGTCGGCAGCAAGACAAGCCGAGAACTGATTGAAGCTTGACCTCGGACGACAACTCAGTTAACCGATGCATCGAGCTAGCACCCGCATACCTTGCCCTGCGTACGTATCTCCAGACTTCAACGTTTCTTTTTACCGGAAAGCTAATGATCACTGTTTCATTTGTCATGATGTTTCGGATTCTGTCGAGAATCCTTAATCGCAGGTGACCGTAGAATAGTGTGAGACATGCGGAGGTTGAGATGATACATGTACAGATTGCATGCTTACGATAATTATCAGCTTGTGTAACCACCGCCTGTGGTCGTTATTGGTGTGGCGATGGCTGATGGCTGGTTTTAAGACATAAGCTGAACAGAAGACACAGTTTCGTGGGAAGGGCCAGGCCTAGCGACAACCCCGACGACTACGAGCATAATTTTCGCGTAATTATCACACCCGCATCCAAACGGACCACCACAATCACCGTACGCAGTTCGACCCCAAGCCATGTTTACAAAAGGTTAATCATTATAGTACGCACTCAGCTGACCGCTAAGAACTATAAACACCGCGCAATATTTACATAGCTCACATCATTATACGGTTGCCTATGATTACTGGTCGCTGTTTTTCTATTTTTAGAAGTTTGAGTCTCGTGAGACAGGTATGCAATAGGGAAAAATAGTAACAAGGAGATGTTTGATCAATTAGGATCTGGACAGTGTGAGGATGAGTTGCGTGAAACATCAACTCGTAAACTGTTTTACTGTGACAAGTACGAATAAATTAACAGGCATGTGGAAAACGCGTGTTTTAAGAAGACACCTGGCGCCTACTTGAAATACCTACGCCTCAAAGACTATAGATGAGAATGAAAAGGGCACAGATTATATAAAAAGCCGCACACGGCTCTAAACCGGTCTCAGAGATGGACAAGTCCCTAATTCAAAGGCGTGCATCTCTTATGGCCGCCCACCCATCCGCCTAGACACAGATATTTTGGCCTCAATTTTCCCCAACCCACTCCGCCTCTGACAACAACACTACAACATCTTTCCATCAATAAGCAGTGTTTATTTATTTCAATATCATATAACTGTGTAGGCCTGAATAAAATATATCGAAAAAACGTCTGTTCACCAATTTATGCTTTTGAAGATCGTTAGCTTTTTTGTTTTCATTTGCCGCTTTACCAAGTCAAGTGTTGAACTAAAGGCCGAAACTCATGTAAACTGCGGTTGGCGTTACCTAGCCGTCCGTACTTACGCTCTGCAGTTTTGTGCAAAAGTAAATTGAATTTACAGGCGTGTAGTGCCTAGCTCGCATCGAAGTGCGCGGGTAGCCATTTAGTCTGAACACCGTCGAAGTTATTGTACCTCGGCTACCTCATATTTTGTTTCGCTGCAATGCGTCTTAACATACCGATAGAGCGTAAAAAGACGCTCCCGGGACTTGCATGAATGTATTTATGCTCACCTGTACTCATGTGCTGAGTGTTCCCTATGCTAGCTGTGGGATAAGGGCACTGAACCAACAGGGCGACCAGATCAGGGTACGACAGATTTTATTCGGTTTGGGCGTCGATAAAAATACCGGATATCAGGAGCCTGGTGGCACGCCTAAAGTCAAATTCGGCCGCGCCTGCCACATGCGCCCAATCTGACCTCCGACGTTCCTGGCTCTACCTCGACACCGGGTACGGGAAATGGGTATCCCGTCGCAATGCTGATGACGGAGCCCTAAAATCCGGGAAGGGATAGGATGAGGAGGTAATCAAGGTGATATTTCCCTGAAATTTGTCTGCTTTTCTCTGGAAATTGGTCAGTCAATTACTATTCGCTTCTTCAAATCTTTCAGAAATCTATAAAAGTATGCTACACAACGACTACTTGGGTGGAGGAAACGTTTTATGATCGAAGGGGTGAGGACCCTGTGCTTGTCACGGTCAATAAAAATATGAAGCATCTAAAATGAAAAATAAAAATTCGAGGTTGACACACATCAGCCTTCTGCATCCGAGATTTTTACCCTCGTTGTGTACTGGTGCCTCGAAACGGGACTGAACCAACACGAGGGCTGGATCAGGTTACGACAGGCATTGTTCTGTGCCTGCTGACGAAGGCGGTGAACATCGTCCAAACTGACGGTCGAACTGAATTTACGTACTGAGGAGGCTGTAATTTTAGAAGACTAGCCTAGGAAGATTATCGACCAGTAGGATACCTCAAGGTTGTCTATAGGTTTGTCCAAACTTTGATTTTTGCGATGAGCATAAATGAAAGTTCTGACTATTCCTCTAGGGGCAGGATGGCTGGGAACGAGAAAAGAGCGAATGAGATTCTTTGACGACTGCCTCATCCATGAAAAGCTGCTGTAAACTGTGTCATTTCGTGGTCGTCCAATGCCAATGAGCTATCCCTGTAGCTTCAAAAGCTGGTACTTCTTATGATTAAAGATAAAAATCGACCAGTTTTTTCATTTTTGTTTAATCATAGCAACCTGCAGTAGTTAATGACTCACCTCCGATCAGAACGCAGCTCGATTCATCCAGTAAATACATTCATCTTGGTCTCCGACCAGTAGCTGCCGTCAAATCTGGCAAATATGCCCCAGAGAAAACTCACGAGTGTTTTTATCCAAGACGTTGTGATGGCTGCATAAATCACAGTGTAAATAACGCTTGTAGTAAATAGATTGCGTCGAAGTTAACATTCACAAATAGGTTTCTCGACGTCTGCGAACAGCCAATCACACATGCTGCAAAGCTGGTCCTTAGCACGGCGACGAATAACATGCCTCCACGTGTTTCCGACGTGATCTCCCTCTCTAGCCTATAGCCTCCCTAGTACTAATCGGCACTTGGACCCGGCTGGCCCTCCTGGGTGGCCATGTGCTCCCAAGTCAAATTTCTTCTCTATTATACTGTTCTTACTACTACTGGCCTCCATTGACTTCTTCTCTCCTAAGGAACCATGTTCTGGAAGATCGCAGTTGCTAGGGAGTAACTAACTTAACCCCTGCGTATGTGGGAATACGCTCGCGCGGCGCACGATTTATACTCTTGTCCGGTTGTAAACTTGTTTTCATCTTTCATGCAACCGGATTAAAGATTCCCCCAGGTGGCGTTCCAACTTAATATGCAGGTCGTAGCGGCTAGGGTCGCCCCTAGTGCTTTACCAGCTGTAAAATGGCGTTCTTCCATTTATCTTATCTCATTCGACGAGACCCAACCACACACTCAAATTTGATGAGGGTGAAATTCTCACCAGGGGTAACAATCGGTTAACGCTTTCCAGCCCATTAACAGGGGTATGACTTGCCCAATCCATATTCGGTGCTGATGTTTAATTTGGCCAAAGGAAGTGGCCACTGCCTCGTCTTACGCCAACACCAGGAAACCAGGTGGCCCAGCAATAATCACGTCCAATTCAAGCATCAATTCACGACCTGAATGGCGGTCAGCAAGCGGAGGGCAATTATTGTTAATTGTCATTATTTGCCATAAATGTACGGTAACGACCGTGACTGCAAATTTCTGGGCATGTATAATCCATTTCTGCGATTATTTTCTGTTCATGTCTCCGATGCGCAATCCGCAACGTAGGTCGAAACGTCCAGTGAATAAAATTGTTGTCACAGCACTCTTATTTTCTTCTTATTCTTCTTCTTCTTCTTCTTCTTCTTCTTCTAATTTACTTCCTGGGACTCACATTTTCGCTTTTATAGGGAGAATACTGGCAGATTTGTATTGACTTGATAGTCCGACCTATTACGGATTATCGATGGTTTTATCTGCGGGAACGCGATGAGAGGAGGAGAAGTTTATACTACTATTTGAAGATTTATTACCGGAAGACATTTTTATAAGGCAAGGATCGCAAGGCTAGAATGCTTTTTGAACGTCATCCTATTTGACGACCTCTTATTGAACGG
The DNA here is from genome assembly GCA_036362985.1 of Ligula intestinalis. Classification (NCBI taxonomy): domain Eukaryota; kingdom Metazoa; phylum Platyhelminthes; class Cestoda; order Diphyllobothriidea; family Diphyllobothriidae; genus Ligula; species Ligula intestinalis. Next base: position 3,733,895 of record JAYGXS010000010.1, read on the forward strand.
CAGATTATCATTGCCTATTACACAGACTAACAGCTTGATAACGCACTTATCCCGATAAAAAAGATGTCAGTTACAAGATCACATACGAAGCTTGTGATACCATCTATTGTAGGCGAACACAAAGATCTGCCTCCACACGCATCCACGAACACCAGCTGACAGTAAAGAGACGTCCGAAGTGGCTATGTATTTTCTTTATACACTAAACAACTTTGCGTGGGACAAAGCACGCATCGTTGTAGTTTAACCGTCCAAAAACGGCCGCGAGCGCCTTTAGGCCATGCACTCCAATGAGTCATGCATCAACTAACACATCACGTGATAGTGTGTACAAACATCTGAAAAATTAATGGAAGCTATGACATTCGGTCACTACGGACTAACGTGAGCCGCAACCGCTAATGAGGAAATTTCCATCCCAACCTGACGTAAACTACGGTTGCCAATTAGAAATTACAATATTACAACTACTTATTTTGTCCACCAGGGACTGAGGCAAATTGTAGCTACCAATTTGCCAGATGACTATGCAATCGTATGACCACTTTGGAAACTTTTGTTGTTCGTTGTACATGAGAAGCCAAAGAGCCCGCAACATTTCATCACATGCGAACGATTAATACTATTTCGCTTACCGGCACTGACTCCAGATGTGATACTGATTGTCATGCAGTCTATTCTGAAGTCCTTTCAGTCATTATTGGATGCGGGCTTTTTAAAGAGCTTTGTTCGGATCACTAGCAAAACCTATATACTATAAAAACTGGCTACTCAAGTATTATGCATTTTGATCATTTATTTTGACTGCCTTTATAATTTTAAATACTTGTAGGGAAAACGTGCACGAAAAATTTTTCTTGTATTCGCTTCATAGAAAATCAGCCCTTCTTTAAAATTTAGCACTCTAAGAAAGAGAAGCCTTCGGTTTTGAAAAAAGTTGTTCAATTGCCGAATAATTTTCTAAACTGGTGACTGCTACACTCGAATTCAAGCTTTAAAAACTGCACACTGTGTACATACTCTTTAAGGAAAATTCCATTTTCGCCTACAGTTGAGGAAAAAATCACATAGCAGTCATGGAATATTGAAATATATTTGGAACGTATTTTATGCAGTACAGGCAGCATTAAGAAATTGACGGATACGGTGTATTATGAATGAAGACCTCACAATCGTAAAAAAGCTCATAACTGGCAACTTTTTAAAACCGAAAGCTACCCTTTCTTTGAATATAAAATTTAAAAAAGGCATAATTTGCTATCAAACAAATACGAGAAATATTTTTTTCGTTTATGTTTTTACATAAAATCAATTTGAATTTACAAAGGCATTCAACATCGATGATAAAAAGGCATACTACTTAAGTAGTAAATTTTTACACTAGAAACGTTTTGCTAGGAGTCGTAACGAAGCTAGTTCGGAATAGACTGCATGACAATCAGTATCACAACATGATGCCGATTAACGGAGGAGTATCAGTTTTTCACATGTGTCGAAATGTTGCGTGATCTTTGGCGTCTACTGTATATTTGTTCAAGTGTGACGTCGACCTAAGGGTTCCAGCGTCAAAATTTCACTGAATATGTTCCCATTATTTCCCAAAGATCGTTTTTCCTCCAAATAAAATAAACATTTAAATTAAGTATCGACGTCAAATGTTGAAAAGGTATAGTTAAATATTTCAAGATGCCTGTGCATGGTGAGGGGGGATGCAATTATTGCAGCAAGACAGTTCAGGTTTCATTGGCAGTATGTGAAGCATTATTAAAAAAGGGAACGGGGAGGTTAGGTGCAGGACAGCAGTCGTTCATAAGAGGTAGGGAGGAATCGTGGGAGGGACTGCGTTTATCGATCATTCTAACACATTTCTGTTTTTTTCACTTTATTACAGCGACCTCCACAAATCGTAGGAGACGCCCGGTCGTCGCGCGGCCGTTTGGCTGACCGCAAGACCAGTGTTCAATTGCTGCTTTGGGATTGAACGCTTGGGTATTTTTTTTCGCCCTGAGTAACCACTTCGGCATAGGCTCAGCTGACTGCTTTGCCCGTGCAGTTGCATCCGCAAATACATGTACTCGTAAACGCAGTTCGATGTGGCGTACGTACGCAGAATGTCTTTAGTTAATCTAACTTAAAAAGGCGCTATTATGATTATCTACAACAATTAGGGGTTGGGGTACGTCCGTAGAATCATTCATCGAAGCCTTTGTTTTATCACGTTGAATACATCATCACCTTTGAAAGGGAGGTAGATGCTCACCGGCTTTCTGTTACTGATATTTTGGGAGGATTTTCTTGTCTGCGGTGGGGATACTTATCGGCGAATTTCCCGGATAGCCACCTTCAGGAGGCAATTTCCTCCGCAACTTGATCTTCTTCAATTTTGCAGATCGCTGCAATACGAATAAGCAAACCAGAATTCTGTTAGCAGCTGGATCACATGATCAACCTCGAATTGCGCTCTCAGACTTCCTTCAGCCCCCTTATGACAGCCTTCTTATCTCTCCTTTACTACTTTCCTTCCTGTCACATCACCATGCATCTGCAACTAAAATTACTAGTTCCCGTTCTAGGTCGATTTTTAATTGGAAACTTTACTGCATACTATTAATAGCCAAGTACAGTTTGCAGGTGCGTAAGAAGTCACGAAATTGGATGACGTCAATGACTCCTGCTAGTCTTGTTCAAAAACAACTATCCTTTACGAAATACTAAAATGTACTTTAGATGAAGGTCTACTACAGATGAAGTTAAGTGCATCTCTCAGACCTAGTGCTGAACCAAGTGAACGTGTTGAGCAGTAACAAATCGTACTTCTGGCTTAATACTTACCAGGAAGTGAAGCTTCAACAACATTGTTTCCAATTCAGTATAACACATAATCACAGACACCCTGAATTGTACGTCATGCTACGACAAATAAAAAATTGACTTTTCGTAATAGTGGTTCTAACTAGATCACTTCCTCGTTCTCGCTGTTCTTACTGCTTCATT
>JAYGXS010000010.1:3736988-3766256 GCA_036362985.1 Ligula intestinalis
CCCCCGTTGGTTCGCACCCGCATTCATGTCGCCCACGCCATGTTCCGCTCAGTGGTGAGGAGCACCCACACAACGTGGGTGGTGGTCGCAGAGGAGAAGGTTCTAAAATGCCCACCTGCGCACCATATGCCAGGAATATTCTGGAAAGACGTGTAGACCCATGCCACAGCTAAGCAATTTCCAGCGCGAGGTCATCGTCCTATTCCGGAAAGAACATCCAACATGGGGGTTGCAGAAATGTCGGAACATTTTGCCTGAATTTTTTGGTGCCATTACAACTGACCAGTTTAGAGGTGTCGCGGCTGCATTCAAACAAGGCAAAATGAACGCATATATCGTGCAGTGGAAGTCAAAACTGATATTCCTGACGAAGATTTGCTGGTGGAGATAGACAAGCAGCAAAGATCTATCATTTTCTATGGTGCTGTTTCCTGGCAAGGCAACACAGACCTCTATTTTATTGAAGGAGATGCTGCTGGGCAGGAAGGTGTTGCACCGAGTCGGAGAACGAAAAAAACTGTAAATCAAGTTGTTAACAGAGAGGAGATGTGCCCGCAGATGTTTACAGATATTGATCAAGTAATGCAGGGAGAACCCTGGACGTGGCAGCAAGATGGTGCAAAACCACACACTGCCAATGACACTGTCGCCTGTCTCCGAGTTAACACTCCAGATTTCATCACACCCCAGCAATGACCATCCAAGAGCCCTGGCCTGAATGTAATGGACTTTTGCATTTGGAGTGTACTCTTACAGGAGGTTCAGAGACGAAGAATAGGAATCACTGATATTGAGTCAATAAAACATGTGTTGATGGACACATGGAACAACATCCCTCTTGATGTCATTCGTCGAGCAGCTCAGATATGGATGGATCGCTTACGTCGCTGTTCTGTAGTTAATGGACAGCATTTTGAGCGGTATCTGCAACTTGTTATTAGGTAACAGTTTGTTAATTACACAATAAAGTTGTTAGTTATTATTGTAATCAATAATTTTTTTTTAAAACAGTATAAACATTATCATATATTTAGGGGTTTTTCGTGGGGCACCCTGTAGCATACATATTTATCATTGATTTTGATTGCGTTTGTAAATTCGAATATATTTTATGAAAAACGAGCACGAAAAAATTATTTTTTGTACTCGTTTGCTGACTGAAACGACTGGAAGCTAGGCTACACGATTATCGGTATTGCAACCTCAATCACTGACAATTTGAGAATGAGGGTCAATCTTTCACAAATGTCGGCGGGTTTCACGAATTCGGAGCGTTACTGTAGATATTTATCTATGATGGACAGTCCTCAAAAATTTTCTCTTCGTTGGCTCCATTTTTGCCGATTTGGCGCCAGTAGCATTCTCGAAGTAAACGCCCTTTACCAGCCTTTGAGGGGATTGTTGTCCACGGAGAAAAGCCCCCACGTAGTGGCGCCATCGTTTTTAGGAGGAAAGCGATTTTATAAATTGCGCAGCTGTTCCCCTCCCCGTACGCCACCCACCTTAAGGCGACACGTTTTTGCATCGGACTCCTGGCGTGGTTTCGTGTGTTTTTTTCTTTTCCCTACATCTCTGTCTCAACTCACCATGGAAAACGCCCACTTGTAGACTTTGATGTTCATCTGGGAAAAGAGATGGTACATCTATCTTGACTCCTCTGTATCCCGCAGTCACGCGCGTGCATCAAACCAAATGATAACCAACTATCAAAGCAGTAAATGATAAACAATGTGGAAACCTCAACAATGGATACACAGATTCAAGAACGAAGGAAGTCGGCCAAATAGCCTGATCACACAATTTAAACCACCACGCGGGCGAAACCAGTCTTGGCGAGAGCGTCCGTATGTTTGATGGAAAGGGGCGCGACTTTGCTTTTATATGATTTCAGAAAGTAATTGATGTGGAGCCAGGATTGTACCGAAACGCCAGCGGTAAAGGGGGTTTCGTGAACAGGGGCCAATATTTGTCTCAGCACAAAGGGGGGGTGATGTGTTCTAGTGATTCTCCGAGCAGCCGGCACTAAATAAGTCCAGACGGGCAGGAAGTCGATAACTGGCTCTCCAGCACAAATTCCCTTCACGGGTCTTCATCTCGGCTAGTCGAAATAGTTGTATCTTGAAGCTATGGGGTGGGGTAGGGGGGTTTGTCGTGGGAAAAGGCAATTAAAATCAGGGAAGCCGAACGGGTGGTGGGAGACATTATTCAAGTACCACTTGGCCGGGGGGCTGGTTTTGGCACGAGTGTGCATTTGACTGGAAACTACTAGGTCAACGACGGAAAGGCGACAGTATTCTTGGTGGAAGAAGACTCGGGCACATGGTTCAGAGGACGGGAAAACTGCCTTCAGTTAAAGAGATGAAATTGTATGAGGTCTAGCAGGCAGGCAATGGAAATGGACGTGGATAATTTTCAAATTTGTTCAGACGGAAATAACAAGAGCATTTATTAAAGTTCAGTTGGCTTCCGGCTTCATTGGATCCATTAAATGAGGAACATATTTTATTCCCCATAAAGCTTGGCTTAACGATTGCATTTTTCGTGAATCAACCACATTGGTGTGCTGCAAAAGCCTCGAAATGCTATCCACAAAAAACTGGTTGTAGCGAGGGTGGTCTATGCTGCCTTCGCTTTGCAACAGTACACTTACCTAATCCTCCTCGATGGACTAAATTTACCGTCGAATGAATTATTAACTGGAATATCCCTAGTAGACAAGTGGACCTTATATAATCTGTATGAATTTACATTCGATAGTTTTACTCGTGGAATATGAAGATCGAAATGTAAATGGATGGTTTAAAACACATTTGAGGTTGTTTATTTTGTTCATCAAACTGAATTGCTGCGCGAAATGCTGTCTACTTTAAAATTTCAGTTCAAATCAATATATTGCGGAAACTTGTGAGTCAGTGGAAGCCAAATCTAACGTTTCTAGATACCCAAGAAATTTCCTTCCCTCTTATAGGCTGTAAAACAAAATGCCGTTTTTTACAAACGAAAGTTAATATAAACTATAAAGGTTTAAAAAATGTCGTTCGAGAGAACGAAGCATTTATGCTTACGTTCATAAAATGCAAGTTTATGAGAAAACATGCCTTTTGGAAAACGAAGGACAGAAAAAAGTTAAAAAAATATTTTGAAAATCAGGTTCATTTTGCGCCAGAAATACTGAGAAAATTATGAAAATGGTGCAGGAATTTGAATGGTACCTAGAAAAGGCAACAGTCAACCCGTTTGTGAATAGAAAACTTTCTAGAGTAGGTTTTCCGTCTGCTGAATGTATACAACGATCACCGGCCACCATTCTGGAAGAGCATATAATTTTGAGATAAGGTCTTGATTTTAGATAACCTGTGAAGTCCACCCGGACTGTCATATGTGGGAAGAACTGCGCCGACCTCAGTATTCAAAAACTGGCGACGGTTAGTGGTTTGCAGGGTTATAAAATTAAGGGAGCAGTCATTTAGCGGTACGAACATGGACACCATTAAGAGCAAGGTGTGGGTTGCTACTCATGTCTCTGATGAAGAATCCGCGACGGATATCGAAACGTCAGGCAAATAAACATATTGTCCCAGCGATCGAGTCTTCTTCTTCTTCTCAAGGTGTGGGTTGACATCCTAAAGGATGCCTTCCGTTACAGCAGCATTTATAGGTGCAGAAAGGGCACTATCAGTTCACAGGACAATCCGTCACATCATCCTTCAATAGAGGTATGCATTTAATAACGTGTTCAACTGTTATCGTACTTCTTAGAAAATGGCCAGCATCGCCGCGTGTACAATTAGCAAGATAAATTTACACAAGGCACAGAATAATTTCTTTATGCGGTGGTGAATAATCACACTAAGGAAACCACTATAGCCAACATGGCCATCTCTGTATCTAAGAGCCTTAATGATGGTGAGTGGCGTCCCACAGGGCTCAGTTTTTGGTCCCGCATTGTTCCTCGTTTTCATCAACGACTGTATCAGGGATCTAGACTGTGAAATCCCCTTGCTCGCCGATGACATCAAATTATGGAAAGTTGTCCAAAGTACGGCAGACGAAAACCATCTACAAGCCAACTTGAACAGATTGAAGGACTGGTAAAAGCTTTGGCTTATTCCTTTCAATGTTAGCAAATGTAACTTTCTTCAAATCGGCAGCTGTAGAGCATCCTGCACGAAAGTCTTTTCATTAAATGGTACTCCGCTGCAACACGTTGAGAGTCAGAAGGACTTGGGTGTGTGGATAACTTCTTCACTCAAACCAACGCTGAACTGTACAAAGGCGCCGAAGTCGGTCAGATCTATGTTACAGCTGATTAGACGAGCCTTTATGGGGTTTGAAAAAGACAGCTTTTCCAAAATCTTTGGAAGTTTCATTTGGCCGCTCCTGGAGTTCGTATACAGGCATGGAGACCATGGACGGTCAAAGATTGTAGTGTCATAGAGAAGGTCCAGAGGCGAGCGACAAAGGTGGTCAAAGGTCTAGGAACATTGCCCTATGAAAGTAGACTGTCCATTCTCGACCTATTTCTCCTTTCCTACAGACAACTCCGAGGGGACATCATATTAACGTTCCGTATTATGAATAACCTGCATTGTTGTTTCGTTCCTGATGATTTCTTTGCCCAGGCTAACACGCCAACTTTGCGCGTGCATTCCATAAAACTACGCCCGGGCAACGCAAGGATCGACGGAAGAAAATTTTTTTTTACCAACAGAGTAGTTTCAACGTGAAACGCTCTTCCAGAAGAGGTTGTCCTCTCCACTAGTGTCCATGCATTTAAGAGTAGACTGGACATGCATCAAGTGCAAACGCAATGAAGGTGAGAACTCCTTCATCAGATTACAATGAATCACTTACAAATGAATCACATTGTTTATCACTTCCACTGCATCAAATTATACTACTCGCAATATGCAAGTAGTCATGTATTTTTCTGTATTTTTTCTGTCATATTTTTGTGAAGACTGTCTTTCCGGAACATGTAACTGTCGTAAATTTAAAAATTTTTCGTTGAATCAACTTATTTCATATCATCCTGTTACCAACAGGGAGTTCAAAGGCATTCGCCTATCTTTCCCTCAATAAACTTATACTGGTATGTACATGGACAATCAACAAAGTACTGACATTGTGCATCTGTAGTTATGCTGCATTAAAGCACCGTTTCTTGCCCCCATTAAACCGTGACCGAAGGCTCACCCAACATCCGCCCGTACGCGTCTTACCACGCCGCGAACCAATGTGGAGGCCCCGACACCAATCACCTCACGGCCACCTGTACGCCATCACGAGGCGATGACACCTTGCGTCCTCACAAAATGCGAGCCAAGGACGAAAGGACGACAGAAAATAACGGTCGGGTGCCTTCTTCTCCCCCACTCCTATCCCCGCCACACATTTACATAAAACATCAGCTCATGGATTCCTTAACGCAATCATTGTCCGATTTTCGCGTTTTTTTTACTGAAAATTAAATGTTATTAAATAAGAAATTAGTAACCATTTTATGGTATTTGATTTTTGATCTGATTTTTTGACTTCTCTTGTCTTTATCAGGACATTTCCTCGTATAGGCAGTCCACTGTTATTAAATTAAACGAATCGATGTTTGCTTTTTATCCTATCCACAATCCTGTGGATGCATGAGGACTACAGAAATATGGAGGAGTTTTATACGAAAACTCAGAAAAAAGGTAAATATATAGATAAACATTAAAACAGGGGGATTGAAACCTGTTTCAACGGCCTCACACTGCTTAAAAAGATGATTCAAGGGAGTTCTGGTAACATGTGCAGTTCATCTTTTACTCTTCCCCCCAAAAAATGTCCACGGCTGGGCCCCCCCCCCCCCCGTCCTCCACATTCCATCCGGTCTAGCTACAGAAGGGAAGATGACTATTGGTTATGACCGTTAGCCAGCTATCTGCGTTTGACGTCATGAATCCTTAATGCCTTTCCTATGTCTGACTTTGATTAATTAGCCAATTTTTGTATAATTAAGCTTTGAACCTGTATTCAGCTATGTGCAGCTGACGTTCGACCCATACAGGGCCACATAGCTGCCCTGTGGCATCTGCTGTTTGATCTATGAAGGAATTCAGCAAAACGATTGCAAAGGTTGATTTCATATTAGACGTCTTTGACGTTTACAAATACAAAACGTAGTAAGGTAGCAGCATAGTACCCAAAACCGAATACTACTGCAAAAAAGGATAGGCTAGAAGCTACCAAGTTCGTCGGAAAAAAAGTAAGCGTATTCTATCCAGTCATTGGCCTTAATTGGACATTGGAAACATCTTCATGATCGAATGATTACGAGGACCCATCTTCTGTTTAATGATCCCGGCGACTGTCCGTATTGACATGCTGACCGACTGATAGTTAATTCAGAAGATGAATTGGCGAACATACGTTTGTTTTCGATAATTTTCATCAGGCCTTTACATTTATAGGATAATTAAGTAAATGGACTATGTGGGTTAGTAGAAAAAGTAGGACGGTTGTCAGGGGAGAGGGAATAGGGGGTCTAAACAGGGTCAACATTTGATCCGCGTTAGGGGGAGCTGGTAGTCGGTTGAGGTGTTAAGCCGCTGGCTGTTGGATTAGCAGCTTTTGGCCATGGTCCCTGTGGTGAATAAAGTGAATCAGGCGAATCCGTCTATCAAATTTACAGTAGAAGTATAAGAATCTGGATCACTCCCATTCCTTGATGTAATACTGAGTAGAAGGGCTGATGGGAGCATTCAACGGAAGGTATATCGTAAGAAAACGTGGTCCGGGCAATACATCCATTTTGCTAGCTTCGTACCGTTATACTTCAAACGTAATTTAGTACGATGTTTGACGCAAAGGGCGAAAAGGATCTGCTCGAATGATAGCATAGAAGAGAAGCTAAGGATTGTTGAATGTGTATTTTGACAAAATGGGTACATTAGTCGATTTATCGCTAAGAACATGACTGAAAGGCCACCAAAACCTGCAGTGTTAACAGCAGAGGTGAAGCGAATATTTATCAGGGTCCCATTTCAAGGGGACGGACCAAGCGAACTGCTAAGGAGGCGCCTGAGTCCAGCTGTAGCAACCACCTTCCCAGCAGCCAACGCTAATGTACTTTTCTCGACCACTCCCATCCTATACGGAGAGATCAAGGACAAACTGCCAGCCCAGACCACATCCATTTGCATATATTCATTTACCTGCTTCTGTGGGGCGGGATATATTGGTCGCACGAGTCGGCGTTTGTCCAAAAGAGTCCGAGAACACATCCCAGCATGGTTAGGAAAGGGTCAACTAAAGGGTGTAAACAGTTCCATTCTAGCGCATCTGATAGACTCTGACCATCGCGTGGATGTCAAAGAGGCCTCCCGAGTTATCTAAAAGGTACCTTCAAGCTACTCAAAATTTCTTGGACAGCGTCTCTTGGCTACGGCAGAAGCGGCCGCAATCAGGCTACGCCGACCCGTCCTTTGCGCCCAAAAGAATTTCGTCGCGGCACCACAGTTACCATGGTCAAAATCTGCATATCCAACAGCCAGCGGCTTAACACCTCAAACGACTACCAGCTGCCCCTAACGCGGAGCAAATTTTGACCCCGTTTCGACCCCTCTTCCCCCTATTCCCCCTCCCCTGACAACCGTCCTACTTTTTCTACTAACCCGCATAGTGCATTTACTTAATTACCCTATAAATGTAAAGGCCTGATGAGAATTATCAAAAACAAACGTATGTTCACCGATTCATCTTCTGACTTTTTAATGGGAATTTTCGCAAATTTAAGACAACTCTTTTAGTTATAAAAGACGTTTGCCCAGTCCGCCATTTTTGAATACATTAGGCAGTGTAGAATCCAGGACACTATTGTGAAGCGGACGCTGTCTTCTAGGCCACAGTTATTGATAGCATCACATTTTCCTGATTTATGCAATGGTGTTAACTGGGGTTTGACATTGTTTTTTCGCATTTCGTCCTCATGTGTCTCTGCAACTGTATTGCGTGCCTTGACTACCATGCCGTCAAGATTGTTGACGATTGAATAATTTGGAATAAAAATCCTTTGCTGACTAGCTGAAACAACAGCGTGATGTTAAAAATGCTCTTAACATTGTATTTGAATGAAATATGTTCTTTGGAAAAACAAGATAAATTCATTTAGTAAATTGTCCACGTTGTTTCCCATGGTCACAGTGACTCATCAATCCATTCCACCTTGGAGGACTCGTTAAGCCATACAACGTTCATAAGTAATTGGAAAGATATTGATAGTTTCACACGATGGGCCGAATGTCATTTCCTTGTCAATTATATCACCGTAGGTTTCATCTTTTATTTGTACTGTTATCCAACAATTTCCTTTCACGTACATCTTAAAAGTTATAATTCATCGGATCAAATCTTAGCCCAGACTGAACGCATATAACCACCCTTTGTGAATTGGCCGACGTCCTATGCGAACCGCGATAGCGACTACATCAAAAGATAATGAAGGGGAGCTCACCGCGAATGAAATAAAAACAGTCCTTATCTCAAATATCCGGAAAAGGAAGGCCATAAATGGAGTCAGAGGTCTGAAATCCCGTTAGCTTAAACTGCAGTTCGAAAAAGGACCAGAAGCGACTTAATATGAGGCAGAAAATGGCGTATCTAGGACCAAGGAACAGGGTATGCGCTGCCATGCACGGCTGTTTAAGTAGTCTCTCATAGGCTTTTAGTGATATTTACTCACAAAGATTGGGCAGTGTGGACACAAGGGCAATATTTTCAACCGATCTCTGTTGTCCAGCCTGAACAGTACTTCATGGCACCCTAGTTTCCTGATAGGTTTCAGTAAACAGCTGCGTTTTTTGGAGTATAGTACTATCAACCTATCTCTCTGTCATCTTTTTCAGCGACAGCTATTTGTTCCTTGACTGTCATGACGTCATGTTTGGAGATGAAACAAACTTTTTAAGAAACAACTAGCTTTGCTAACCATGTCAAATTAGAGGGTAATGTTCAAAACCTCACTGTCTGTTCAAAAGCGTAGCTTTTAACAGCTTATCCGAAGGAAAAAAGTTATATGGAAAAACAAAGTAACTTTATTCAGTAAATGTTCGATGCCCCTTCTCAAGGTCGTCGTCAGCCTTCCGATACTGTTCAAAGATTAATTAACGTTTCAAACCTAACGGGAAAAAAATCAGTAGTCATTTTTTGTGGGAGAGCGCTAACTAGCGGCAGCTGTTTATGTCAATCAATGTCGATCTCCTCTCGCCTTTTGACAAACTTAATATGCCAAATGGTACAAATGGTGCAATAAACTCTCGGTTCTCTTGGAGGGGGATAACTCCAAAACTGCGAGTTTTTTCTCTTGCACAGATGTGTCCCATATCAAGGCTGCGCCTGGGCACATGGGCCAAATGGTTACGCCTCATCACTGCCAGTCGATGGTTTTCATCACAATCACTGTGAAGAAAAGAAAGCATGTTAGAACCTAAAAACTGATGGAAGTCTTAGCACTCTAACCACAGGCAAAGGAGGTTTACTTTCGATCTTGAACAAGTCAGACTACCGCAATTAAATGCTAACACTTTTAGAGGTTAACTCGGCCTTCAGGCTTATCTCAGCAGGTCCTACGTAGGCTCAGCTTTGATCTATTGATAAAGTGCTGAGCGGCTTACTGAGAAGAAGGTAACTTTTGGGAAATATTGCAAAATTCCTGAGATAATAGGAAGCATGTATCTCCAGAATCTGAGGATTAAGCAAAGGGCATAAAGCTGAATTTCCCCGGCAACCGATAGTATCCTAACTAGTGCATTAAATTAGCAAATGTATAAGTGGCTATTTAGTCAAATGCGGTAATATAAGAAGGATTTTGAAAATGTTATTAAGAACTATATGGAGTTTCTAGAGGAAGTGAGAGGAATCACAATCTCCGTCGTTGGGAAAACGGTTTCCCAAGAACGAATTTTGAACAGGCGTAAACAGCAGGTTGTATGGGTTCAAATAAAATTTGAGGACCACTTTTTAACTGCAGTGGGTACCAGCATGATATAGCTAACGAAAGAGAGTATGCAATTTGAATTTGAGTAGAAATAAATATAGGACAGTAATGCCATTGTTTACAATACAAAATAAACTCAGCTAACCGCTCTTTGAGAATCGACCGATGTGCCATGCGAACTGGGATCGACACTTTATCAAAAGATCATGAAGGGGAGCTAACCGCAAATTGAATGGAAACTGTCTTTATCTGAACTATCCGAAACCTAAGGCCTAAAGTGAAGTCGAAAGTCTGTCCTCCCATCAGTTTAAATTTCATTTTGTACAAGGACCTGAATTGACTTAATAGGAGGCAGTAAATGAAGCATCTTGGACCAAGAAACACAATATCCTGTTAGTTATGTTTACTAACAAAGATTTGGCAGTGTGGACTCCAGGGCAACATTTATAACTGATCCCCGTTTGCAGCCTGAAGAGTACTTGATAGCATCTGAGTGTCATGATGAGTTTCAGTACACAACTGTGTCGCTTAGCGTATTAACGTATTAACGTATCTCTGTGTATTTTTTAACGACTGTAATGTATGCCTTGATTTTCATGCCATCGTGTTTGGAGATGACATAAACATTTGAATGAAAAAAGCTTTACTAACCAGCTCAAATTAGAGGGCAAGGTTCAAAACCCCACTGTCTGTTCAATCGAGTAGCTTTTAACATTCTATCCGAAGAAAATACGTTCTTTGGGAAAACAAAGTAACTTTACTCAGTCAATTTTCGACGCCCCTTCTCAAGGCCGTCGTCAGACTTGCGATAGTGTACAAAGATTAATTAACGCTTCAAACGTGCTGGAAAAAGGCAATAGTCATTTCGTGTGTGAACGCTTATTACTGGCAGCTGTTTGTGTCAGTTTGTATCAGTCATCTTGCGCCTAGGACACGGCAACTAACTCGATATGCCAAATGATGCATGAGTCATCGGCGTGCAATAATATCTCGTTTCGCTTGGAGAGAGTTTTGGCCCTTGAGCAGATGTGTTCTATTTCGAAGTCCTGCATGGACATCTGGGACAAATGGTTACGCCTCGTCACTACCAGTTAATAGTTTTTATCACACTCATCCTGAGGAAAAGAAAGCACGTTAGAATTTAAAACTGATGAAAATATTATCATTCTCACCGGAAACGGATAAGGCTCAACTGTGATCTTTAACACATCAAACTACGAGCAGAAAATGTCCTCACTGTTAGCTTTTATTCAACACATGCCGATTTGAGTGGGTAGACTGCCTCTCCACACTGATATTCCCAAGTAGTTGTTTGGTTGGTTAGTAGCCCTTGTAGGATCATGAATCCCCGCCGGAGTCCAAACTGGGCACATTTGGGAGACAGAGAAAAGCCGAGACGTCAGCCGGCTTGAGCCAAAAGTCCACGGGTGTGAATTGGGTGCCTGGCCGAGAATTGCAGGCGAACATATGCTGACAGTCATGCAGAGAAAAGCCGCAGTCGGGACAGTAGCCGGATATGGACGGGTCGAGTCAGTGTTCATACTAGCGAAGGACCATTAAGTAGCCACTGCGTAGTTTAGCCAGAGTACAGCGACTGATACTGGGAATTTATCGTTCTGAAGCCGCAATCGGAGGTGGATAGTCGCCCAAGAGGAACGTGGGGTGGTTTCCTCTCTTCTCCTTAACAACGACTCTCTGGTGAAAATGATGGAAGCCTGTCTTGGTGGAAGAGCCATCACTAAGTAGATCCATGAAAGACGAGGCGACAGTTTCCTTGTAGAGAGCTCAAAAAGACGACCTAACGCTGCGGCTGGCCTCAGGAGCGTGGCAACGGTCGTGATTAGGATGGCCGGGTCGCAAACAGGTCCACGAGAACTGCTAGCCTAAGAGTGTGTTGTGAGGGGCGAGCAGTAGGACAGAAGCTTCTGCATGGATGTGATCAAAAGGCGACATTGTATAGCAGCCCTAAGCGTGTGGAGTGTAGCGTTTCGTGCTGACTGAAGGCGTTGTGAGCTGGAATAACTGAACGTGGGAAACCAGACTGATGCCACGTAGGTGAGATGCGGCTTGGCCAGAGCTTTGAATGTGTTCGCCAACGTCTGTTTCGCGCAGCTCCGTGAACATTATACAGTAATTTAGCCGATCACTATGAATACGACAGAGACAGGTAAGCCTTACATATAATAGTGTGCTTACTGGAATGAGTATATTTGTCCGCCACTACTTTGGAGATCTGGGCAAGCTCTCCTTTGTGAAAGCCTACACTTAAAGCATGCATAAATGGCAGGATTTATTGATATCATTACATTTCGCGATAGCCTCTCAGCTGCACCTTGTCGCTGCATGAGCAAGATAACAAGGAGAAATAAAACAGATGGAAATTTAAAAGAATTGATTGTATCACAGCAAGGAACGTGGGTCAGTTTTAAAAATAATCGATAAAATACAGTGCGTTAAGTCAACGTATGGGAAGTAGTGTGTGAGAAAAGCTAACGAAAAACACTTGGGAATTAAATTAAATGACCAGTTACCAGGGCAACTGAAGGTTGACCACATGATCAAGCTGCTTGCATAGGTCGGGTTTCTCCCACCGTATGTATGCAGCTTCTAAATAGGACAGGGTTCGGTTTGTTCGGGCCCTAACAAGTTCACGCACGCAACTGGCGGCCAGGGCCACTGGGCACTTGCCCAACTGGCTTTTCAAGTAAGAAGACAGAGTACCACGGTCCTCTATTACCCGGCATCTCCTAGACAGCGATCATTCTATCGACGTCAAAACAGTATTTTGAGTGCTTGTTCGGGCCTGAACAAGTACTCGAACCCTGCGCTATTTGGAAGCTGCCTCCGATTACCCTGGCCATTGGCTACTTAAGTTGAATCCCCAAGTTTTTTTCGTAAACTTTCCTCATTCCCTTCCTGCACGTTGACTTAATGCAGTGTCCTCGATCGATTATTATTTAAACTGAATCACGGTCCCTGCTGGTATATCAGTCATTCTGCAAAATGTAAAACTATTGTTTGTTCTCTTCGTAATTATCATCATGCAGCGAGAATATGCAGCTGAGGTGCTGTCGCGAAATTTATTGAGATCAATAAATCCTGCCATTTATGCCTCCTTTAAATTCGTGCCGGGGAAAAAATGCTTAAAAACGCCAAAACTGACTTTATTGATCAGCAATTTGAAGTTGAGGCTGCACGTGTCCACCGTGGGCTGCTTGAGATTTGTAGTGGCCCTAGCAGCTGACGGACAGCGCCTTTGCCCTGCGCGCTAATGCTGCCTGCGGCCAGGTGCCAAGTCTCGGCACCCCCTGTCCGTTCTCGCTCAATGGTCTAAGCCACTTACGAACGCACCCAGTCTCGCCTTGCCAGCCTTGCACCAAGACAACCAATCACAGGCCGACCTTGTCATTGAACGCGCTCTGTCTCTGTCTTCTGGCATGATGCTCACGAGGACTGCGGTGAGAGGACGCTTGGAATTCCGGCCTCGCTGGTCGCGGCGGCGGCGGCGGCCGGCGATGCCGCCGCCCTGTCCTACGAGCCTCGCGGTCGTACGCCCTGCAAGACCTACTGGCAACCTTCCCCTTATCCCTTCTGTAAACAATACACTGTTCCGTCTACTCTCGCCTTTCCACCGTCTTCTCTCCAATCTCCTAAGGAACCAGGGTCTGGAAGATTGTAGGTGTTAAGACCATAACCGTCGTAGCCCTAGCTCCTATAGATTTATTCCTTTACTGATTGGACCATCGTGTGGGCTTTCGGCTTAGGTTGACGGCAGTCAGCGTTGCCTTTTTTGCTTTCATCATCTCCGGAAGAGGAGGAGGAAGAACACAGGACAATTTCTCTGACCAAGTTGTAATTATGCTGGCGTTTCAAATGCGTTCTCGCTTCCATCGTTAGGGCGTAATGCCTATTCCCCTGCTGCTGTGGGGTGAGTGCGTCTAACCACTAGTAGTGCCTGATGCCCGCAAGTCCATCGATTGTACCGATCGATTTGTGGTGCCTGTTTGAATTGTTCATGCCCTCGCGGGTGCCTCTATGAGACGTGTCAGGTCGTTTGAGCGGCTCCGGTTGTTGGAATTGCGTATTTTCCTTCGCGCGACCTATTGCTGCGTTCTGAGCAGATGTTAGCCTTGTGCGGAGCGACTGGTAGTCGGGATGGCGGTCTATGGCTCTATTAAGTGTGCCAGTTGAGGACCAACTTTCTAGCAGCAATTTGACCATCTTGTCATTGGCTCGGCCTATTACCCTTGCTTTCTCAAAGGTGAACGTGTGATTCGTTTGCTGTACATGGTCATTGACCATAGAGAGCTTATTCTTGCGATTTATTGCAAGCTGTTGCTCATGCAACCTTGTGCCAAGGAGTCTGCCCGTTTCACCAACATATCTCGCATCGCAGTTTTGGCGTGGTATATTGTAGATCACTGCTGATTGTTCTGTCAAGGGTAGCGTGCCTTTGGGCCTCATGATCTGCTTTCTGATGGTTGACTCTGGCGTATGAGCCAAACCGATCCGGAATGATTTCAGGATTCTTGCACTCGCTTTCTGATACGTTCTTTACATGTGGAATGGCGTGCAAAAGCTTAGGGTTCTCTTCTTTAAGCCGCTTATGGCGAGGCTTCGTAAGGCACTTGTGTGTGAAGGACTTTGGATATTTGTTGGCTTGAAATAGGGTACGCAAGTATTTAATCTCCTCCTGTTCTCCCTGTCGTCACCGCAGTGTGTATGAACGCGTTGGAATAGGGTGGTTGCTTCTGAAGGGGAGGATGCGTGTAGCGTTTGTTGCCTTAGGGTAGACCGTTGTTTTTGCCCTTCGTCTGCCAGTTACTTCACCGTAGGAGAAGCTAATGATAATGATTTCTTTCTCACTGGTTTCGTCAGATGGTGGTCTTCGCCTGCAATTCCTTAGTTCGGTTGTCCTGTATATTACTTACTTAATGGCGTACGAATTGCAAGCGAAGATGGCCCTGTGGCGAAACCATCGGAAGATGAAGCAAAATTGCCAGCGTCTCCTCCGGTGAAGAAAAAAACGGAACACTAACGGTCGTAAACCTAGGCGAAATATCCCCACGAGATAGCAAGCAGCGAACGAAGAAAATCTATCAGCTCACAGTCAACATGAACAGAGAAATCTTCAAAGTGCTGATCGATTAAATCAGTTTACGCTTTGAAAAAGGAAAGCGAGCCCAGCTCTCCGGAACGTCAACGATCAAATCGTATTGGTAGGTGAAAACAATTTGGTTTTTAAACAGATTTCTAAGAGTTAAAGTAAGACAGCCGCGGGAACGTTCTCCTTTGCCTTAAGGACTTCATATGTGTCTTGCTAAATCTAGTGGTACGGCTGTGAAAAAAAGAAATGCCATCAAGAGTGATCATTGTCCCATTTTTGCTAGAAACTGAAAAGAGTTCTGAATAGAAATATTTACAATCCCTCGTAAGTGGATGGACATGACAGAATAACTGCGTATAAATTCTGTCATCGATTAATGGTACGGTGGTTGCGAGGACTGCTTCGTAAAGGCTCAGAGATTTTCAAATAACTCTTAAGAAATGCCTTATCTCTGTAAGAGGCTTTAGCCATTTGTCGGTAGATAAAATCTGTCCTTTGATAGGACATGTGAAATAACAGCTAACAGTGATTACATGTTATGCTCGTAGTTTTATGCGTTCAAGATCGCAGTTTAGCCTGCTCTGTTTCCCGTGAGAATGATAATATTTTCATCCGTTTTAAGTTCTTACTTGATTTCATTTCTTCCGGACGAGTGTGATCAAAACTATCGCCTGGTAGTGACCAGTCGTAACCATGCCTCCCAGGTGTCCACGCACGGCCTCGATACAGGACACATCTGCGCAAGAGACAAAACTCGTATCCTCGGAGTGAGTCCCCTCCAAAAGGGGCGAACGTTTATTGCACGCCGATGACTCATGCATAATTGGGCATATTGAGTTAGTTGAAAGGCGAGAGAAGATCCATACAGACTGACACAAACAGCTGCCACTAATTAGCGCTTACAAAATATGACTTGATTTATTTTTCGGTAAATTTGAAACCTTAATTAAGTTTTGAACGTTATCGATACAGACTGACCTAAACAGCTGCCACTAATTAGCGGTCACACACGAAATGATTATTGACTATTTCCGGCACGTTTGAATTGTTAATTAATCGTAACAGATTAGCTCAACGACCTTGAGAATGAGCGTCGAAAATATGCTGAGTAGAGTTACCTTGTTTTCCGAACGAAGACATTTCCTTCAAATAAAATGCTAAATACTACTTTTTTGAACAGCTAGTTAGGTTGTTGACGTAATGCTGTAGTTTCTGTTGGTCCGCAACTACGAAAGGACCCCATATGGTGTACGTATGTCCCACGGCATCACAAGTAGATGAGACCTGTGATAATTACTTGTATCGAATCTGCGCGTAGTGATTCGCCGTCATAAGCAAGATGGATTGGCGGATTAGAGACCTGATCTATACAATTCATACCTGGGGAGCTTAAGCCCAGAATACTAATGGTAAATTCGGTTATGGTAACATCGTACCAAATGATATAAACCTCCGACATGTTGGAAGTTAGTATATCGCCTTTCTGGTTAGTTTCTTCAATCCTGACCTTCATGCCCTCGTGCGAGGTGCTCCTAGGTCTCTTGTTTGATTTGCGGCTGTTTGAAAGAAGTCTGCAATGTAGCGAAAAACTTTGTCTGTTTTGTCGACCATTACCCGTATCGAAGTTGCTTTATAACAACACAGGAATACTTATTTTGACTATTTGTGACATATTGTGACTACTTATTGCGAAGCATACTACCAAGACATTTCAGTCACATCAATATATCGGCTCTTACAAGAAGCCCCTTCAAAACCGCCGTTATGAATTTCACGCTATAAAAAGGACTACTAAAGTAGTATTTTAAGGTGACAACCAAAGCGTGTTACGCGACTGAAATTACTTCCGAAAAGACCACGAGATTCTCCTACAACCAACTGCAAAAAGTACATCCTGCCGAAAAAGTAACCAAATACTAGTATTTGACCAGTTCACGTTCTACGTCTTTATAAATGCAAATATGCTTTACTGGAATCATGCACAACAATATCATGTGCCCTGCTTAATTGGCAGCAAACAATGTCATAAAAAAGTTTAAAAAAGTCCTTAATTTCTAAGTAATATTGAATCTCACCTAGTCTTTCAATAGTACTAAAATCACCAAACTAAATGCTGCATACATTCGGTCTAAGGAAAATGAATCAGTATTCTTCACTACTCGCGAGATTTAATATTGCTCACATAACATGTTTAATGAATGTGTACCATATGATATACTGTACAAGTAGCATTAATTAATAAGCAAATGCAATGTCTCATTTATGGACATGTTTACGGTCTTAAAAGGCTAATTATTACAGTCTATTTGGAAGCGAATGATGCTGTTTCTTCAAGAGTTGGAAAAGATGTAATTCGAAATCAAAAGGATTGAAAGAAAAATGTATTCTTATGTATGAAGGAGAAATGGCGTTCACCGGGAGATTTTTATTTGGTAGCTGACGTTTCGACTAGTTGTCTCGTCTATCCCTCTTCATAGAACGACTATAAACGCGGATGCATGAACATCGGCTGGCGGTAAGGAGGCATCACATACAGGAAAGGGGTCTCCAAAACCATGGCTAAATCTCTTGCGCCTCTCGGAATAGGAGTGGCTCAAAGGCCGGCCGCCACAATCCAGCAACAAGGGATGCGGCCGAAAGACCCGATTCTGAAACAAGAAAAATCAGACGTTTTCTACCGACTTCAGTGAAGTTGCGGGATGTGCAACTACGTTGGAGAAACCGGCCGGTAGCTACAAAGGCAAATGCATGAGCATCAGCTGGCGGTAATGAGGCTTGACCTAATTTCGGGGGAAGCAGCCCATGTTGAGGCACATCTTCCACTTTGACGCTGTTGACATTGTGGACCGAGGTGACGATCACAAATCAAGGCAGAAGCTCTACGGTCAACGCGTGTGCCCAGGCAACAGGACATGACGAGATGGGGCTGACACGGCACAGATGACCAACGTACAGG
Organism: Ligula intestinalis; assembly: GCA_036362985.1. NCBI lineage: Eukaryota > Metazoa > Platyhelminthes > Cestoda > Diphyllobothriidea > Diphyllobothriidae > Ligula > Ligula intestinalis. The sequence continues at coordinate 3,755,025 of JAYGXS010000010.1, forward strand.
GGGCCGAATAAACACTGACGCCCCAGTAACAGACAGTGTCAACGCGGGAGCCGACAGAGAGACGCGAACCACACAAAGCGGCTCAACCTCGATTAACAGACTATGCCCGCGAAAGAAACGAGCGGCATATAGTGAAAGCCAGGAGCTAGATAGATGAGACAAGCATCTGAAACGTCAGTTACCAAATAGAACTCTCCCGATTACCGCTGTTTATCCTTCTAAATATTTAATTGTTCCGGTCGCTTCTTCACGCTGAAGGTACTCCTTCTTACACTGAGATGGTAATAGATTACGAATTTCCCAAAACATAAACGTGATGAGAGGGTATTTTTCAACCAGGAGCCGTTCACACAATGAAGACTGTTGCAGCTTCAAGGCAGAAGGTCTATAGTACGGCCCAGAATGCGTGTAACATGCTGATATATGTTAAAACGTTGATACTCTATCACTAATCGGCATTGACAAGGTTGTAATACTGGTTATCGTGTAGTCTTTTCGGAAGTAATTTCAGTCGCGTTAGCATGCTGGCTTTTTAACTAGCTTCTTTCTGATCGCTAACAAAACGCAGGTACTCTACAAAAAGGCTTCTTAAGTAGTATGCATTTTATGCCTCATTTACACAGTCATCATTGCCAAGAGGGACAAATGCGGTCGCTGCAACTCTCAATGCTCATTCGTCTTCCAACAGATCAAACGGGTAAATGGGTCAACCCGGTGTTACTTGCGACCAAACCCCGTGGAAAGCAACTGTTCTGGTTCGGACATATCAAGAAAAAAAATCTTTACAAGCGCAAAGAAGTGAACTGAACTGCTTAAATTTTTACCATACAATCACTGGATTCTTCTCAAATCAAGTCAATTCTAGTTGATCAGATAACGTTTATGTACAGCTGAAGTCCAAAACAGAAATCGATACGGGATCAAAAAGGCATCGATTGCTGTACCCGTTTGGTAGCAAATTATGCATACTTTAAATGTTATACTTAAAAAGGGTATCTTTCAATTTTAAAAATCTTTCTTATGTGAGCTTTTTTACGCTTGTGAGATGCTCATTCATTATACTTTACATCCGTCAATTAAGTAATGCTGCATATAATGTTTAAAGCATGTTTCACATCTGTTACTATATGTTATGAGAACTATGTGAATTCTCCCTCAAACCGTAGGCGAAGGAGTATTTTTCCTTAGACAGGATGTACACAGAACGCAGTTTGTAAACTTTGAATTCAGGTCTAGCAGTCAGTTGGTTTAAAAAGTATACGGACTCAGAAATTAACCCCCTATTCGCTAGCGAAACAGTGTTATCCGGAAACGAAATCATTCTGCATTTCTACGCTGCATCCTTGATTTATAAATGATCCGGTAGAAAAGTGGCCGCTTAAGGAGTTCACATTTTGATCCTCAATGCTGATTATCTTTTTAAATTCAAATATATTTTAAGATAAGAAGGCACAAAAAGCTATTTCCTGTACTCGGTTCGTAGGAAACTACACCTGCTTTACATTATATACTTAAAGAAAGGGTATCTTTCGGTTTGAAAACAGTTTGTAAACTGGCAAATAATTTTGAAGCCTATTGTCTGCTGCAATTGAATTCAAGGCTTACAAACTGCGCACTATGTACAGCTTGTTTAAGGAAAAGTACATTTTCACTTACGGTTTGAAGAAGAAGTCACATAGTCATCATACAAGGTTGCCATAAATGGATATGATGCAGTACAGTGGTCGCCGTTGACCACGTAATTTTCCTTAATTTGTATAATTTTTATCATTTCTCTAATACCAGTGTGAATGTATTCACGAAATCATAGAAATAATAATGAACGGCATAAGGCCTATTAAGTAATTAAAATAACTATCGGAATTACTAGGTGTTCGTCAAGGAATATAAAATGTTCTCGATAATGCCGTGGTTCTAGAGACGTAAAAAGAGCTCTTAATTCGAACAGTAAATTTAGATATTGCATTAAGTTGAAAACTTGAAGTAACCACTTTCTTTATAATAAAAGAATGTTTCTTTAGTCAAAATATTATGTAAAGTATGTTCTTACCGGTTACTTATTTATTGAATGTCATCGAAAAGTGTCATCAAATTGCTTGTTTTACTATCTACACTGATTAATACAATTTGCGCATCTGTTCGACGTTCACACCAAAACCTTTAAAATCAGGTATATACAAAGAGTATTTACCGAAAGAAAGTGTTTTTGGGGATATTAATTCTTAGAATGATGACCATGTTGCTTCTTTGTAGAAATGCCTCGAAACAGCGAACCACATTGTCAAGAGTAAATCATATCAGCAGCATAACTCTAAAACTACTATTTCTAAGATTTATAAAAAACTTTCCATTAAAGGTTACCCCTTAGAAATTGCTTTGATTAGATATTCGGCTGACGAAATTCTGTGTATATTCAATTTCTCCAACGTAATGTCACAATAAAATTAGAGAATTTTGAGAATTTTTTTAAGTTTTCTGAAGATGAACGATTCAATTTGACTGAAAATAAAAGAACTTTTATTTCTCTTTATGATGGTTTACCTTCCGCATATGTAGATTAATTCCACTTTCAGATATATACTGGCAAATTTAAAAAAAATCGGACCATATACATTGCCATTTCTTGAAGAACTTATTATTTGTTCGTCTGTTCCGTTTCTAAATAAAGTAAAAGGGGATTGTAAAGTATACAAAAAAACTATTTTCTTCATGACTTACTTTTAATAAAGCATTATTTGTGTTAAATCTACGAAAAACTGTTAGACATTTGGCTTTTATTGAAGGACATTTTGGGTTTATTGCTGCATTCAAACAAACACTCTTCTGTTATTCCATTTTGTGCAATAAAACTTAACAGGATAGCTAAACATAATTTCTTAAACACAAGTGTTCAAATTTACTGCAAACAAATTTGGTGCCTTTAACTTGGCTTCACTTCAATCTGAACAATTTTGGATAAACTTTTCCAGTTTTGGAAGGGATATCTTCCATACCTATTATGCTTATTTTGGAGATCCTTCTTAGTATTATCAACTTTAACGTGCGGTTTGGTTCGCTCTTTCGTAATAGCATAGAACATTCCTTCTATATGACCCTACTCCCAATTTTCCCAAAACTTATGGTTATTTCTCTTAATAAACCTAACTAAAATGATGATTTTACTAAGTAAAAGGCTTTTGCAGAATTCAACAACCTGAATGAATCACAATAGTGTTTTCAAATATACGCCAAAGTGGCCAGGCAAATTTCATAATTAGCGTTGCATGGTCTTCAGCGGATACTGTGCACATTATGGGCAGCATCAATAAATTGACGGATACGATGTATAATGAATAAACACCGCACAATCGTTAAAAAGCTCATAATTAGAAACTTTTTTTAAAACCGAATAATCAACTTTCTTTAAGTATAAAATGTAAAGTGGGCGTACAATGCACACTACCTAGGTTGCCATTTTGTAAAGTGCCCTTCCGTTAGCGGTCAGAAAGAAGCTCTTTAAAAAGCCGGCGCCCTATTGTGACTGGAATGACTTCAGAAAAGATTAAAAGATAATCAGTATTATGAGCTTACTCAATGCTGATTTGCGATTTGGGCCTGTTGGCCTTTGTCAAAGTGAATACTGGCTGTTATCGATCAGCAGTTTAAAGATGTGGCTGTCAGTGTTGGCCTTGGGCTGATCGATTTTTCTCCATTCACTGTCTGGCCTTGCGTGTGGATTTTGGCCTGGCGTGACGGGAACTGGTGGTCTGTTCTGTCCCTACGGTAGAGGATACTGGTAATCCTGCTCCCTCTTAAGGTGGTTTCCTCGCAGGGCCGACTTCGGCTGAAAGTCCTGACTTCGGTTTGACCATGCCCTTTCCTTTACTAACGTAATGGCGCAGGACTTTGTGGGCCGCAGAGCGGTTAAGATGACTGTTGACAGAATTGACGTCTGAGTATCATGCGTCAAGCGTCAATCTTTCAGCTTTTGAGGCTCTTCGGTCAACAATGTCATTCCTTGAATATCGAAGTCGTGGCCGGTCTCTTCGATAGGTGTGGCCAGCTTCAAGTTAGGATCTAGTCTCCGGACAGCTGCTTAGTGTTCTTGCAGGCGGGTCTGCAATGTCCGTCCTGTTTCTCTAACATAATTATTGTCTCCATCGTTGCAACATATTTTGTAGGGAGCAGTTTGTACTAAGGTTGAATCACGCGGTGGCGTATTGTCGCCTGAGGTCGATGGGCTATGACTACGACAGTGGGTTCATTGTCTGTGGGCGGGCCTTTTATATGACCCAAGGCTTGCCACACATATCGAAGAGACCGGCCATGACTTCAATATTCAAGGAACAGCATCGTTGACCGAGGTGCCTCAAAAGCTGAAAGATTGACACTTGACGCATGATACTCAGACCTCAATTCATTCAACAGACATCTGGAGTACCTGCGGCCTACAAAGTCCTGCACCATTACGTAAGTAAAGGACAGGGCACGGTCAAACCGAAGTCAGGATCAGCAGGCAAAGTCGGCCCTGCGAGAAAACCATCTGAAGAGGGGGCAGGATTACCAGTATCCTCTACCGTAGAGACAGAACAGTCCACCAGTTGCCGTCACGCCAGGCCAAAATCCACACGCATGTCCAGACAGCGAACGTAGAAAAACCGATCAGCCCAAGGCCAACACTGACAGCCACAAAGTTAAACTGCTGATCGATAACAGTCAAAAAATCGCTTTGACAAAGGACAGCAGGCCCAGCTGTCCGAAACCTTAGAAAATTTTTAAATTTATTCTGGTAAACAGAAGATGAGTTATAGTACTGGATGACTTTGAGGCAGTTGGCCTTGAACAAGGACGCCTGATAACGAAATGCCGGGCGTCGGCTACACCACAAACGTCCCAGGCAGGTGCAGTGCTCGGCTTGAACGTTCGCGTTTATTACAATTTCTCACGGCCGACAAAGTGATTGCTCAGATCCATAATTGCGCCGGAGTAGGACGTGTGCAGGCCTGAAGATGACAACAATTTTCACTGCAAGAGTCCAAACCGACCCCTTTGTTTTCATTTACCCTTTTTATCGATAAAGAAGAAACACGTTCGAAATCCGGATGTTCACCTTGTTTCACGCGTAGGCGAATACCTTGACGGCAGCGAAGTTGGACTCATGACCTGTTTCGTAGATGTGAGCTGCAACTTGTAATACTTCATCGCCTAGTCGCACGGCCAACTTGTGTTTATGTACGCGCGATCTGCGCATGCTTTCAGTTTGGCCTGTGTAGTTACAAAGACAGCTTAGGCATGGGATGTGATAAACTATCCAAGATTGTTCATTCGGTGTTAGTCAGTCTTTTATTTTTATCATCCTACTGCGCGTGGTAGCTTTGGGTCTGTATGCAATTCCAACACCTTGTCCCACAGCAATGCGCTCAGTCGCTTCTGGGACAACCCTTATGTATGGCAAAAGGTGCCATATCCTCGGTGGGTTTTTGAAGAGCGCTAATATTTTCCATTTTTAGCAAGGATTGTCGACGCGGGTCAGGAAGATGATCGGGAAAATCTGCGTCCATAAGAGAGAGAGAGAGGATATCATCTAAAACATCCGATGATCGTTAAAACCCATTGAGCTCGCGGTTACTACTTGTTCCATTCGTTTTGAACTCAATAAACACTTATTGCGACGTCATCCCTTATCAGCTCCTGTGTCGAATGCTTAATCGACAACATAAGGTTTCCATGCCGCTTCAGGCGACAGATCACGTCGAGCAACAGTCGGGAAGCTTCCCTGAAGAGATGATCAGTATTTGTGACAAAAACTAGTCCCACAAGAAAGGATAGACCCGGTGCACCTACTACAACATATTTTAGTGCAAAGACTCCCCGGTCTTTAAAGAGCTTTTGTGCAATTAAGCAAATAGAACGCGAGCTTAGTCAAACAAGGAAAGTGACCCCCTACTGTCTTCCGATCAAACGCAAGTTCAATATGGAAGTAAACGTTAAAACACGCGTACATTTAATTTCCTATCTGATGAAATCTAAGGATTTTACAAGTTAATCCCTCTCATGCAAAATCAGGCCACGCTTCGGCCCTTAAACCTTTAAAGTAATAAACAAATGGAAGGACGTATTGTGGGTTATTAAGTCATGCTTCGCTGTTTAGGAATATCAGCTTTTTAGAAAAATGCAAAAATTATCTAAAGTGAAAATCGGGCGTACTAGATAAACACACATTTTAAATGTAGCGAAACCCTTTTCATAAAAATGAGTGAATTAAGCTGCACAGGTAGAATAACGTTGAAAAATGACCATTTTCTAAAATATTTGAATATGTATTCTTCCATAGTACGCTCAATGTAAGGTGCGGCTGTTGTGGAACAGGTTGAGATCTTTCTTGAAATGACAATTAACTTTGTACGGTCTTCACTAGCTTCATTAGATTGGTCATGCATAATGAGTACACTCTACGCGCTTACCAAAAACTTGAAAATAAGATATTTCTTGAAAGTATTTATCGAAACAACGAGTTTTTACACATTCTTTCTGTTTCAGCTGACTGTTTGGGTCACGGTTTTAGAATTACCCAAAAATATCAACCTATTGCTGAGCGGAATGATTCTCTACAACGAAAGTCGCGAATAAATATGCACAATATTAATAAAAATGTTTCTATAAAAAGCTACCTATTGAAAAAGCACTTGTATTAAATATTTCGGTTCAAATGTCCACGTGCTTCACCTTTTTTGAAGATAAAGTCAGGAGCAGCCTTTGAAATTGTGGCCCTAAAAATGCGGGATATATCTTCTACTGAAAACGATAGAACTCCCTTTTTATATGTATGCTGAAGCAATTTCCAGTATATTTCTTTACTTCTAGGCTCAGTTCGAAGATAACAAATACAGAGCAGAGTGGCAGAATGTCAACGAAGATGTTGAGAAAACTAATAAGCTTCTGCTCGTTCCGATTCATTTTTTCTTTTCATTTATTCTGCTCCATAGCGAGAACATGTTTGGACATCTTGTGCACAGGGCCTGTCGGAGAAATTTGACAACATGTCGCGAATGCTTGTATATATGCTCGTTTACGGTCGTTATTTTCTGTGGGATAAACCATGTTGCAGCCTTATAAGTGTAGTACTTAATTTTATGGCACTACATTTAGCAGACTTCAGAAGTCCAGTTTGGCGAGTATACGTGTACTTTCGACAAATTCTCGTCAAGCCTTACATGTTTATGGAAACTGAGTGCGAGTTTAAACGTGTTCGTCTTTTCGGACAAGTGAGTAGTGAGAATGGGGGTGGGGGTCGATAAGCAAAGGCTGGTTGTAAGGGTAGGTTTTGATGGAGCAGTCTAGGCGAGGGAGTAGAAAGACAGACAGCATGGGTGACCGCATGCCGCTCAGTGACTGTGGGCCATGCCAACTGTGGGGCTTGCAGGAAGTTCTTTTGAGCGCACAAAGCGGGCTTTATCAGCCTGATAGCGGTCACTTCTGCTGTTACTAGCAGGCGCTGACCCAGGGACTTCGGATAATTTGATGGGACCCTGTAGCTCACTCGGAAAGCTTAGTTGGGGTCCACCCGATGTCCGGAATCGACCATGTGCGCCAGAATAGAGCTGTTTATGCTCCTGACTTCACCTTTTCTTAGCCATGCCGGAAGGTGTTCCTTTATACTTTTGGATAGGCGCCGGCTCGTACGGCCAATATAACCGGCTCTACAGAAACTTGGAATGTAAGTTTTTTCAACCTTAATTCGCCTTCTTTTTCCCGACAATAATGCGTTATCTGATAATTGCACTACCTTTCATTCCATGAACGCAAAATAAAACTTTATGTGCTCTGAACACGTATAATTACGACGTTTCTGGTCTTTATAAATGTTCTTTTATAGTGCAACACAGAAAAAAGACGTTTTTTTCCGCAGCTTTAATAGAGTAGGAAATTCCTAGAATATCAACAAACAGTGGATTTGGCCCGATTCCGCCCCCATCTGCCTCCAGTATGCTGTTCTGGACCGAACTCTTTTCGAGGAAGCAGCATTATGCGTCTCACGTCAACTCAACGAACAGTGTAAAAACATTAGTAGATAGGTATACACCGATCAGATACAGGACACACGCATTCCGGTTTTTGAAATCCAGTGGTTTCGGGCACTCCCAAACCTTTTGCCACATGGCTAATTGTAATGTAACTAACTAAGTTTCGCTTCTATTTGTGTTACATTGAAGGATTTTTACCGTGAAACAAGAGAATTCACAATGACCATTTCTGCCTCATTAGGCGCCGCCGGCTGGATATACTCCACTCAAGTGTAGCAGCGAGCACTTCCGCCACCCTCGAAGGTGTGTTAAATTGCCCACGCAAATTTTGTAGTTACACTTCTTCAGATACGCGATTTACGATAAAAACAGCGAAATCTCATGGTGGGGAACACGGTGCGTTGGCTAAGCTACGTTTTTGACAAAAGAAACATGAAAAATACAACTTTACAGGTAAGCATATACAGCCTCAGTAAGGCTTCGTCCCTTAAGAACGCAGTAGTTTACGAATGTCTTTGATGAGCAGTTGTGAACTGCTATCTTTTTTAGCTATAAGCCCTTTTGTTTATGCTCATTTTGAATCCATACCTGGGGACACAATGGTTCAAGCAAAACACTTGTTCAATTGATGTACTTGTGGCGACCCTCGGATCAACGCCACTATTGCTGAATCCTGGTTCTTTCGCCCGCCAAGGTTGCGGTTGCGCCAACTATCTGCACGCCTGATAGCCAGCTTTTCGTGCCTTGTCGTGCCACCCGCATGGTCCGTCTCTACTTCGTGTCAATGCCTTTCGTCTAGCGATCCGTGCACCATTTTCTGATTGGCTGGAGGACGCCCTCGGATCTTGTTACCCTGCGCAGAGGCACAGAACATGGATACAACGAGTGCTTTGCCAACTTTTGGCCGCTCTTTTTTGCAGAGCCTTTTGTTAGCTCCTTTCCTACGGTACACTGTCCAAACTTATTGGTCTTACCTGACTTCTGACTTGGGAAACCTTCTGTTTTCGTCGATCACTGAATTCGAAATATTCATTCGATTGTTTAGGCTATTCTAGGTGGCCATACGTTCCGACATTTTTTCTGTCAACTGTAGGGTTCTCTAAATTATTTTGGAGAAATAAATAGATTTGCATGCGGCCTTTGGGTTGTCGACAGATAGCTGCATCCTGGTCAATTCCAGTCTGTTCTGATGATACTAATGTCACTTAATCACAAACTTAACATCGAAGAAAGTTTGTTGCATTCTTAGCATAAAATTTCCGTCTATTTGAAATTCTGTAATTCCTCATAATTGACCTTTCTGCCAGTTTTGTCTCATAGTATCCTTAGTCGATATCAAAACAGAAAGCGGGCAGTAACAGTCTTAGATATGTAGAATGCCCAAAAACTTATAAATATTTGGCCACAGTAGTTTGTGTACTAAGTTTCAGCATTTTTTCCCATGGAAACAGTGGGTTTAGGGGTGTTATGGGTGAAGAAGTAGGATAGACAGTGAAGTACATTTAAGGAACTGCTACATGCATTCGTATTTTACTGTATTTAGAAATGCTGCTGCTTTATATCCTTAGATCTTTCCAATCTGTATTTTCGTTGAACGTATTTCAGAAAAACCCAATTATCAAAATGCGGATTTCTTGAAATTCCAAAAATATTGAAAGGGTGGTTAGGAGGTCGTCTACTTCAACTTACCTGAGGTGCAACTTACCATTATGTAGTTAGATTAGTAGAGGCCGCGGCGCGAAACGCTGCGCAAACCTTCAACTTGCATGCGACACAACTTACTCCCAGTGGCCGCGGGAAACAAGTTGAACTTCATGTTTTCCACTTTCTGCTATCTGCAGAAAATTTCTTTTTCTGCCTGTCCTATGTCCCCACCCCCAAAAGCCCTATAACCACCGTACCCATAGGAAAAATGCTGGGACTAGGGGTATATGAGGTACACTGCTTAAACAACGTTTACAAAATATTTCATTTTGAATGTTTTGGTAAACACATAAAATATAATCATTTTTTATGACCAATAGACTCAAGCCAGTGAAAATCGTAAGTCGTATTTTCGAGAACAATCTAAACCTCGTCGTAATTGAAATCCCCAAAATAGCTACAAAGAAATATGCCGGAAGAACGTTTCTCTTAGGATGCACAAAATAGTATGTTTATGATTTCAGCTGGCAATCCCATTCAACTCGTATTATTCATTGTCTAGCATGTCTGCCTACGAAATATCTTACTCCGGTGACTTCTCAATCGGTGCATCAAGCGAAAATCTTGTTTCCTTAGTCCAACGTAACTCATACAATGCATAACCAACAATTAACATTTCTCGTGAAACCGTATTGGAATACATACTCGATTTTTGTGCTGTTCGGTAACAGCACAAGTTACATTGCACATAGTATGGAAGTATAGTAGTTAAGGCTGGAGACTGTTAACCCTAACAGCTACAATCTTCCACGCCCGGTTCCTTCGGATATTAGAGAATTCTTGGAAGGCCAGAGTTGAAGAGATAGTTTACTGTGTACACCTAAGAACGGAGAGTGGATGTAGAGAAGTCGGACCTCGGAGCACACGTCATTCCGCTGGAGCGCCGTGGTCCTAAGTCACGTCTAGTGGCCGAGAGTAGGGAAAAAGGACTTGTTCTAGTGGTGCTTGACGGCCGAGAGAACCTAGACACACGTGTGTGTGTCCCAGTGGAAGTAGGTCGTCAAGTTTCTGCAGGTCAGCGCGACTGGAAGCGCTGACTGAGGTATTGGATGACCTTCAGGCAGCTGGCGTTGCACAATGACGCCGGACATAGCAATAGAGAAGGTGGAACGCCAGAGACCGCTACAGAAGCATGTGTGTTCAGCAATCCTACAGAACGATTACTAACAACGTATTTCTACTTATGCTGCCCTACGTACTCGTTTTTTGCATGAACATGTTTTCTTTATATTTAAAACTTAAACATACTTGGTACGTCCAGCTTCCAATTTTTCGGAATCTTCCACTATTCTAAAAAAGACGTTGGTTTTGCTAAACCACGTAATATTACTTGATAAATCACAGTATGCCCTAGCTTTAAGAAGATTCATTACTTTACTGCTGTGAGACTTTGGGGTAGCAGGGAATACCTCGGAAAAATCCTTATTTTTCATCAGATAGACAGCCCACTGTACTTATGTGTTCCGGCCTTCAAGGCTTGCAGTTAGACGTCTTTACTCGCGCAATGAAATCATAGGGCGAGTGC
>JAYGXS010000010.1:3774517-3788240 GCA_036362985.1 Ligula intestinalis
AAGGCCAGAGTGGTAGGAACAGTATATTGTGAACACAGTGGGATGGAGAATAGATGGAAGACATCTAACTTGAGAACACAGGACCAGCCAGGAGAGCCAGCCTGGTCCAAGTGCCAGTGTTACAGCAGTCAGGCCAGTGGACAGAGAAAAATAGCGTTTATTGGCTGTGTCGCCCTTGATGGTTTTTGGCCAGACAGACAGATTGTGTCGGTAGCGTGGGCAAGCTTGCTATTCGTCGCCGGCCCTAAAAGGCATATATGCGGCAACTGTGATTGGCTGATCCAGGCGTCGAGACTAACGCCCGTGAGACTTCGGGAACGTTCATTGCGATGCGAGCTAGTCACAAGAGGCCTCTGTTATCTTAATTAGTAGGAGTTGCTGTTACAGATTTCACAGTCTTTTCAACTTACCTCTTAGTTCAGTAAAGCGATTAGAATCCGCTTTAACGTATTTCCCACTGTGCCTGCAGTAAACATGCACAGTAATCAAGCATTACACATTTAATCCTGAATTACATAAGACACTTGGGCTAGGAGATTTGCCTCTGGGCGACATTACGATGAATCTCTACCGGATCTTTTATGCGAACTTTTATCAAGATTTACCGTGACGGTGACGAGATAGCGACAGCAAGCATCCCCAGGCCACGCCGTCACGAGACGACGAAACTTTGTGTCTTCACACCTACCAACAAAACACGAAGCAGGGACGAAAAAGCGACAAAAACTAATTCATCGGTCTCCTTCCTCACCCCTTTTCCCGCTCTGGTCCCTGTTTGATCACTTAACGCCTCTCCCCCCTCCACCTCTAATTACCACTGATTGGTTGCTTAAACTTTTATTAACTCTACCCGCCCTTATATTATTGTACTAGCGCGGAAGCCCTGCTTCACCTTGGGCTTCCTTACATGTTGTTGTCCCTTATGTATGAGAACCCCTTAAAATGATTATGAAGTAGAAGATGAGAATGTCAGAATTTCTGAGGTCGTTTTGACTCGATAAATAGTATGTGGATGCTTAGAAGGGGTAACTGCGCAGAAAGTAGTGACGGAAAATCGCAAAATAACTGAGAATATTCAGTAAATGTCTAAGTCCGACGGCTGCGGAAATATCGTTTGCTCATTAAAATTACGATAAGTACAGTGGCTAAGTCCTGCTTGATCTCATTGAACGGGCTAGAGCATTGTTCAGAAGGACGAAGGCTAGCGATGGAGCAGCCAAGAACCACAAGCTTAAGTGAAAAAACTTTAGGTGTAACGGAGAGTTGACCTTGGGAAAAGCACGATTCTTCCAGGTGAATCCCGGCAACCTTGAAGGTTTGACCTTGGGACTTGTTGATGGACATTGCAAAGCAAACCTTCACTGGAACTTGAAGTCGTCGGAAATCGAACGGAGTATCAGATGGCACGATAGGAATGCGGGGGAAATAAACAGTTTCCCCTTTTGCACAACCGGTCATAATTGTGGCCTCTATCAGGTATGACATAAGCCGCTTCACAGTTAGCCTAGTGCCATTGCGTAGCCCTTGTGCATCGAGATATCTCATCAGCACAATTGGTGCACCAACCTTCAGAACCAGTTTGCGTGATGGAACGCCAGGTATTTTCAAGCTGTTCAGGAATCCTACTGGATAATTAACACAGTCGGAAGGGTCAACTGTTGTGTCGGATGATTTATACAGCTTTTCTTCATCTGGAAGAAGACGGCTAATTCTGTCGTTAATGGCATTGAAAAATTTGTTTGCAGGAGCAAGAATTCCTCGTTCGCATAGCCACTTTGCGTCGGAAAAGTTGATTAGAAGATTAGGGAAAACTTTGTCTCTAAGGCCTTCGCCACTGCTCAACAAATTCGCAACCAAAGTAATGGGGATGTTTCCGTTTGCATCGGTTTCAATTTTTCCTTCTCCAATCTTCAAGATGTAAGTTGAGAATTCGTCGGATTCATGGGCATTGTAGATGTGTACCCTAATATTAGTCGTGAGTTTTAATGTCTTTACCGTTGAAAATAGCGGTGAATATTTCAGGCAGAATTTTACCTGGTCACCTCTGGTACCCCTTTGATTCACGGGTAGTGTCTGGCGGAAATAAGCAGACAAAACCATTATGATGCCACCAAACGGTAGGTTCATCTCTGTGGCATCAAGCAACTTTCTATCTAGCGCTTTCAGAGCAATTCTGTTGGCCATGGTACACTCATCCCAAATTATAGCTGAGCACCGTTTTAACAATTCAGATGAGCCACTTCCTCTGCTTATGTGGCATGTTGCGGTACCGTCGTCAGGTTACCTCAGGGCGTGAAGGCGTGGCAGACAGCCGGATTACTGTGGAGGGGGGTGGCCGCGACTGCCTAAACTTAAGTATGGGGGGCGCAAGCGGTAGCAGGCCAAGTGATTTACGGTCAGTGACTGTGAAACTGCTGTACAGGCAGCCGTTTTAGCCTTTACTGCATTGACGGGAGGCAGTGGCTTTCGTTAATCGGGAAGACCCTAGCCCAGAGGTCGGCAACCTTTCTGACTCAGAGAGCCAAGACAGTAAATGTTCGGAAACATATTTCAGTGAGAGCCATAGAATATATTTGAAGATTAAATTCAATTAAATATGAGTAGAATAAGCCTCTGGATTTATTCTTTTAAATAATGTTCTTATAATGCTCATTGTTAATGCGACTTCTGGTGCTACATGCATTCGCGGATGGCGTTGTAGTCTGGTTGGTAGTTGGTGAGGTTAAGCTTCATGCAAGCGTTGCGGTTTTCATCCGTTAGACGTGATCGTAGGGTGAACTTGATGTATTTAAGCTTTGAGAATGACTGCTCACATGCATACGTAGATCCATACGACCCATTCGTCCTGAAATGTACGATACTCCTCATCTCCTTCTATTTTCGCCATCTTCTTTGTTGCAGGCGTTAACTTTGGACAAATGAAATAAAATGTATGTAGCGGTCAAGGATGTACGATCTACCATAATCACTACACTAAGAGGATGAAAGAAAGTAGTCACATTTTAGGAGCGATTTATTAGTACACAAGGCAATGTTCCGCAAATGGACTGTTTGCTTGCGTGTGATAAATGCGTCCGTCTGGGGAACATAAACACAAGGGACTATAGGTGACAAGGCGGGCTGGCGTATGTGCATCAGATAGCCTTGTCTGCCAGCGTGACCTTGACTAAGCTGACGTCAAATCTGGGGGCTGTCGCGCTTTAGTAGAGCATCTGTTATTTAACGAGCTTGTCGCGGCCCTTGGGACGCAAGAGAAAAGAGGTGCAGCTGCTGTCGGCTAGCCGGAAAGGGAACACTGTAACAACTGCTAGGTCAAACCTATGGGGGGCGAAGCGCCAGAGCTTGATCGAGATTAAGTTGATTCTAATACACGTCTCGGCTGTGGCACGTCATTGGAGGAACCAAAATCACAACATCTGAAGTCTCTAAATCTAAATTATCTGAAAGAGCCAGACGCAATCATCAAAAGAGCCACACCTGACCCGCGAGCCATAAGTTGCCAACGCCGGCCCTAGCCGCTGCGATTTTCAGTCCTGGTTCCATGTGGGGGGGGGGCGGTAGCGAGAAATAGTGTATTCTGTACGGCGCTAGAAGAGAATAGATTGGAGGAAGTTGACAGTGCGACGACTGCACGACCACTCGCGAGGGTGGCGTCCGAAGTGTGGGAGCGCGGCAGTTGTCACAGTAAGGTTCTGTATGCGGCAGCCTTAAAGGTGATTGGCCAGACGTGACTGGGGCCGACAGATACTCGTGCACAGGTGCCACAGTCACGAGCTGGGTTGATGCAGCGTGTCAAATTCTCGGTTGCATTTGTGTTTGAATCATCTGGGGCCAGACACGTAAATGCCAGCTTAGCAACGCATTCGGATATCTGTTATGGTCGCTGCTGCCCGACGCCCTCCTAACTGTTGACGCCACAGACGAGGTCACTCAGAGCAGGACCTTGCGCGAATAAACTTTTCGACGTGCCTCCGACCAGACCGGTCTCGCGAGAAGGGGACCGTCCATGCCGGTGTCTACCCTCGCACCGTCCGACCAATCACCATCAAGGCCACTAAGACAAGGCGAGCATTCGGCAGCCGCCCGGGATGACTGACGCTAGACTCACTTGGCGGGGCGGTCGCGACAACGCCGCAGCGTCACATGATCCTCACAGTCGAATACCACACCAGACCGAGTCAACTATTCTGCTATTGATTCTCTACAGAATATGACCTTCCTACTATTCTGGCTTTCCAAGACTTCCCTCATCTCCTAAGGAACCGAGCCTGGAAGATCACAGCCGTTAGGGTTAACTTACTTACCCTTAACACCTTCTGATATATCGATCTCATATAAATTGGTCGCGGAGACATTCTTTGAATGTATCAACGGTGTCTTCCCGGACATACGACTGATGATAGAGGAGGAAGAAATCAGACGGCTGGCCTTCCTTGATGTCGTCGTCTGCCGCAAAGATTGTGATGGCTTAGAGATAAAAGTGTTCAGGTGTGGCAGACGGCCACAATGCCTGTCCCTCCTCTTTGTTTTTCAATGCCCGTGACCCTCAACGTCATGTGTCTTCACAGGCGGCTGTTCCACTCTCTGACCTGAAGACCACTACACCGATATTCACTCACTCACTCACTCACTTACTCACTTACTCACACAGGTGCTCTTCATCCGCGTACACACGCACGTATACGCGTGCCCAGCTAGTCGCGGTTTGTCAAGTTCCACTCAAATTTGGCCAGCCGCGGCCACTCAGCAGGGGGGCCTTTCCTTCGGACAATTGCAACACATCAATAGCAAACAACTTGAACTCACCTCACAATCCTAATCAAGCAGCTGCTACCACTTGCTGCTCTCACTTGCTCTCTCAGGTCTGGCTGGACGCAGTCAGTGGCCACTGCCACTTGGGACAGCAATTAAGAGTTCCGTACACAATAAACCACCCCTTCTGGTGACTTCTGTCTTTTAACTTCCAACCTGGGGTTTCGACCTGATGATTGTAGTGATGCGAGTACAACCGCTACTTAGACCCCTACACAGTAAAGCGACAAACACGATGCAAGTACTGAGCTTCATCAGCAACCACCCAATCAGCCACAAACGCAGTTGCCTAAGGATGCTCTATCGGTGTGGATATAGAATATGGTGCAGTGGTGGACAAAGCAACTACTTCGGCGAAACTGGAAGACTTCTCAAGACGAGAAAGAAGGCGGGTCGAGCACCAGATCAACTGATTTATTGTTCTGAGCATTCGAACACTTCTCAAGACGCAAATTGCCGAACACACGACGGCAGTGTGGAGGAATGACCCCAATCCTCAAGCTGTGGCACTTTCGACGAGACCTGGCCACAACTTCAAATTTGATGAGGCCGAAATTCTCGCGAGAGATGACAGTCGTGTGTGCCGTGAGTTACTTGAATCATGTTTCACGACTCCCAGCCCATAAACAAATGCAGCAACCTGCGAAATCCATATCCGGTGCTAGGACTCAATTTGGCCACAGCAAGTCGCCACTGGGGGGAGGCACAGGCCTATAGCGACCCATTTCTTAGTCATGCTTTCCTCACTCGACGCGCGGACTAGGTCAGGTCTGGCGTGACACCACGCATTCGCAAGACACCATAGTCAAAGCCTCACCCAAGGTCATTCTCTGTCTGGCTCACTGGCCACGCACTTCACAAGGCCAGTGTAGGGGGAGCTGTTAACGCTCAGTCACTTTCAGAGCCGACGACTCACTGTTCGGTTGCAGACTCTCTGGACTCCGGCTCATTCATGGCTGGCCTGCACTCGTCTGGAAGTCACTTCTCCTATTGCTTACATACTACGCTTGTTCCTACCTTAGTAAATTCTCCCTGACACTATGATCTCTCACGCCTTATCCTATTCCACTAGCTTATACATGTTGGGATACGTTCTCTCGTCTATTATCTGGCTGGAACACATTGTATCCCACATTGTTGACCCCGATGCTTCTATATTCGACACTCGACTCCGACGTTTCTCCAGCCTACAAAAACGACTCCGACGTTCAATTCACTCCACTTAATTCTACACTTTCGATTCCGACGTTCTCAGCACTCTATCGCAATGGTGACCCGATTATCTTCATCGCGCCTTCAACTCCATTTACCTGCTAAAAATTCCAACACTCACTCCTACCATCGTTCCGACTTACTGGAGTGCGTTGACAGGATGTCCTTCCCTCATACCTTCTTGCCAACTCACTGGTAAGGGTGACGGGATTATTCAAGGGCCTTCTTTTCTTTCAACAAAGCACCGACTTACTGGCTTTCGTTGACGAGCTATGCTCTCCTCCTATCAACCTGCTGATTCATTTGCATATATTGTCGACATTAAGCGGTCGATGAACATGCTTTCATTATGTGGTAAACCCTTCTTATTCACTTATATATCCACAACTTACCTATATTACTATTTATACTCAATTTTTCTACACTGATCCTATTTGGTACGAATTTTTGTGACCGTTACCAATTTGTACTCTACCCTTAACATACCCACATTTTCCTCCCATCAACATTTTTGAACTCCGTTCTCCTGGGAGGGGGAGTATTGTAGCGACCCCCTTTCTTAGTCATGATTTCCTCGGACGCCGCGTGGACTAGGTCATGTCTGGCGTGACCACCACGCGTCCGCAAGACACCATAGTCAAGGCCTCCGTTCAAGGTCACTCCTGTCTGGCTTTCTCAAGACGGTCTAGCTTCACTAGCCAATCAATTCTCAAGGTGAGATGTTTACACGCAGTCACTTCCAGAGCCGACGACTCACTGTTCGGTTGCAGACCTCCGGACCGGTGATCGACTTGCCGGAATGCGACTCTGGACTGCACTCGTCTGGAAGTCACTTCTCCTATTGCTTACATACTACGCTTGTTCCTACCTTCGTAAATTCTCCCTGACACTATGGCCTTCCACGCCTTATCCTATTCCACTATCTTATACATGTTGGGATACGTTAGATCGCCTACTCTCTGGCCGGACCACATCGTGTCCCACAGGCCATTACTTCGTCTAACGCCGAGGACAGGGAGCCAAATGGCCGAGCAGTCATCACGTCCGAGCGCTTGCGTCCTAAGGACATGAAGGCGTTATTTTACTCCACACTGTTGTGGGATACGAAGTAGTCTGGTCGGATATAAGATTATAGAACGTATCCCAACGGTTATAAACTAGTAGATATGATAAGGCGTAAAAGGCCAGAGTGTTAGGGATAATTTAATTTAGTTTAGATGGAGCCCAGACGAGTGCAGTCCAGCCATAAATAGGCTGCTCCAGAAGTGTCTGATCGTAAACAATCCCCGCACTATGGTCCTTTGTAGACAGGCCTTGAGAAATCGTTGGCCAATGAGGCCAGACACGTCCATGGCCTTGACACGTCTGGTGCGCGCGAGAGCCAGACTTGCGGGACATGCACGTGTTAGAATACAAGGTCGTTACACATGCCAAGAAATATCAGATTCGCCTGTCAGCCGAAAATGTGTTTTTCACTCAACCCTTTACTTCAGTATTCACCCTCTATTTGATCAATATTCTGGGATTTGTGCATGATGTGCAAGTAAGAAGTGTGTAGTAGTCACTGCTGCCCGCCGCCCTCCTAAATCTTGACGCCACAGACAAGGTCAATCAGAGTGTAGGACCTCGAATAAAGGCAGTTTTTACCTGCCACGGGCCAGACGCCAACTGACGCGTGCCCGAACGCACGCACCATGTCTCCCCTTTTCTTGCCTCAACCCACAATGACTTGACCTCAATCCGTCCAATGAGATTCCCACTTTAGAAGATTGGACTCAACCTCTGAGACACAGCGACAATTGGGTGTCTGCCTCCAGGCGTCCCTCCGGACCCGACCCTAGTAAGGAACGGATGCACTAGTATGTAGCGACCTCTTATTCTAAACCATGGTTTACTCACATGATTGTGGGGCATGACCCGCGTGTCTAGCTTTCGTGCCTACCAGTCCGTGCACGCTAGACAAAGTCAAACCCCCGATTAAGGTCACGGACCTGTCTGGCCAACTGGCCAACCACCTCCCTAGGCGAACTCACAAACGCACCTTAGATGTGGTGACGGCTTATTCTCAGACACTCCCGGAACAGGCGACCTACTGCCTATTGCAGACCTCCAGACCCGGCGTTTACACCGACCGGAATGTGACTCTGGACTCCGGCCCGCCCATGGCTGGAGTGCATTCGTTTGGGAGTCACTTATTCATTACTTATATTCTACTCATTCAACACTTCATTAAATTATCCATAACACTCTGGCCTTCCATGGCTTGTCCTATTTACTAGTTCATAACCGTTAGGAAACGTTCTATCGTCTATTATCTGGCCGAGCTCTTTCGTATCTCACAAGTCCGCGAGTCAAACTTCCTCCTAACTCTTGTGTATACAATGTTTTGTTCCTAACACTCTGGCCTTTCCACGGTCTTCTCTCTCCTCTCCTAAGGAACCGAGCCTGTAAAATCGCAGCCGTTAAGGTTAAAACTACTAATCCTTAACACGACGCGGCAAGGGCTCAGGTGGGCACGTGGGCGTGTGGGAATGTATGCACCCTACGCTTTTTAGTAACCTTGGTTACCGGAACAACGTGGCATTCCAGAATGTATCGATAAGGAGGCGTCAACCGACAGAGCCCCACTGAGGCATCATGGTAACGGAACAGAGCGATAACTGTGGAGGGGAGCATTTACTTGGCTCCTTCTAAATAGGGTTTCTATGGTACTCCCACGCACATGAGATCAACACCGCCCCTTTCTTTCATGAAAATCTGGTACGTTGTGCGGGGCTGCGTCATTTGCGATAAGCGTAGACGGACTATTTTGCCCTTACTGGGACGTCTCCTTTGGGGCACTCTTTCATGATGCTCGATTAGTAACTGGGACTTTTGTAATTCAAGTTCTCGAGTGCCTCGCCTAGGTCACAGCATGAATGAATTAGCGCTACATTTCAAGACAATTTCCCCGTTCTGGCAGACTTGTGCTGAATAGAGGAAAGTCGTTTAAACTCTGAGTGCACAAATGTATGCATCGAGAACTCTGATCTCGATAGCTTTCTCATGCGAGCAGGTATGCACTTCACAGCTTTGACAGGCAACCCTCGTGGGGGGGGGGTAAGGCGCGGGAATAGGAATTTCGTAACGTTTGAAGGTCAAGAGGTTTTAACCCTAACAGCTGCGATCTTCCGGGCCCAGTTCCTTAGGAGAAGGGGGAGAAGACGATAGGAAGGCCAGTGTTTGGAAGAGTGCATGTAGTGTGCACTGCCAGCCGACGCTCTCCATCGCTTTGTCCGGCGTCACTGTTCAAGGTCAGTTGTCTCAAGGTCATCCAATATCTCAGGCAGCGCTTACAGACGCGCTTACCTTCAGAGAGTTGACCTACTTCTTTTCGGACACACACACATGTGTCTAGGTTCTCGTGGCTGCCCAATCACCACTAGAATATGTCCTTTTTTCCACCCTCGGCCACCAGGCATCACTTTGGACCACGGCGCTCCAGCGGAAGGTCGTGTGCTCTGAGGTCAAAACTTTTTCCATCTATTCTTCGTTTCTCTGTGTACACAATAAACTATTCCTACTATTCTGGTCTCCAGAGACTTCTTCTCTACTAAGTAAGCATGGTCCGAAGATCGCAGTTGCTAGGATTTAACTTACTTAACCCCCTGCGACATGGATTCGGTACAGACGGGAAGGAGAATAGTCAGGACGAACTCTTGACTACCGCCAGGCGGGCGAGGTCCGGAGTGATGGCTAGCGGTAACCATGGCCTTTTGGTCGGTCCTGACGGATTTAGGTCACGCCACTGTTTTTGAGGCCAGAATGGGGGAGACACTAGGCGTGCATCCGCTCGTGCCTCAGTTTGCTTCGGGCTCGAGGCATGCCGAAAGCTGCCTTCACGCGATGTCCTGTGCTCTGGGTGACCCCGTCTGTGGCATCTAGATCTAGGAGGGAGTCGGGCAGCAGCAACCACTACAGAAACGCCACTCTCTCTCGCCCCTACAGGCATACAACCCTTGCGCTCCCTAAATGGGCCTATCGCAGGGGTTAAGTAAGTTAAACCCTAGCAACTGCGATCTTTAGACCATGGTTACTTAGTAGAGAAGAAGTCAGTAGAGGCCAGAGTAGTAGGAACAGTATATTATGCACACAGAGGAACGTAGAACAGATGGGAAGAGATTTGACTTGGAGAGCATACGACCAGTCAGGAGAGCCAGTTGAGTCCAAGTGCTGGTTTGACAGCAGTCAGGCCAGTAGACAGAGCGAGAGAGAAGGTTCATTGGCTGGATCGGCCTTGTGTTGACACCAGGCACAGGTGAATGAGGGGAATAGCAGCCACTTGGAACCCAAGATTTGAAGCATGGCGCCTTTCGCCTGAGCGCCCACTGCCACCCGCAGTCAGGCGCTAACAGCTGGCACCCGGTCTGTCTGCCGCTCAATGGCCTGAGGGACTTGCGAACACAGCCTTCTCGCCTGAGCCAACACTGCGCCCAGCCCGCGCAGTTCAACCAATCACCACCAGATTACTGAGACAAAGCATTTGGCGGCCGCCCGAAATTACTGCCGGTAGACGACACTTGGGATTCGGCCCTCGCGCGGGGGGGGGGTCGTCGCGCCGGTGCCCTCTCACACGGGTCTCACGGTCGGACGTCCTGCTAGATCTATTGGCCACTTTCTCCTAACACTTCTGTACACAATACAATGTTCCTAGCAGGTCTGGAAAATCGTAGTTGTAAGGGTTAACTGTCTCAGCCTTAACTCCTATACATAGGATGGACATAGTTGCGATCGATGGTCGAACTCCAGCTCTGATATTAACCTTAAGCGTAATACTTTTTACCACCCTAACCTTAGTCCCAATAACGATCCTAACCCCAATCCTAAAGCCTCGGTAATTTTTTCACAGGGATACGCATATAAGTGGAGTTTCCCCAAGCAAATAGCCTTCTAATTAACCACCAGAAGTCAGTCCAGGGTGTTTTTCGATTGAAACCCAGCCAGGAGTTTCCTTGGTAGTGGCGGAACAAAACTCCACATTTCCAGGTTTTGTCGACAGCGATTCGAGCTCGATCCGAGCTCGATTTGAGCACGATTAGGGTAAGGGTAAGGGTTAGGGATTAGGGTTATGGTTAGGGTCAGAGGTTAGGGTTACGGTTACGGTAAGGGTTAGGGGTTAGTGTTAGGGTAACTTTTAGGGCTAGGGTTAGGTTTAGGGTAAGAGTTAGTGTAAGTGTTAGGTTTTAGGGTTAAGGTTAAGATAAGCGTTAGGGTTCGAGTAAGGGTTAGTGTTATGTTTAGTGTGGGATAGTAATATCTTATGTAAAAAGCCCGAAGTTTCTGCTAAAAATATCTAAAAACGGCTTCAAAAAATCCATTATTACTGAGTTTTGGGCAAAGTTTTTGGAATCAAAATCCACATTTCCAAATTTGTCGACAGCGATTCGTGCTCGATTGGAGCTCAATTCGAGCTCGATTTTTTGCGCCTTTTTTCAACGTAGTTGAGCTCCATTCGGTAGGTTTGTTCGTCAGAGCAGTGCGTCTTTGCTCGACGTAGCAGACTATTGACGGCACTCCGTTTAAGGGAGATAGGGGTTGTTGCTCCCGTAGTTTAGAACAATTTCCGCATATCATATCATGCAAACCTCGAACTTTGAGTATTCTATGACCTTTTATCTTACCTTATCTCTTGCTCTCCTTGAATGCAGCCATTTTTCTGAAAGGTTTGGATATAACCCTTACAATAAAGCATTTATTGCTCTCTATCTCTCTCAAGTCTGTGTCTCACCATCATAACCCTGACCCTAACGGCCCCAGAGTTAACCGCAAAGCGGCTAGCATTGTGTGCGGCCGCAGCTCTCTGTTCCCGCCGGAGAGGGATGGTAATGTGGAGAAGAGGAGCCTCTTATCCCTACGCGCCCACCGTGGATTCCCTTGGGAATGGCGGTCTGCTGGTTGCAGGATGGAACAGGGGCGACTGCGTCCGGCCTTGCAGTTCCCACCAAGAGTCCGCGTTGGAACTCCTCCCTGCGACTTGAGAGCGCCCCCCCCCACCCCCCAGGTCCAGGTATCAGCGCGCGTTAGGGGCGTGCGAGGCCGCTGCCTCAGTCTAGCCTCTGATGCAGCTGACAGTTTGAGGTCGGGATCGATAATTTGACCTTCGGGCCTGCTTTTCCCATGAAGCTCACTGTTATGGGGGTGAGAAGTGCACGCTATCAGAGTCACGGCCGCAAGCCGTTTGCGCGCGCCGAGAGCTCGATTGACTCCCGCCCCCCGCGTGCACTGCATTGTTCCAGGCGTCCCGCAGCGTTGAAAACCACGCCAGAACTACCCCTCTCGTCTGATAGGCCAGGAACAGTCTAGAAGGACCAGCGCCTTATAAAAGGCTATACTGAACACGCTAATTCATACCCTTGTCTCTGTACCGTCTGGAATAAAGCCTTCCTATCAGAACCGCTCTCTTGGCTTCTTCTGCCTATTAGTCGGGTCTAAATAAACTGGGCTATAACACTCACAGCATTCGGGCTCCCAGTTCCCTTCCCCCCTCCCCTGACAACCCATCTGCGTCAGTAAATGTTGTCTGATATATTCTGTCTTCCTGACGTCTTACTCCTGCGTCCAGTCTACGCGACTGACACCCCTACAAAACGCTCGCATAGCGAAGAATAATAAATAATTGCAGTCTCAGTTCGACAAAAATTCCCATTTCGTTTACGATTGAAAAGTCGTATTGGCCTAACAACGAGACGTCTGGAGAGGAGGACACGCGAACACATACCAGCCTGACTAGGTTAAGGTGGAAATCGATCGATTTCAAGTTAAATCCTCGCACACTTAATCGATACGAATCACCCAGTTGACAGGTGAGAGGTCTTTCAGGTCATATACCAGGCACCAACACACTACTCTACAGGCCTGTGTAAACAGGTGACAGCCACGGCTGAGGCAGTGACAATTTTTTTTGGCAAAACCCGTTTTCTGCTGTCGAAAGACGCTGCTACATGCCGTCTCCCTCCCGTGGCCGACTGCATACAAGGATCCCACACCAGCAGAAGCCACGATGTCAGAAGCTACGCAGCCTGAAACCATACTATTGTGAGATACGATAGGGTCCGGCCAGATAATAGGCGATAGAACGTATCCCAAAGTTTATAAGCTAGTAGATAGGATAAGGCGTGGAAGGCCAGATTGTTATACATAATTTAATGTAATGTAATTTAAGTAATGAGTACGTGATTCCCAGACAAATGCACGCCAGCCATGAGTGGGCCGGAGTTCAGAGTCGCATTCCGGTCGGTGTAAACGCCGGGTCTGGGGGTCTGCAACAGGCAGTGGATCGCCTGCTCCGGGCAGTCGCCACCTTATGGTCCGTTTGTGACTTCGCCTAGGGAGGTGGTTGGCCAGTTGTCCAGACTGGTCCCTGACCTTAATCGGAGATTTGACTGTCTAGCGCGCACGGACCGATAGGTAATAAAGCTAGACACTCAGGTCACGCCCCACAGGCATGTGAGCAAAGCATGGCTTAGAAAAAGGGGTCGCTACACTCTCCACAGCCACAGAAAACAAGCCGTGCGACCACGCTGTTCACAGTCACAGAGAGCCCGCTGCGCGTATGACGTAGATCGTGGGAAGGCCCCTCCCCCGTTCCACACGCGTGACAAGCCAACGACCTCGGCATGCTGAGTCCGGCTCGCAGGAGACGAGGGAACCACGAGATGAC
>JAYGXS010000010.1:3803999-3819645 GCA_036362985.1 Ligula intestinalis
TAGTAGTAGTAGTAGTAGTAGTAGTAGTAGTAGTAGTAGTAGTAAGATACGCATCAGACTCACCGGTGAAGAAAAAAACTAGAGGCAGTGGTGGGTGTGTCATCACCTAACCCGAGGCCACCATTCGCTCCGGGGCAGCTAGACTCTGGGAGAGAGCGATGTCCTCACGCAGGTACTCAAACAGCTCTTCGTAGGCTCGATCTACATCGTCGTTGACGATGTACAGGTTGTAAATATTTCGGCCCTCCTTGCTGTAAGCAAAGTCCATGTCTACAGTCGCCTGCTTCAGACGTGCCTGTATCTTCTCTTCGGTCTCAGTACCGCGGTTCCTCAGACGCTTTTCCAGCTCTGCCACAGACGGTGGCCCAATGAAGACAAAGCGCGCGTTCAGGGGTGGCTGGGCGGCATGAATGCTGCGCACGCCGTTGGCATCCACGTCGAGGATGCAGATACGGCCGCTGTCCATGACCTGAAAATCAGAAAAAAACGGCACCCCACCAATGAAATCGTGTGTTGCCAATAGGAGCGAGTCCCAGGAGGAAATTGAGAAGAAAACGACTCGATCGTTGGGACAATATTTTTATTCACCTGACGTTTCGATCTCCGCCTCGTATTCATCATCGGAGACATCAACAGAAAGCGAGAGCAGATACGGATAACATATGCGCAGGAATTTGAAGCATTTATAGGATACAGTCATTACTGCAAGCATACAATGACAATTTTGCGGTAATTGCCTTCTTGCACGATGATGGTTAATTGATCGCCATGCGGGCTCTGACTTGCTGAACTTTCATCACGCGTGGTGGATTCGGGTGTGATGAGTGCTCGGCCATCTGGCCCTCCTAAGTTGGCGTAAAACGACGCGGTGGTCTGTCCGTTCCCGAAATGGAGACTTGCTTTGGCCAAATTGAGTCTCGGCACAGAATATGGATTGGGCAAATCGTTGAAGTTATTTATGGATTGGGGGCCCGTGAACCATGACTCAAGTAATTCTCAGCTCACTCGATTGTCACCTCTTACGATAATTTCGGCCTCATCAAATTTGAATGTGTGGCCGGGTCTCGTCGAATGAACCGCAACTTGAGAATTGGCATAAGTTCGCCTCACTGCTGCCGCGTGTTCGGCGATTCGCGTCTTGAGAAGCCTGCCAGTTTCTCCGATGTAGTTGCTTTGCCTGCAACTGCATAGCATCCTGTAGGCGACTGCAGATGTTTCTTGCGTGGCAATGGGTCTTTCGGTTTATTTTATCTGACGCCTTATGGCTGTCTCCGGCCTGTGTGCGACTCCAACTATAAGTGGTGCATGAAGGCAGCCGACAACCTCCGATGACGCCCGAGTTCACCACGCGTGATGAAAGTTCAGCAAATCAGAGTCCGCATGCCGGTCAAAAAACTATCAACGCGCAAGAAGACAATTACCGTTAATTGTCGTTGTATGTTTGCAGTAATGACTGCATCCCATAAATACTGAAAAATTACTGTGCATATGCTACCCATATCTGCTACTGCTTTCTACTTATATTTCTGATAGTAAATACGTGACGGATGTCGAAACTTCAGGTGAATAAAAGTATTGTCCTAGCGATTGAGTCGTCTTCTTCTCAAAATCGTGTGTTTAATCAACTACGGAAGACCTTACGACATGTTAGAAGGAGGGCAGTTGGGACTAAAAAGCCGGGGAAATCAAAAGGAGATGAAAATCATCGATTGAGTAGATGAATTGAGTAGACATGAATCTATATATCTAAGCCCGGAGCCGAAAAGGTCCTAGGCACCGTTCAAGCCGGCACGAAAAGATAGAGTAGTAAGAGAAAGGGTATGAGTAAACATGTCAGCGATGGTCCCACGACCTGAGGGACGGATGATATATGAATGAGAGCCAAAGCATTTGCCCTCATAGGACAGAATAAACAAAAATGAGAGTATATGAACCTGAAATCTCTTAAACCTACAATAACAAGGAAACTTTCTGTTCAGGAGATTCAGCTGGCAAGTGAGTATGGCAAGAGGTGAAGTCAGTGAGCGAAATATTCCCCTGAGTAGATCGCATTCTAATAAGACGAAGGGTCAGCCTATTAACAAATATCGTCCGATATTCTAACCGCCTTGGAAACCACCATGAGTTTGACTGCATGAGTCCATAATCGGTGTGTCAGCAAACTACATATTGGCAAAAAATATAAGAAAGCTATTAGAGGAGACTTTTTAGAGTCCTCAATCGTTCAGTATACGCTCGAGCGATTAAACAACGAAGCACACTGGCTGAAGCGAAAATAAAAACGAAGAAGCGTTAAGCAGGTATGGCGAGGGTGTAGGCGTATAGCGAAGCGTGCGAAAGCATTAAAAGGAACCTCAAACCCAATAAATGGCCACAGTCAACACATTGATCGTGAACTGTTTGGTGGTACACTTCAGGCGTACCAAAAGGCTCTATTTTTGCAGCAAATTCAAATAGCGACCTACAGCTCTTGCTAATTTTGTAGAGACGAGGATGATGTAGTAGCTGCCCGCTTCACTTTTGTTCCGCAGGCGAAATTTTCAATCAGAAAGGAGAAGAAGAAGGAAGTGCTGATGTTGGATCAGAAAAGAGAGATGTGGTAAAGGAAGGGACAGCCGCCTGCTGCAGAGGGAGTCCGGCCACAAACCGCTGCCGCAGCAGTCTATCCGCCATATTGTTGTATTACTACTAGCAACGGTAAACAATAACTATAAAATGCAATTTGTAACCGTAACACACAGACAGACGCAGATGAGCGTACATGATATCGGGTATTCCACGACGACAGCATAGAATAAAGACCTGTCCTCAAAGAGTTAAGTAAGGAGGGAAGCCAGAGCCCGTTGGCCGCAGCAAGAGGATTGCTTCTGCCTTGCGTCTGCGTGACGAAGAACACAACATCAAAGTCTAATGCAGCGAAGAGAGAGAGCATAGCAAAATCTAGGTGCTGAAATAAAAGCGCACAATAGCAACAACCTAGGATTGCCACAAAAAACTATTTCTGTTAAAAGCAATAACGTGCAAAATCAACGGAGGCGAAATCAGCCTACTAAAAACAGCAAGCAGTGCGCTCAAAAATAACAAAAAGACAACACAGTGCGCGCGCTCAAGGGGAAAAGAGCAAAAAATTTTGTTAGGGACACACCGACACACTGGCAGATAGCGTCCTGTGCAAAGTTTTTAAGGTTTGACAACTACGGAATTAGGATCGAAGGTTTCCGTCAGAAAAAATAACTCGGTCCTTTGACTCATGTGGAGTTTAGGACCAAGGCGCGAACAGTATGCGGATTTGGGCAGTTGACCGTTATGTTCAAGCCATTTTTGAACAGCCTCATTTTATCTTACAATTAAAGCAGAGTGGATGCATGAAAATTAGGACTAGTAGAACTTAATACAAAAATACGCCAATTTCATATAACAATGTGAAGCTTGTGGAAGATGTACAAGTCGTCATTAAACTGCTACTTGTAGAACTTTGGCAACCATGAACGAAGTTTTGAAACACAAGGATATGCACTACAAAAGCTTCGGGGCTTCTAATAAACTGGAAATAGTAGGCCAAATTAAAGACTATTGCAAAAATGTATCAACAACAGTAGCACAAAGCAGAAGCGTTGGAGTTCAAGTATGGCTCAGGTTAGTTAATATAACTATCGAAATACTTCAAAAGCGAACCCGACGGAGGAAATTGCTCTGACAAAATGTTTGCAAGAACGCGTACGGGGTCTACTGAAGGATCCAACATTTAGTCGCCTAGAAGTCCATTCAGCAAATGGGGTTAGTTAATATGAGTTCTTTTCAGTATTCTTTAAAAAGACTGGGGGTTAGACCAGCATATAATGTTAAAATACAGTAAATGAGAGCGCTCAGGTACTGCCATTAGGTGCTGCCTATAACGCTTTGGAGTTGAATGCATTTATGTCGAGTTAGAAGCAATGTTTGATAGCCGAGTACTAGTTCTTCCGTAGAGGTCTTTCTTTCGGTTGAGTACAACATTTGAAAGTCCACCCAATTGATCTGGGTGTTCCGGTGTGATATTCGGTTTTCCCTAGTGACATTCAATCTGTTTTTCCAAATATTCGATTTCCTCGTTTCATAACAAAAAGGAAAAACAGATGGCGGGGCCTCTGCGCCCCTAGAAACAGTGTAAGTCCACGAAACAGTATATTCGAACCTTCAAACTATGTCTCATGAGGCTACTAATGAAGGAACATTACAAGTTAAACAAAGTTAGAATTGTGTAGTTCGGCGAAACATTCGACTTATGTAACTATATTCTAGCCACCCTAGTAGCAATCGATCCGCTGTCTATGCCGGATGCCATAGCGCCAATGCAGGAAAAGTCGCGATAGTGCTTTCGCAGCATCTGATTGGCTGTCGTGTTTTGCCTGCTCACATCCTCATTTGTTGAAGGTCATTAGCATTTATGTTAAAGAACCTCGGCGTGTCAATCACGCGCATCAAAGGCCCCGGCGGGGACCTGTCAGCCAAGACTGACTCGCTCATTACTCACTCGCGTGTGGTGGTGAAAGGACGCGCCTTCGCCTGCTCTGCATCTGCTGAATTGGTCGTTGCCAGCGATTACTGCCCACAGTACTAAATAAACCTGTTTGTATCAAGTTAACTTTTGCTGATTACTGTTTTACCTTTCCACTTTTATCCATAATATTTGTTTTTTCCCCATAATATCGTTTTTTTCGCTATGTTTAAGCAAGATTCGCGGCGTAATGTGAGGCGCCGGGCGGTGAGTGAAACGCAACGCTTTTGACGAACAGTAGAAGGCCAGGTTGACCAGCTGTTACCCAGGGCTAAACGGCCTATTATTGAAGAGGACGTTTCAGGCTTTGAAATGGATAGTATTTGGAATTACGACTGTGATGGCAGACTTGGCACCTCGTCTGCAGACATAAACAACGAAAATTTGTTTGATGTCTGCGATTCCTCGAGTGATGAGTCCATTAATGATGTTCACATACCTACTCGAATGCGTTTGTGGGCTAAGAAAAACCACATTAAGCATTCGCATCTGGATGATCTCCTGGTAATTTTGAAGGAGCTTATTCCAGATTTGCCTACAGATTCTAGAACGTTGAATTTCCGCGGAGTGAAGTCGAAAGAGGTCCTGTATGGCACCCCTCTGTATGAGGTCATTACAGGTATTCAGTTCGATATCCTTAAACCTATGATAATAAAGACGCCTACAAATTGTGGTCTAAAGAGGCACGGCCGAATGTTCGTGCCCTCGAGGATTGCATATCCGCAAGGTTTAAGAAAATTTTGGATGCAAAAAGAAAACGACGGCTAAGGGATACTTCCCTAATCATGTCGGAAGGTACACTATATTTCATGCATCACCTAAATGCTGTCTTTTAGATGAAGAAAACGGCGCAGGGCCAAGAAACCCGTCAAAACAATCGCGGGGAACAAGCCCGTAGACCACCTTTGTACATTTATTTTTTATAATAAAACATAAAAAATATGTGCAATATGGCCTTCTTTTTCGTGCAAATGGGCTGCGTTTACTACCGACGGGAGACGACAAACAAATGGATGTTTTTTACTGCGGTAGGGCTGCAAATGGGCTGCGTTTACTAGCGGCGGGGGACGATAAATAAATGGATGGGTTTACTACTGCGGTAGGACGACCTTAAATACACTTATCGAAGTATGGCGCCGTATCAAAACTTTTCCGCTATGAAATCCATGGCGATCAAAGGACCAATGTCCGCCATTAAATCCGGCATAGTATCGCTAATTTTCCGGCCGGAATCCACCATGGAATCCGCTAGTACTTGCTACTAGGGCAGTAAATAAACCAACTCACCGATATGACGGCCTCGCGCGGCGTCCCGTACATGTTTCCAGCAAACGTTGCGTATTCAAGAAACTTCCCTTCGGAAATTCCCCGCTTCATATCTTCGACCGAGACGAACTGGTAGTCTTTGCCATCTACTTCACCCTCTCTCGGTTTGCGTGACGTGCAAGAAACGCTAAATGCAAAGCATGTGGGGTAATTTTCTGTAAGTTTCTTCAGCAGTGTACTCTTTCCAGCACCTGAAGGGCCACTCAGTACGACAGGTCGGAGCGCTGACATCTCGATTGCTCGTGACAACAATTCATAATCCGAACTAATCAAAAGTTGCCTGCCGCGTTCTTATTGGTTACGTTCAAGGTAAAAAAATAAGTACAGAAAAAGCCTCATTCAAAAGGATAACGTTATATTTTGCGAATGCAATTTTTCGCAACGATCTGATATCTATAATTTAATGCCAGGTAAAGGTTCCATAAAAAATCCTCCGGAACCAAGAATTTAATGTTTCAGTTAATTCTTCAGAACTTTCGAAACTGACTGTTATTTATACCTACTCATTAATTTCTGCGAATTTTTCGGCCTTTGTACATTTAAGCCTACTTTACTTGGCATTTCTTTATTTTCGGCTTTAATTAAACCATAATCAAGAGTTTCATTTCGTATTTTTATGCAGAATTAAAGACCTTCTTAACTAGTAAATTTACCGCTTTCCTCCTTCAGAGTCAGTAATACCACCATCTTTCTTGCGGATTAAGCCAAGGTTGTCTGTAATTTTGATCACTCCCCTAGATTTATAGCGCATCAGGGGTTACAATCCGACACCGCGTGGGGTAATTACCTTTGACTTTTTATGATAAGTGCGGTGCAAACTGCCATTGATCGTAATGTGCGGCCTCGGCTACTTGTTAGATAAACTTCTGTGTTATTTTTTAGTTCATTTTCACTCTTACTCGTGCCTTTTGAGTGTCCTTAAACCTCTTCACCTCGTCTGGAGGCCCTTGAACTACAGTGAACATATGACGCCCATAATATTGGACCAGAAGACGACATTCCTGATGCCGCATCACAGCATCGCCGCTCTCGTCAATAGAACATTAGAGAGCACCCACGACCCAACTTCTTCCTGCTAAATGAATTCCCAGTATATATCAGTATCAGTTTATTGAGGGAAAGATAGGTGAACGCCTTTGGACTCCTAAGTGGAGTCCCAACCCCTCTTACCTTTGGCGATAAATGCTACCCAAACTGTTCTTGGTGGTAACAAGTGTTTTTCGTACTTTCGTTACGGAAAGTGGGAATATGTCCATAGTCCGTTTTGGTATATTACAGTACCTAGGCCACTTTTATTCCGGCCAGGTCGCCTGTGAAATACTAATTAACCACAACACACCCTTTGACTAATTGAAACCGTGACACCGGTTGATATTTCATTCTTCGTTAACTGTCGCCGCCTCTCAAGCATCATTTGTAAGCCCACGCTTCAAGTCAGTGCTATTATGCTTATTTGCTGCCACTAGTACAGGTAGATATGTTTTCTTTGATTAAAAGATTTTCAGCACCTGATGGCTGAGCTCTGTGTGAGCTCTCTGTCAGCTCGGTACAGTTAATTAAATCGTTGACATCCTTGACTCTTGATTTTGCAATCTCCGATTTTTCGACTGGTTACATCTCGACGAATTCACCGAAGGTTTTCCAGGATGTCAATGACTACGGTTTGTTGAATTCAAAGTCTTTCAGTATTTGGATAGGACTTTCTTGTGAGACCGCTTTTTTCTGTGACTAAAATAACCAAAAACTTTCTAGATTAAGTTAAGCTATAGGAGTTTTTCTCATATTGTTATTGGTCTGTGTGCATCCTTTGGCGACCGATAGGAATTTATGTTGGTCGGTTTGTTCCATCTGCATTCTGTCACATATATTTTTTTAATTCAGCAATGCATTGCTCTATTGCCTACTAAGAGATGAGCACGCATTAATCACGCCTTGTTTAAGCAGTAAGAACTTTAACCACTATGTCCATTAGAAAATTGGGCGGGGACACTTTTGCTATTCAGTGGCCTAACAAGGAAGCCTTACCGACACTTGCGTATCAGTGAATTTCTGCACATCAAACGCAAACAGCACTAGGGCCACCACTGTGGTCTGGGTGTAATCAGGGTTCTGCCGACGAGGATAGTCTGTAGGTCAATGAGAGATGGGAGAGTGGTCGAATCGTTGGCTTTTGCGGTTCAACGTCAATAGGGGTACAATACTCTGCCTAGGCAATCCAGCCGGATCCAACAGCAGTAAAGCTACTCTCTTTAAAGGTGCAGCTTTGCGAGATTAGAAACCCAAAAGGACCTTGGTGGGCTACTGACGAATGCAATGGCTCGAGGTTGAGCAATCTTATTTATAACAGATCTTGCATTAGGCAAGATAACATCCAGTGTGGTTAGAGTAACCGAACTAGGGTTATCATTATTGAGGAATAAAAATTTGGAGATGGGTAAATTAATTGAACGTTTGGGGAGTAGCCACCAACTAGATCAGGCCAATTAGCAGAAGAAGACTACGAGAAATATATAAAGGCTATAGGTAGATAGCTTTGTGACATCACAGGCCATAGGGCTTAATGCTGTGATAAGCTTGTTCATATTTGCAGGGAAGTGGGGGAAAACTAGACGGAAGATAGAAGCAAGCGGGTGAGGCAAAGCAACTATGAGGATTAAGCGATGGAAATCCTGTTCAAGTATGATGGTTAAGATAGGTAGGGTCAGTGATTATGTTAGCAGCTCCTCTGATTATTTTAGTAGTTATTGTGAAACCACTCAAGTGGTAAGTTCAAAGCAAGCGTACTTGCCTGTCTTGGCCACAAAAATTCCTCTCGTTGCGGCACTGATGGTAGTGAACTATCATTCGTAAGGTTAAAGTAAATTCCACCCTTATTGGAGCAAACTGATTGACCGGGAACTTGAAAGTAGATATAGAGCACATAAATCTTATCTCCGTGGTAGGGTTTTAAGTTTTAAAATGTTCAATACGTAGTGTGCATTGATTTTCGATGGTGTTAGCGAGAATTAATTTTGTTGGAGAAAAACCTCAGGGCACAAATAGTGAGACTCGGTAGGAATTATGTGTGGATTTATGAGAACACAGCACATGAATTCATCTGCTACTTGGTAAGCGATACATGAAGAGTGGCAGTTTAAGGTAGGACTAAATCGTAGGGCCTCTCAATGGGAAAACTCTCCTAGCCTAACTGTGGAACGGGATTCGTGATTAAATGGTTTAATGCTTGAGTAAATAGCACTTACTGTGTGTTTAATGTGTGATAATTGCGTAGTAGGAAATAAAGATAAGTTACTCGTAATTGCTTTACCGAAGTAAAATATAGATGAAAGGCATGCAAAAAGAACAAAAAAGGCCAAGAAAAATGTCTTTTTGTCAGCAAAGTGAGCCTATAGACTAATAAAACTGTAAAGAAGACGAAGACGCGATCTCTGGAACGATAGTTTTATTCTGAGTTTTCGGCTCCACACGAGAATGCATCTTCAGAGTAAATGAAAACAGCAAACGTCAGCTACGCATAAATGTGGTTGGTAGGGGAGGGGGTGGTGGCAATTACTGATTGGTCTTTGTCCACGCCAAGTCCATTCTCATGCTATCTTATCGCGTCTCCGAAGCGCATCCCTGGAGTAACGACATGTGACCTTCAGTTGGTGGCTTGCGTGCTTGTAGAGGAACTGGGCCCTGGTTTCTGGTCACGGGTACGGATGGCGAAATAACAGGGCGGTATATCCACATGCCTGTTTAAGGAGTTAGGATCTGACATCCAGGCCTCCAGCAGTCCGCGTCCCGTCCTTTTACTACGAAAACTATTACTACTAATATTACTACTATTATAACTACAACTATTACTACGAAGAAATCTATTAGTAAGAAAACTATATGAACACTCATATTGGTTAACAACATCAGCCCATAGAGCGATTACACTATTCAAACAACTCCTTTCACAATTAAGCGGCCTCTTTATCTATTCAGGTTAACTTTTTTAGGTTCTTTGCAATAAACCATTTACTAAGTGAGAAATTTGCTGAAGTATGCGTTTAGGGATAATCTCAGCAAGTTCTGAGATACAGTTGATAGCGAGTACGGTGTCGGAGGTCGAGATACAGTAACGAAGATGAGACTGGCTCGCACCCCGTGACACCTTCAGATATAGCGGGAAGTGAAAATTATGGAGCCGTACAATAAAACTAGATATTAAATAAATACGAACGGCAGATGGATGTCTCAGCTATATTTGTAAAATAACGCACACGTAGAACTAGAAGAGCCTGTGGGCTCTTGGCTCAACTTATGCGTCGTTTAAACTTATCAATAACCAATTTTGTCTAAACTCAAATCTAACACACAAGCACACTTTTGGTTTTGACGCGTGCCAGCAACTGTCTTGCTAAACACTCCACAGCTCAATTCTCTCCTCACCTGCAGCTGTTTATTTTGTCCTTCAACGACACCTCTCTGGTGATCATTCTCGGGCTCAGGAGAATCCAGCAACAATTTGCAAACGAGATTTTCTTCAATTTTCACAAGCGCGGCCAAAGGAACTTGGATCCCGATCTTCACACAGTCCCCCTAAGGCAAGTCGACGGCTGACTACTGCCGGCTAGGACCATGAAGGATCTAAGTGAGTTGTATCATTTCTAATCTTCATCATCTGAGCACCGATGCTGATACACAGCTTATTCTGACCACCGATGCCTCAAATATCGCCGTCGGCGCAGTTCTGCAGCAACAGGTCCACGGACAGTTGCAGCCACCAGAAGCTTCAGCCGGCGTAGACTCGCTGATGTACTTTCTCGCGTGAACTTCTCGCCATTTACCTAGCCATCCGACATTTTCGCCACCTGCTCGAGGGGAGAGATTTCCAGGTCCACACGGATCACAAACTTCTCACTTACGCCCTCAAAGCTAAGCCAGATCGATATTCGCCACGTGAAGTACCTCACCTTGACTACATCTCTCAATTCACCTCAGACATACGCTATGTCCGCGGTAATGAGAATGTCGTTGCTGATGCCTTGTCCCGTCCAGAGGTCAACGCTCTTATCACCACGTTAGACCTGGCGAAGCTTGCGGAAGCACAGGCGCTTAATGACTCCATCATTGAAATGCTTGCGTCTTCTGTGCTTCAGCTGCGTGAGGCTCCCCTCTTCGCGGCACCAGGCTCTATCGTGTGTGATTTTTCTACAGGTACCCCTTATCCTGTAGTACCCCAATCCTACCGGAAGGTTGTTTTCGACCACTTCCACTCGCTATCCCACCCCGGTGTTCGTGCCGGCCACAAACTCATCGCAGCCCGTTTCGTCTGGCCAAAGATGAACACCGACATTGCTACCTGGACCAGGCAGTGCTTAGCCTGTCAAAAGAATAAGGTCCAACGACACACCGTTTCACCTCCCAGCATGTTCGGGGTTCCCGACGCCCGGTTTCAACGCGTCCATATGGATTAAGTCGGACCGTTACCCCCATCTCGCGGTTTCACGCACCTTCTGACCGCTGTTGATCGTTTCACACGATGGCCCATCGCCGTTCCCATCTCGGATACCTCGGCAGAGAATATTGCCATGGTTTTCCTTTCGCACTGGATAGCCAACTTCGGTGTTCCAGCTACACTCACCACCAACCGCGGAAGTCTGTTTACATCTGCACTCTTCCGTGAGTTCACCAAACTGCTCGGGTGCTCGCATATCACCGCCACTGCCTACCACCCAGCATCAAACGGCCTCATGAAACGCCTTCACTGTCACTTGAAGTCCGCGCTGATGTCTCAACATGCCCCGCACAACTGGAGCGACAACCTGCCGTTCGTCCTCCTCGGCATTCGCTCAGCTGTTAAGGAAGACATTCAATGCACTGCCACCGATCTCGTTTACGGCACATCCCTTTGTTTATCTGGAGAGCTCGTGCAGTCTTCCTCCGTCACCCCTGACGCCACGAACAACTTCGTGCAACAGCTGCAGCAACGCATTACCGCACTGCGCCCAACCCCCACACGCGCGACACCTCGACGCGTTTTCGTGCACGATGACTTGCACAAAACCCCATTCGTGTTTGTCCGGCAGGACGCAGTTCGCAGGCCAATTTGCCCACCATACGATGGTCCCTTCAAAGTGCTTGAACGGAAGGACAAATATTTTGTCATTCAAAAGGCTGATGCTACTGATACGGTCTCCATCGACAGACTGAAGCCGGTCTACGTTGAATGCACGACACCATCACCTGGTCCGTCCAATTCCACGGCACCTTCACCCTGCACTCCACCTGCTGCCCCTAGCCCACCGCCACCCTCCCCACCCGAACCTACCCCACCCCTCTCACCCCTCTCACCCCCCTTCCACTCCTTCCCCACATTCCACTCGTTCTGGTAGACATGTTCGTTTTCCTATCAACTTCCGAGACTTTGTTGTTTAACCTTTTTTGTACATCCTCTTTTGTCGAGCGTTTGTACCCCACCAACGCTCTGGTGGGGGAGTTATGTGGGCTCTTGGCTCAACTTGTGCGTTGTTTAAACTTATCAATAACCACTTTTGTTTAAACTCAAATATAACACACAAGCACACTTTCGGTTTTGACGCGTGCCAGCAACTGTCTTGCTAAACACTCCACAGCTCAATTCTCTCCTCTCCTGCCGCTGTTTATTTTGCCCTTCATCGACACCTCTCTGGTGATCATTCTCGGGCTCAGGAGAATCCAGCAACAATTTACAAACGAGATTTTCTTCAATTTTCACAAGCGCGGCCAGCGAACTTGGATCCCGATCTTCACACAGTCATCCTTTGGCAAGTCGACTGCTTGACTACTGCCGGCTAAGACCATGAAGGATCTAAGTGAGTTATACCATTTCTAATCTTCATCGTCATCCTCATATACCGGTTTTGACAATTTTTCCATTCGAATAATCTAGTAAATCACTTACTAGCAGTTAGCCCACCTTAAAATTTTTCCGTTGTGTATTTGCCAAGACGTTTTGTATATCTGTATTGATATAGCCTCTACAAGCAATGCTTGCACAGCTACATATGATAATCAGACACGAATTCGTATTGAAATTAGAGCACTTTATATAACGAATTAATGCAGTCTCAAAATACTAAATGGATAATTCAAGCATGTCCACATGTAATTTTTTGGACAAAACTAAAACCAAGACAATTCATCTCGATGTGCATTGGTACACTCTCGCAGACAATGGGCCGTTGCTTCCATAAGGTAGCTTTTTAAACAAAAATGAGATTTTAATGTACAATTCCTCAAAGTCCCATTTCTAAAAATCGTCGAACTCACGTAGTTTCTTTCAAAAAGAACCCCCGATGTCATTGCCATAACGAAAATGTGCCTCGAAGCCAAAATACCAGATGCCTAGTTATAGATAAAGCTCTACTTGTTCGATTTTCCAGTTTGTGAAAAAAAGAGGGCCTGGGTGATCGCATATGTAACGATAAGAATTTCAGCATTAAAATGAGGGCACGGACTGCGTCTTGAATATGAATCCGATGGTCATCCTAGGAACAAACTGATATATTATGCTGGCGATACGATGGCATAAAAGTATTGTGATCGCACCCTCTGCCTTTGTTAATTTGAGATAATTCAAACAACCTGAAAACCCTCTGACGTGACTTTGGAGGCTTCTGTTTTCCCATGTCATAGGGTATTGGTAAGAACTGTATAGCCAGACTTAAAATGGGCTGCAGTAATTTCGATTATACCCACTTTTTGAACTGAAATTTTAATCAGTTTGGCAATCTACGTCCTTGGCTCAGTAGTCGAAGTAGGTTATGGCGTGGGACCAAGTATGAAGTCTTTGATGACACAAACCCTTACCCCACTGACTGTTTATCACTGCCATGGACCGACAAATTAAGAAATTCTGAATTCAACTCAGCTGATTATCCCTAACACCCGTTCGGTTGAATTTGCACAGAAGTCGCTGTTGTGGTGCGTTATCAAGTGCCTTCTGGGAAAGGCAGTCATTCTTGTATAATTATTCCATCCTAAAGTGGGTCTATTTAGTGATTTTTTAGTAGTTCTCATACATCCAGTACACTAGCCGCTAAATAAGAGCTTCTTTGTTACTTGTACATGTATACAGTGGAGCCCCGGTTAGCGAATGTCATCCATTCCCGCACCGAGCGCGTGACATAACTCATCTTGGGAAACGAATTTTCCCATTTAAAATGATGGAAATAAAATAAATCCCTTTCACCCCCTACGAACATCAATACGAATTATTATAATATAGTTATAATATATGCAATATCGATTAAATTTTTCCTGTTTTCGGTTTTACTTTTCCATATTAAGCGTCTTTGGCTCGAGGAAGACGATGGGGAATTGGGTAGGAGGAGGCAGACTACTATGTGAAAGGAAAATCAGCCTCTGAGTCAGGCCGGCTCTCTTTTCTTGTGAACTGCACTCCCACCAGGATTGGGTTGTGGCTCACTATCATTTGTTTCTTTTCTATGTTCTTCTCCAACGAACGTTTCTATTGGTAAATGCTGTTGTCTTAGTTTGAGGATGTTCCTTAAAAGAGACAGCAAATTGTCACTAAATAATTTCCCGACCGTGCAGTCACTGTTTTATCATGGTAATGCTACTTCAAGGACGCGTTCACCTCATCAAACATTCCCAACAGCTCCCTGATCTCACTGAAATAGGCGATATCCTTGTTTGTATCTCCCTCGATTCATCTCTTGTTGAAATTTCAAGAGCTTTTCAGTGGTCAGTTCATTAGTAAGCTGCTGCACTTACTCATATAGGTCGGCAGCATCAACACCAGACCTCAGTTTTCGTCTGTGAGAAAGTAACATCCAATAGATTTCCTTCCGGGTCGTCTACTGGTGCAGATGCAAGACCGAAATCTTGGACATATCACTCAAGGACACTCTCAGACCACATATTTTGCCCTGCAGAATTAAGACTGCCTCCATGTCATTCCTTTCCAAGTCTTATCGATCCTGCGATCAGTGTAAGCACCGTTGACTCATCTCGACTTGGCCTGACAATATGTGCACCATCGGCATTCTCACCCATTCTGTCTCACGCTCATAGTTGGTTTGATGCTGGAGCTGCCCGCATTTTGTCACCAGCCGTGCGGGAGGTCCTAGCCAAGCATACTGTATAAGAACACTGTTTTCCTGTAGGCGACCGAAGACCCGTACCCAAAGAGCAAGACTCGGACAAGACACCGGCATTCACACGCGCCGACAACTCATTAAACAAGCGGAATTTCCTCAGTCGAAAAACACTTTCTGCGAGTGGCTCGCTCGACACCCGAAATACGAGCTACTTGTCACCCGCTTGCTGCCCGTCATTGCATCTGCTCGATGGGATCGTTGTCATTCTTCATCCACGGCCTCCATGCTAGAATTCCATAATCAAAATGCGGTTAAAGGAAAATACTGAAGACCTGCGTAAAAAGTTCGGACGGAAACACTACGAAAGCAACGCCTTTTAGACGCACCGCAGAGGGCATTAGGTTTGAAGCTGTCCAAATACATACATCTTTGTGCGTGTCGGCTTCTGCTAGAAGACTCACATTCACACAGAAGTAGTGTTTGGGGAAACGTCGCCACACAGAGTTCAAACGTCGGCACTTGGTCTTCAGCAAGTCTCAACCAAAGTGTTGGGCTTGGCATGTCGAAAACACTTTCGTCGTTGTCAAAATATCGGACGTTGACTACCTCAAAGAGTTTATAAACTCGATTGACCCAAATATCCAATTCACAATAGAAGCGGGAATAAATAACCAAATTCCCATCCTCGATGTCCCGGTGCGCCGTTGTT
>JAYGXS010000010.1:3819745-3889953 GCA_036362985.1 Ligula intestinalis
GAGATGCTGCCTCTAAGCGGCAGAGGAAGTTGGTCCATACGAACGTCTTCTCGCAAAACGGTCTTTTGAGCATGGAACGG
This sequence comes from Ligula intestinalis, assembly GCA_036362985.1. Taxonomy (NCBI): domain Eukaryota; kingdom Metazoa; phylum Platyhelminthes; class Cestoda; order Diphyllobothriidea; family Diphyllobothriidae; genus Ligula; species Ligula intestinalis. The sequence goes on from JAYGXS010000010.1 coordinate 3,819,826, forward strand.
ACTCCCTGACTCGGTACTTCTTCCAAAAAAACCTGGAGAAATTTGAATGGAAATAAGATACTCATTCGCTTCGAAACTAATATGCACGTAATGAAGACTGCGTCAGTGGCGGTAGTTTGTGCACGACATATATACGGACGAATTTACATTTCCAAATTTAATTTGTTGCTACTTCTGGATTTAGATAGGGAGCTCAAAGAAGAAAGCCTTACTTTCTAAATAATGTGACTTAAATTGTTGCAGATGGAGAGAATTACGAGAAATCAGAAAGTCCTTAGTCGTAGTATCGTGTGCACATTTATTTGTCTACGCTCCCATTTTTCGAAGTAACTCCATTTGAGGAAAAATGGTTTTGCACATTTGAACTCTCGGTTCGCCAAATCACAATTCCGGGAATTAAAGCAATGTAAAGAGATTACGGCCTGATGAATGTAGACAGAGCCACATCGTGCGCCGTGCATCGTTAACCAGCCACAACTATTTCGAGTCTGCCACATCCAATTATCTTCGGACAAAGTCCTTATCATAAACTACCAAAGACTGTGGTGGTCTGTTGCCTACATGAGGCGAGTTCGGCCGCATTTTTAAAACAAAACAAATGCTGACCGCAATAAATGCATTTTAAAAATAAATTTTTCCTGGAAAAATTTGACGCCCAAAATTACCTAGTCATAAGAATTGTTCATTTTCGGAAATTTTTGATGTGCAATTAAAAACTGAGGTACACGAATTCTTAGCCATGACCTAAACTGACTTGTTGTGTTAAAGTACCTGCGATCGGTCTCGCACCGCACTTTTTAAAAATCTACGTGTTTGCGGGATGGGTAAGTACTCCTGGGAGCCAAAAGCCGAAGATGAGTCTCGCACTTGCAAGGCCCGTGCGCCTTACCTGCGTGTTCATTTTAAAAACACCCATGAATGCTGTCGGGCTATTAAGGTGCGTTTCATCTCTTAGGTATTTCACTTGTATAGGGCATGACTCTCCAGCGCGCTCGCGCTTACCTGAAGAATGTTATTGCAAAGAAAGAGATCGTTCCCTTCCGTCGCTTCAATGGCAGTGTCGGTCGTCATGCACAGGCCAAAAAGTGGGGCGTGGTTCAGGGTCGTTGGCCCAAGAAGTCCGCTGAGATGCTTCTCCAGCTTCTCCACAACGCCTTTAGCAACGGCGTTAACAAGAATATTAAGGGCGGTGAAGCCAGCAGACTCTTTATAAAACATATTCAGGTTAGTGTTTATTTGTTTAATAGGCTGAGTAGGTCAACCCCGCCCCATCCCTCCGTCGCCGTACCTATCGGGCCCACGGCCGCATCAATCCTTACATGTCCTATCCTTGTCACATCGAGGTGATTTTGGCCACCAAGGAGGATGTCGTGCCCAAAGTTGCTGCTGCATCTGCCCAGCCGGCTAAGAAGAAGGAGTCAAAGAAGAAGCTTAAGAGGCAGATGATGAAAGAAAGCGACGGATTCTAATGTACAAAGGGAATAAATGGTCAACGGTCTAAATAAGCGATTGAGTTTTTTTGTCTGCGGCTGTGCTTTGTTTGGGAGTTGCTGCAATATAGGGAGAAAAAACGCAGTTCGTCAAGCATGCTTGGATATTATTGATATTATTTGGGAGTGGAACCTTAGCTCAGTCAGAATCCTATATCCGCTTAACGACTTCACTCCCTTTTCGTTTGGTATTGGTGCGAACAGGTACTGCCACGTTCATATTTGATATCATCCATGATTTAAATTCCAGGTACACACTTCATAGTGTAGTATAGGTTTTACTGGTTACCCACATTAACTTGACACTTCTCCGACGTATTTTACGATCGTTTTTATATTACACGTTAAGTTCAATTGACTCATTTACGTGCATCCACAACAATCAAAAATCGAACAGCCGCAATTAGGGCCGCTTAATGTATTATACAAACCACAACTTCAGATGCACAATTGCTCTGCGCCAATCACGGTGTCTAAACTCTTAGGCCGTTGCGACTGTCGCCATGTACCGTTCTGACTTATTCTGACTATTAACTGTCGCGTAGTGCCTAGGCTGTGGTAAACGCAGTCAGTAGGTGAGAGATGGAAAATTGCGTTATGTTGTGCTTGATACAGATGTGTTTGCGGCCTTGACATCACGAATTGCACCTCCACCTGCAGCGGAGATAAGGAGGACAACCCATGGTCGCCCGACGGTAGTCGACGACTACCAGAGCTCTAAGAAACACCCTAAGCCTTCAGAAACTGCATAGTAGCTGGCCTTAAGTTCTCCTTTCCAATGCCTCTGGTTGGAAAGTGGTTTTGAATCAGGCTAACACTACTTATAATGAATTGTATATTTAAGGCGCTCTTTAATTACTTTGGTGGCAGAGGGACGCTGAAAATATGCAAACCACAGTCGCATTTCGCGAATGGCGATGAACATTCGTAGGATTGTCACCAAATTGCGTCGGTCTGTTGCTGGCCATAGTATACATGCGTACCTTGACATGGTCGACCGTCTGAGACAGACGAGCCGATACACGGTACGCGCCGATGTTTGTGGCGAAGAGATCTCTCGTTGGGCCAATAGCCGCTTCTTGGAGAGAACCGATTAAACGAATTATGTCCTTATCCTGTCCATTCGAAAGCAACTTCCCCATGAAGTAGTTAATAATATCTACTTTTTTCCAGCCGCTGTCGTTACCCTTGAAGGGAGCTTTCGTGTCAGAGATTAAGTTAGGAAATTGTGGTCGTTCAAGCATTTGAGAATGGACCGATCGATTTAGTGATTTCGCTCATCAGTGATATCACAGCCTATTACGGCATTCCGATACTATCCTTACCGAACTCGACCTAAGCCAGCCGACTCTCCGGTGCAGGTTAAACGGCCAAGACCGTATCGTCTCCTAGCACTCGATCATTCTCGTAGTTAAGCATAGTGCGCGATATAGTACAACCCCACTCAACGAATAAGAGGTTTTAGGCCTGCATTCGCACTGTGGTAAAGCAGTAGTAGAACCTATTTGTCGACGAAGTTTGTTCCCTGAATCCGTCAGGGAACCGAAAGCTTAAGCGCAGTCAGCAAAGAAGAGGACAATCAGTCGCCGGTAGTGAAGGCGGAATTAAAAAATCTTTCACTGTGTGAATATCTGGTCGGTCCATCTATGACTAGTCCGAAACCCATCTTGTTTGACTCGTCTTCAAAAATGACCACACCGAGGACCCTCGCAACAAAACCAACGAGACTCATGCTGCGATAGTCCTCGGTGTTTCTTTTCTACAGAAACAAAGATACTTGGCCCCAGTTATCGGGAAAAAACATTTCCCATACATGGCCGATTACCTTATGGGGGTTGGAGTAAAGGCGCGATGGTCTAGTTATTAAAGTCTGGAGTGTACTTGGAGTGCACAATTCAGCGCTAGATTTTAACTGGGTTGTCGGCAATAAAGCCGTCATTCATATCAGTGCAGAGGTCCTACTGCTAAATTGATAGATAATTTGCCAGTTTTTGGGTGTGTGTGTGTCGTAGCCCATAGTTGGATCAGGAATCCCCGACGGAATCCAAACTGGGAGTAGTTGGGAGACGGAGAAAAGCCGCAACCTCGACCAGCTTGAGCCACAGGTCCGCGGGAGTGAGGTGGGTGCCTGGCCGAGAACTGCAGGCGAACAGATGACGGCAGTCATGCAGCGAGACGCCGCAGTCGGGACAGCAGTCGGGTATGGATGGGTCGAGCCGGTGCTGGTACTGGCGAAGGTGTAGATATCGTTTGTGGCATATACCTCGGAGTTGGCTATTTCAGCCCCGCTAGTTTTCATGGTCATCTTGAGCCGAATTTAGTTATTGGAAGAAATAATTTATGGGATATTGCTTGATCCGCGTAGGTGGAGCCTGCTTCAGGCTTCTTATTTCAATGAGGTCCACTTACTACTACTTTCCACTCGAGTCGGGGTTTTGTGCTCATGGGCTCCGCTTTTTATCGCAATTTTGCGGCATCCGAGTGTGTTGCACCTAGGAGGTGAACTTTCAGGTGCGTACGAAGAAAACACGGCCTGATCCATGGGCATTATCAGTTTTGACACCATGCGTACATAGGTCTGCTATCGTGAACCTGGATGCCCAGTCTCGAACTGACTGTCCGTATAACCGTTCCTGGAATAATACCAGCTCAGCGGATGTTTGTGACGATGCTGGAAACAGCACGTGTGTTATAAGTAGTTGTCTTCGTCAGCGAACTTTGGGGATTGCCACGATTATCGTACCGAGAGACAGGCCCCGGGGTGGTCAATAAAATGACTAAAGTGCCACCGGGCCCCTTCCGATCGTTCCAGCCCCCCTGACAGCAACCAGCAGATCACAGGAAGGGCGTCCCTAAGCTAGCTCCTGCAACTGCGAGTAGTTTTTGTTATCGCGTTGATCAGCTGTTGATGTTAATGCGTAAACTGAAGACAACACTTTCACAAATAGACCCCGTCTATTTTCCACGCGAGTAGGTCATAACCACAAGGCACTGACGGCACGCAAACTCATTTACTGCTGCTTCACAGACTATCACATTTTATAAGGCAGTTGACACACCGGACCGCAGACTTCAACGTCCTGGCAGCATTGGCGGTTTCGGTTTATGGTAGTGTATATATTAGAGGCAAGAGTCTACTTGTTTTGCAGCTAACATCCCCTGAAGGCCTTTCCACTGTTCTACACTTGCCGACATGCCAGGTAGCTAGCTAGCTAGCGGGTTAGCCGTCTTCCCAAGTAGGCTGGAGCGGCATCCTTGTTCTGGGTCTTCATTTGATTTGCCCCGGTTTGGATTCGACCAGCAGGGTGTGTGAGGAAATGCTTTTCATTGAAGGCAATATCCGAAATTTTCAGCTAAGGGGTCATGGTAAAAAGGTTACAGAATACTCAGATTTGAAGGTTTGCGCGATATTCACGTCTGTTATGGAGACAAATCGGCTTTCAACTTCCCCATTTCAGTTTCCTCACACGTGAGCTAGCGTGCTAGGAATGGGGGTAAAGAGTGCTGCGATGCCGATATACGGCAAGACATATGACAGAAGCTTCCGCGCATAGTACGGGAAGACTTGGCAGCCATTAGTTCAGAGTGTAGAGAATGAGCGACCTCACTAAGGATGCGATCAGAAAATTGCTTGACCGTTTTAAGGTGGTACTGTTGTATAATGTCAGATAAAAAACATAGGAAACAACGACAGCTGAAGAGAACATTCGGAGGATATGCTTAACAAGGACCAGGTCTTTTTTAAGTGAAGCTGGAAAAAATAACTGGAGACCAGTAAAGAGTGAGGGGAAGAATGCAGACATCTATAAATCGCCAGATCAGGGCTTGCGGTGTGCGATATGAACGCAGGCGGCCGACATAATATAAAAGCTTATGGATTTTAATAAAAAAGGTCTTCGATGTAAAGAGTAAATGAGAGGTTAGATGTCAGAGTAACAGCAAGGTACCGGAAAGAGGATAGCTCGTTGGGCAGAACGTCAATCGTTTCATGACTGGAAGAGGGTCGCAGTCGACAACTACACTGGACTGACTTCCGCTCGTTAAGTAGGAGGCTATTTGCCGACGGCCATGCTGAGACTTGGTCCAGGCCATCCTTCAGTACTTGTAGATGTGTCTGACTTTTGAGAGGATGGCCAAGAACCATATCATCAGCATATTTAACAATCGCTCATTTGGCGATCGTACATCGTCAATGTGGAGGGAAAAGAGATGAGGAGATAGAGTAGACCCTTGAAGAGCTGCACAGTTGTTGGGAAGGATCGTGGATTTTCGCTTTACGGACTGAACGAATTGGGTGCGGGAAGCCAAGAGACAGCCCAGCCGGGAGAGCCGCATGCAGAAGTTTTAGTAGAATATGGGGCGGGATGATATTAAAGGCTGAGAAGTAGTCGAGAGAAGCACATGCGTATGCACGGCAACCCTTATCTAAATCACTTAGAGCAGATTGGACTGCCGGAGCAACAGCATCTAGTGTACTACACCTTATGCGCAAATTGCAAGGGATCGGAAAAATCGGAGGAAAACAGCGTAATGGTGTTCAAGGCAACTAGTTCTGCAAGTTTCAGTAGCGCAGAAGAGCAAACACTTGGACTAAAGGATTTGGGACCAGAAGAAGAGGTTTTTTTCGGGATGGGAGTGTTCTTATTGATGACCAATCATCGGGAATCTTAGATTCCATGAAGTACAAGTTGATAAGGTGTGCACCTCGGGACATCGCTGGTGGGCGATATCGTCGACTGAAATTCGTGTCGGCAGTTACAACCAGGCCGTGATTCTTCTGTCCCACTGCTGATTCAGCTTTCATGAAATGATAACCCCTCAGTCCCGCTAATTACTTTAGATAAGAGCTTCACATATAGCCTATCCGAGCTAGAATTCCCGCTCTCTCCTCTGTCAATTATTGTTGCAGATGACTGAACTGTATCTCGGCACTCTATATCGCGATCTTAGGAAACAGTCTTTTCTTGTTTCCAACACCGCCTCGACCTGCTTTCTACAGATGTAAAGTGTAATCTGTCAAATACATTATCAAGCGTAGACTTTGTAAATGGCTTCATGACAGTAGGACCCGGTCGTGGCTGTCCAGGCTTGCCCGAACAATTCCGATCTATCATAGTTACGACCATCCAACGTAGAATCATCGTCTCGACGGCCAATTTGCTGGGTGTATGCGTCTTAGCCCATTTTCGGATTAAGAGTCACCGTCGGAGTCCAAACTGGTTGTAGTTGGAAGACGGAGAAAAGCCGAGACCTCGACCGGCTTGAGCCAAAGGTCCGCGGGGGTGAGTTGGGTGCCTGGCCGGGAACTGCGGGCGAACAGCTGCTGACAGTCATGCGGAGAAGCGCCGCAGCTGGGTGTGAACGGGTCGAGTCGGTGTTGGTACTGGCGAAGGACCATTGCTTAGCCACTGCGCAGTTTAGCCAGAGTACAGCGAGTGACCATCGGCAGATGTTGTTCTGAGGCCGCCCAAAAGGCCCGGGGGATGACATGCTCATTTTTCTTCGATAGCGGCCATCTGGTGGAGACGCTGGAAGTCTACTTTAGTGGCAGAGCCATCAATGGGTAGATCCGAGTGAGACGAGGTGACAGTTTCCTTGCGGAGAGCTCGAATAGACGGCCGAACGTTGCGGCCGGGCTCAGGAGCGTGGTGACGGTGGTAATGAGGATAGCCGGGTTGCGAACAGGTCTACCAGAACTGCTGGCCTAGGAGTGTAGTGTGAGGGGCGACCGGCAGGAAAGACGCTACTGCATGAAGATGGTCGATAGGCGACGTTTTATAGCAGCCCGTGATCGTGCGTAGGGCAGCTTTCTGTGCTGACTGGAGACTGGAAGAGCTGATCGTGCCCACCGTACTGTGGATATCATTAGTTGCAAAAATCGAACTGTCATTGTACTTCGTTCATAGTTGCTCATGAGGTGTCTTGGGAATTGTGATTATGGACGGGTGCACAACAGCCGCTCGGATCGTTTGTTCGAGGTTGTCTCCTCTAGCGCTTTGGCTCAATAGCCTAACCAGCGCTGACAAGCGGTGTACTTGTGGCGAATCACTGTGCAGACGATCACCGCTGCTGATGAATGCACACGCACCGATCGCCTATGCCAGTCTCAAGGTCGGGCCACTATCGCGAGACTGGACACAGTCCCTTGAGTTCTCGTCCCGATTGGTCACAGGAACAAAGGCTGTGCTGGGTTTCCGGCAATTTCCTAAGCTCTGGTCACTTCAGACGCCGTCTACCGGTTGTGCGGTTGAATGACACTCAATTCCTACCATCCATTCCTTCTGTACAGAATAAACTGTTCCTATCACTCTGGCCTTCGCGTGACTTCTCCTCTCTCTTAAGAACCAGGCCCGAAGATGGCACTTTCTAGAGTTAAACTTACTTAAATCACCGGGATAACCTTATTAAATGGCGGTTCACGCTTGCCATGTCACACTGCCATCGTCAGGCTTTGCGACATTCTATAGGCTTTTGACTTGCCAGGCCTCAGCCTGCCACGTCCTGGTAGCACTGACTCTGCTGCGTCCGCGACTGCTTATTCGCCACTACTTACTTCACGGCTAACCTTCACTGAATGTCGTTCCACTATCTGCCACCTGTGGACGTGCCCGGTAACCAGCAGCTAGGCTAACGGGTAACCCGCCTTCGTTAGAGAGCTGAAAACCAATTTTAATTGCGTCGTTTCACGGATTGGCTACAGGCGATGGAAGACTCACACAGAGCCTGGGGTCAGGGATGTCAACAGCGGACGCAGGCTCATACAACCACAAGCTGAAGGGACAGCTTACGGCGACTACTTGCAGAGCATCTCGTGAGGTTTCTACGCACTCAAGTTTACCCAACCTTATCGGTCGTCTGTGAGTTCTGATTTGGGCCTTCGCAACTCTGAAAATTAGTCCATTTTTTCCAGCCCCCGCCCTGTCATCACGGGCCGATGGGGAGAAAGACCGAGTTTGGTAGATGCCGCACAGCTCTGCCCTACTCTAAATTCAGTCCTCATGTTATTTCCGGCTGAACAAGTTTGAAATTCTCTACGTCCCTTCGCCAGTGGAAATCCTTTCCGACCTACATATGATTGTTTCCCTCTTGCAAAAAGCTTTTCTCCCTTTCTCTGAGCCGTGTGGCCGTGCCCCTTCCTCCCTCGAATGCTTGCTGCCCTCTCGTGTTTACTACCCATTTCCCTCGAGTACACATGACTTAATACTGCCTCCAGCCCCCCGGTTCGACTTCCGTGCTTGTTATCTCCTTTTTCAACTATGCTGTCGTCTCCTGCCTCCCCCACTGACCCCAGAGACGGTCGTTTCGACTTCCGGAGGTGAACTTCCGTGGAGAACCAGTTGTCTTTTCCGCTCCCCCTCCTGCTTGACCCAGTTGCCGCGGCTACTCCGAGAACCACTCGTACAGCCATCCCCCCGCCCGTGGCCACCTTCATACTCCCTCTGTTCACGAAACCCCCCCCCCCACCCCCATTTTTGCGCTGGTGTTCCTGATCCCACATGAATTGCCCCCTGAAATGATATAAAAGCAAACCCCCCCCCCCCCCCCAATCTCCCATTAACGGACACACTCACGCCGCAGGAGTCACGTCACCATCACCTTCCCACCCAATCCCTCCCCCCGTTCGTTGTAACCTCTGCCTCCGAAACCTTTTTCATTTAGTCTGACGACGAACACGTGATACTTGTTCGAAAATTCACGAGTACAACTCGATTTTCCGAAGATCTTCTTTCTTCTGAAACATTGTTTTACCGGTAGAAGTTTGAAAAGGGCGAAGATCACAAGTTGAGCAGAATGTATTGACGTCATACAATTTCGCGACCTCTAATTCATCTGCATACGGTCATTGCCTGCTAATATAGTAAATTAACTGTACAATTAGAAGAGTGAAACTTAATAGGTAAATAGGGTGTGAAACATAAGCCAAAAATGTGGGTGCATAGTGAGGGTTAGAGGAGGGGGCAGGTAATTATCACAGCAAGGCGGTTCAGGTAACAGTGAAAGCCTGTGAAATGTAATTAAAGGGGGGGGGGCAAAGAACGGGGCAGCAGTCGATCATAGTGGGGGGGGGGGGAAGGGGGATCGTCACCACGGCAAGGCGAGGTTGATCACATGATCCAGCTGTTTACAGAGTTCTGGTTTTCCTCTGCGTATCGCAGCGGCCTCGGCAAATCGTAGGAGACGTCCGGTTGCAGCCCGAAGTACGACTTTAAACGCTGTCTTTTGGTCAACTATATGGCCAGTATCCACTAAGGGCTTAGTGATTGAGCTCTTTGCTATTTTGTTTTCCGCCCTGAACAGCCACTTCGGCATATGCTCAGCTGACCTTGTTGCCAACTGCCTTTGCGTGCGCCCGATGTATTTACATCCGCAACTACATGTAAACTCGTAAACGCAGTTTGAGGTGGCGTGCATTGCCAGAGTGTCTTTGGTTGGCCTTACTGGGATAGCCATTGTTGTGCTTATGTACAACAATTTGGAGGCGGGGTAGGTTCTTTCAATCGTGCATCTAAGCCTTCGCTTGATCAAGTTGGACACATTATCACCCTTGAAGGGGAGAAAGATGCTCACTGGCTTTTTTGCCACGGATATTTCAGTAGAATTTTCTTCTCTGCGTTTGCTATACTTATCGATGAATTTCTCAGGATAGCCATTTCCAAGAAATACTTTCTTCACTACTTCACTTATCCAACGCACACACGCTTTCCCAAGATTCGCTTCCCTTGTATAAGGTCAGGCGATTTGGTCGACTCCCTTCGCCCTTGACTTTGTGTATCCATTGTTGCGGTTTTATTCATGGTTTATCCTTAACTATTTTTTGCTTACGAGTACCGTACTGCCGTGATAGCTGTTATCAGTGGGGGTTTAACGTACGCGTGACTGTCGGATACAGAGTCGGAGACAAAGTCAAGAAAGAAGAAACCCCTTAAATTCCCTGAAAATTCTACCCGTTAGCGCGTAATACTTACACTTTGGAGATGTAAATGCCTATAACTGCGCCGCTAATTCATGCGTCATTTACTTTTGCGTGACTTGTCTCCCCTTCAGTATGTGTGGTTGTTCAGAATACTACATAAAGGTGCTCTGCCATGATTACTGTTGGGAGGACAAGGCACGTCACCCAGACAGAGGCAGAGACACTCCGAAGGCACCGCGGACCAGTCCACCTTGGAACAATGGGAGGTGTTACAGGAGCCGATCTCATCACCCAGGCGTCAGACCGAGCGAGTTCACCTGAGGGCGTCCGGCGCATACAGGCTTGAAGGCAAAGAAGGCTTACAGAGTCAGACGGCCCTGCAGCCGGACTGCTGCCTACAGTGGGGTCACGCGAGGACAGATGCCAGACATGCGAAAGCAAGCGTGCGCACGATGACAATGGACAACCAATGGGGAGCAAGGACAACTGCCCCTTGAGTAGCGAGGCCCTAGCAGAATGGTGACACTGTTGTTGACACGCTGCCAGGGAAGACTGCTGGTGGACACGCTGCTAGACGAGACTGCTGCCTAGAGGAGGCCGACCACACGGACCAGAGTGCATGTAAGTGCACGGACCAGAGTGACAGTAAAGTACTAGTTGTTATCCTGTCTTCTCTTCCTAACACGCACTGGGGGAACATAACCGGTGTTGACACAGGAACACACTAGGTAATTATTAGGGAGACTGGGATAGCCATTTCGGGCTAATTAGTCGTCGTCATCCAGTCATACCCAGACCCAAATGGAGTCCCCACTTGAGTCTCGAACAAGCAGCATTCTTAATCAGAGTCAAACGCCCTAACCATCGAGCCACGAGCGTTATTGTTGCTCCCTTGTATAGGGGGCCAGGTGATTTGGCCGACTCCCTTCGGCCTTGACTTTGCATATCCATGGTTTATCCTTTACTATGTTTTGCTTACGAGTACCGTACTGCCGTGATAGCTGTTATCAGTGGGGGTTTGACGTAGGCTTGACTGCTGGATACAGAGTCAGAGACGAAGGGAAGGAAGACGAATCATCTTAAATTCCCTAAAAAATTCTGCTTTAGCGCGTAATACTTACACTTTGGAGATGTAAATTCCCATTCGTAGTCAATGCACTACCGAATTGTGTCGCCAGGCGGCTAGACGAAAACCACTACAGACGTAGCATGATGAGACGAGCCTCCGTGTTCGGCGACAAGGGCCAACCATTCTCTTCGACGGCAAACTGCTGGTTGAGTCCTAGAAAGCTCTCCTGATGTTATTTCCGAGTGGTTTAGATTAAGCTCTCTGCGGCTATGGTCCTTCGGATTTGGGAGTTATGTTCCATTGCCTATACTTTTTAAAAAGAGGAGCCACTTGGATATCTACAATCCCAGAGGTCGCTAATACAGCCGATAGGATCATTAAAAAGGATATTTATAAACTTATTCATCCCATTCACGCCATACATTAGTAATACTCCTTAAAGAAATGAAAGGTATATCATCAGCCTTCATGCCTTACAGAAAGTACTTTGCTTGACAGAGTAAACACTGCAGCGAAATCGAGGAATGAGGGAACTGTATTCTGTGAAAAATAGCATGTTCGTTCCGGACATCGTTACAGGACAAATATCCGGTCAACCCAACGTTTCTTATATCCACCAGTAATGCCTATGCAGCTATCATTATTACCACGCTGAACCATACTTTTTTAGTTCTCCGTCGATTTCGACGATGAGCAGCCGCATGCTAGAAGAAACCGCACAAGGCGCTGAAGCCAACCGAAGCAGACACTGAGGTAAACAGGGCAATCTGCACGAAGGCTACAGCAAGCAGAAGGAACGCAGCGAACTACCCCGAACGAAAAACAAGAGTTAAAACAGACTCACGGAGAATCTACCCACTCGCTCGCCACTCCCATCTCCATCTCCGGTGTAAATACAATGTCAATAAGACCGGGGATGAGGGAGGGTTTAGATGGTTGGCGTGATAATCACTCAACACGCGCACACTTGACTCAGCCAACTCGCTAGGTAGGCGCTATCAAGGCCACATTAAGAAGAAGCCATTGCAGCCTGACTCTCAGTCCTCCACCTCCTCACATACGAACACACAAACACACGCGTACTAGAGGAGCAGCAAAGTAGGGGGCCCGAATTATCCCGTCAGTTGGCAAACCCTCCAGGCCACGGCTTTTAGCGCACCGTGATAGATACGAGCGCATCCCTATTTATTATAGTGAAGAGAACAGTGCGCTGAGAGTTGACCTTCCACACTGCCCCACCGTCTAGCGACCGCCTAGCTGCTCGGACACCTGAGTCGGGGCCTGAGACCCAATGGGAACGCGAACGCGTGCACGGACAGAGAATCAGAACCGATAGAATGTGCCAGCGCCTACCAGGCCACAGGGACCGTGGCTTGCTGAAGTCTGGCAATGCATATGCATACCGACGTTGGATCTCAGAAGGGTGAGAGCAGCAGAGGAAAAGAAATCGCAATTACCAAGGCTAAGGGTGCCTGAGAGCTAGTACGGATTAGTATTGATAGGGAGTACTATTGGTGTTAAGGATATAACCCATGCTTTGTAGTGGCAGCTCAGGAAGCAGCGTGATAAAACCCAGTTAGGTTGAGTTGAGTCTCCAGCGTTGATTCGCTAGTTTCTGCCAGTTGGACTCTGCCGATCTTTGGATTACTGTGTGCTACGGGCGGCGCGGCCCCGAGGTCTGCCTGTTATGTATGTTAACTAGCGTGAAAACTTTGTCCTCGGTCTACTGCCCTCGTTTAGACAACAATCTTACTCACGTCAAACGGAGAGGCAGCATGGGTACCAATTGTCGTTAATCTCCATTTTCAACCATACTAATTCTGTTACGACGACACAAAGGCCGCAGAGATAGGTGTTGATTCGACTACTACTACTTGATAATGCGGCCGTCGCCAAATAGGACGTCCACCGTGTGTCCCACAGAGCAAGATCGAGATCGAAGTGAGTCTGCGTCCAATCAAATCTCTAATACATTCTGTCGTGCCCTCGTCCAGCCTCCGGGTTCGTCCCTGGGCCGTTGGAGAGACACAACACCAGTACAATTTCCCTCTAGTGTTGGTACCACTGACAGTTTGACGGTCATTCTCGACGATGTTCACCACGAGCTACAGCGGGCTGAAAAATGACTTGCGGAGAATCCACCCCACTCTCCGACCAATCCCACATCCACATCGGCTGTCAAGACCGGAGGTGAGAGAGAGTGCAGGCGGCTGGCACGGCCAACACACCTCGCTAGGTAGGCTCCCGCTTGAGAGCGCCATAAAGGCCAAATTAAGAAGGAGCCATTGCAGACTGACTATCAATCCGCAGTAAGTCACTCCACACAACAAGACACACACTGGACTAACTGCAGAGTCCAAATTATCCGGGCAGTTGGCAATCCTCCAAGCCACGGCTTTTAGGGCACTGTGATAGCTTCAAGCGCATCATATTTTTTTATAGTGAGGAAAGAAACGCGCTGAAGGTTGACCTAACTCTCCCTCCCAGGCCATCACCTAGAAACCTTCATCGGCACCCTTTTTGACTGAGAGAGAGCTAAGAAAGCAAATATTTGCAAATATGTCAGTGAGGGCCATATAATATATTTAAAGCTTGCGTTTGATTAAATGTGAGTATAATAAGCCTCTGGATTTATTAATGGAAGAACCAAAATAAATAAAAATCCTGAAATTTCTGATTTCAGCTTTATCTGGGAGAGCCAGAGGCAATCATCAAAAGAGCCACACCTGGCCGACCCTGGGCCTAGCTAATCGGTCGCCCGAGGTGGGATCGGGAATTTACATCAATAAAATCTGCAACAATGACAGCAGTCATTGCTCCTGGATCAATTTGTTGGTAAGAGTATGTATTGGGGCCTTGGAAGTTGACTTATGCATTATAACCACATACTTAATTCTTTTTTTTAGGTAGGTTGAACTTTCCAAAATCTTCCAGTTTTTCACACGCCGGCCGTTGGTCCAGTAGAGATTGGAGGGGTCCTCGGTAGGCCACCATGTACAATAACCGCTTAAGCAAAATAGCTTTTCAAATTAACAACGGAAATAGTCGCCTTCTTACAAATTTTAAGTAGGGTGAACTTCCATAATCTTCAAACTTCTTCACTCGTTCACCTTTATTCTAGTTGGGGTTAGTGGATATTTTGGAAAATGTATCCCAATGACCTCGCCCGAGGTCAGGGCACACTCCCACGATGTAAACCCGCTCGGCCTTGGTTCGGTGGGGATTAGTGATGATATTTAAGCGTTTTTCAATGTCCCCTCCCGAGGTTTGAGTACGCGACCCAGGTTACCCTCGTAAATTTTTATTTTACAGAAATATTGCGATCTAATTTGTTCTTTGACATGCCCGCCCGTCCTCTCCCCTAAAGTCAGGAGCCCCCAGGCGCTCCCACGAGGTACTCCTACCCAAATGCCCACCTGGAAAATACAAGTAGCCCTAGGAGCCGATTACTTTAGTCAGTGGTTGGGCTGCCTTCATTGGGTTTCCAAAAAAACTGATGTACAGAAGTGATGCATGGTTGATGTGTAGTAAAGAGTCTGGAATTGTGAAAAAGAAAAAAAAACTGCAAAGGTTGTTAACGTTTGTGATTGAAGCTGTTCTTGTCTGGAGAGTGGTGCGACATGTTTGCGATCACAGGAACTCTGAGAGGGAATTACAAATTCACGGCCAGATGTGCGTCCACCGGGAATTCATCCGAAATGGCGGTGAGAGCTGCAAGACAGTGGATTGTCACCGTTACCTCACCGATTGTCTCCTTCTCTGCTCCGACAGAAACCACTGTGGGAGGGGACGCAAAGAAATGTCGATTAACGCAGGCCAGGTGAAATTAAAGTCATAAGTTCGGACCACAGAGAGGAAAGGAGGCAGGGGTGTAATGGCCGCTTCTGGCCGTCGCCCTACATTGCTTTGTCTGGCGTCATTGTTCAAGGTCAGCTGCCTTAAGGTCATCCAATACCTCAGTCAGCGCTTACAGACGGGCTGACCTGCAGAGACGTGACCTACTTCCACTCGGACACACACACGTGCGTCAAGGTTCTCTTGGCTGCCCAAGCACCACACGAACAGGCCCCCTTTTCTCCACCCTCGGCCGCCAGACATCACTTGAGACCCGGCCAGTCTCCTGGGTGGTCGTGTGCTCCTAAGTCCTTCCTCCTTATTCTCCGTACCTCTATGTACACAATAAAGTATTCCTACTATTCTGACCTTCACTGATTTCACTTCCCCTAAGAAATCATGGTCTGAAGATCGCAGTTGCTAGGGTCTAACTTACTTAACACCTTGCGATAGGAGCTCAGACGATTAGGTAATATCGTCCGTTGTATCTTGTTAGGATGTGTCAGGACGCAAGTTGTCACGGTCTCGTGACGGCGCGCCTCGTCTCCGTCACGCAGCCTGGTAGAAAGCGTTTGGACACATGTTGAGTTAGAGCTCGGCCACGGGAGACTTGGTGCCTGTAAAAACGCCTTCTGTGGGCATAAGATCGGGTGAGTGCGCCGTAGGGCGACTGCCTCTGCCGTCGCAAGTATCAACTGACGCAGGAACTTGGAATGATTCGCCGGCACTTTATACATGAAGCGGAACGCTTGCTTGATGTCTACCCAGAAAACCGTGGCGGAAACGAGTCGTCTTTTCAATTACTTCCTGGGACTCGCATGTTCGCTTGCATTGGCAAATTGTTGTACTAGCCTGCCGATGAATAATCGAAAAAGTTCGTTCGCGTAATTTGATTTCTTGAATGCTTACATGGGTATCATCGCTAAAATTAAAGTCAGCCAGATGCACCGACACCGGCAATGTGTTTGGCAGTCAGACAATCGACAAGTCAAGAGTACGGTTGTGAACAGCCGAAATATACTTAGGATTACGAAGTTTAACTATCGTAGTTATATAGCATACCGAAGCAGCACAGATACTAGCTAAAAGCGAGAATTTTAAAATTGGAATATCTACCAGTAGCTGATTAAAAGTCCTGCACTCTAACCATTGAGCCACCGGCTCGTCTTGCAGGTTTAGGTCGCGAATATTGACATTCGTTGATGGGTGGTGCACCAGCTGATGTTGGGTACGACTGGCTGCTGATGGCTAATGCGCCAGAAACGGCCCTTACAGTCTCCCCCGTGGTTGTCGGTAATGTCTTTCGGTCGAGAAACTCGTTCTGCATTATAACCATCTACTTACAAATTGTAAGTAGTATGAATTAAACACTTTGAACTTGAATTACACTGCACGTCGGCCATCCACCCGATAGGGATTGGGTGATGGCATTGAACTACAGAGGGGTCTTCGGAAGGCCGCCGCATACAATAACCACCGAACATAACCTGACATAAATCAGCTCTTACCAGGTATGGCTTCCTTCAGGAGGTCTCTCTGATCCTTCAGCACACGCCTCAAGTCCACTTTGGCTTCCGCGTACTCCTTAGCTACCTTCGTTGTTCCAGAGACCCCGGATGTTGCATTCTCTTTCGGTTTTGTGACGAAGCGAAAGGTGATGACACCGCCGACAGTCGGCCCGTCTTTCGTCAGCATTTCGGCCAGATGCCGTCTTCTCGCATAGTTGTTCACAGAGTCCACAGGAAATACTTGTAGCGGTAATTGATAAAGACGAAAATAAATGTGTCAATTTCAGTTAAGAAACGTGAGGTGCGATGTAAACAAACGACCAACAAAAAAAGAGCCCGCGGTGCCGTGGTAGAGTATTGAACTCATTGAGAAAAGGTCCCGGGTTCAAATCTCCAGGGTTCCAACCCTTGAGATTGGGCATGAATGGCTGATGGCGGCTAACAAACCAGAACTCGCCATTCCGGTCTCCCTTCGCTTTGTCCAGTCCATTTCATTTAAACAAATGCCTACAATCTGACTCACCATACTACCTAAACAGAAGCTGCCCTTAGCGTTGTCTTGAGTTTAGCACACAGCTTGGTGAAAAATGAACTAATCAGGACATTTTCTGGACTTACAACTTGAGGCTGAAATTTAACACCACCGGGAAGAATCTTACCATTACCATTCAGAATGGATATTTGACACACAAAGTTTCGGCCCACTCCGAGTGCATTTATGAAGCAGAGCATTTTCGCTAATTAAAACCATGAATTCATTTAGAGGACGAGTTTGTCAATTGTACAGTAGATTACATATCTGATGAAAACTACTATACCATTCAAGACTTCTTTAAAAGGATACTAAAGCTCGTAAGCCTATCATGTAAATCTAATATTACTCTCCCGTCTTCCTTTGGCTTCTCCTGACAACTGCATACGAGCGTGTGCCCGCATAAAATAAAAATAGTCAATCTTCGCTCAAATGGGATGACTTCCTTTTCAATATTGCCACTTTTAAACCACACACATTCTCCAGAAGAAATAAATAAAGCATAAAAATAAAAATCTCTCCACTAAAACCACAAATTAAAACTCTGAAAGGTCAGTTTGCAGAGAAATACAAACAATTTGAAGATTGTATAAACAGCAAAATTTAATGGATCCATCAATTTCGAGAGTGCTCTTCAGTTGCTTCCTCTCGTTGCATAACGTAAATTAACGTCAGAGAAAATACACACTTGAATTCATACAGAAAAATCGATAAAAAACGGCAAGGTCACTGTAAATGGCAAGAGGCAATCGATAATGTAGGAAATTTAAACGCTGTAGGCTGCAAAAACTGGGGAAAAAAACACCCAAGGCAAAATAATATGGGGAGCGAAATGTGTAAACAGGAATCCAGTGTTACCACAACAGAGTTAGGTTCACTACATGCTCCAATTGTTTACATAGGTTGGGTTGAAACCGCCGTATGTAGGCTGCTTCCAGGTAGCGTAAGGTGCGAGTTGTTCGTGCCCGAACAAGTACTCGAAAGGAGGTTTTAGGGTCCACGGAAAGGCCCATATCTAGCAGGTGTTCAGTAATTGATGAGCGGGGAGTTCGTTTTTCGTGCTTAAATAACCAGCTGGGTAAGTGCTCCTTTGCTCTCGTGGCCAATTGCCTTTGCGTTCGCCCTATGTACTTGCATCCGCAAGTGCATGTAAATTCATTAACACAGTTTGAAGTGGCGTACATCGGCAAGGCATCCTTCGCATGAGGAATCGGTAAAAGCTTGGTTGGATTGCAAATTATAAGCTCAGCGGCATAATATGTCCTTTCAATGGCATTAAGTAGTCGTCTCTTGATGGCATTGAAAATATTGTCACCCTTAAAGGGCAAAGATACGAAAACGGGCTTCTTCGGAACTGACTGTTCCGTCAATCAATAGTGTATTTTCTCTGACGTTAATTCACGTTATGCAACGAGAGGAAGCAACCGAAGAGCACTCTCGAAATTGATGGATCCATTAAATTTTGCTGTTTAAACAATCTTCAAATTTTCACCAGAGAAAAGAAGCTTTGAATACAAACAAGGAATTATATGAAAAAGATGTCTACCTTGACTGAATTCAAAGTCCACCCGTCGAAAACTGTTTGTGCCTTTGCCAGAGAACGCTACGGGTTTGGATGCGCTTGCCACAGGGTTCGGTAGTCCCAAGAAGGAGTACTCCACGTAGACCTGGTGTGAGTCGTTGATAGGTGCTGCACTGGGCTTAAGAAGAAGCTGGTGAACACAGATCTTCACTGTGTCCCTAGAAACGATATCTTCTTTGGTATTGTTGATGGGCTGAAAAGTGAAAATAGCAAATATTGGTAGGTGTACCTTGTGGGGCCGCCTGGAAGGCGCGCGAAGCGCTCCCCTCGGTCTTACGGGCTCCAGATTTTAGGGGAGATTACGGGTGCGGCATGTCAGGGAACAAATAAACTCACAATAATCCTGTAAAATAAAAAGTTACGAGAATAAGTTGGGGCGCATACTCAAACCTCGGGCGGGGACACTGAAGTAGGCTTTAATATACAGTGGAGTCCGGTTAATGTGGACACCTCCGTTCCAGGCCAACTGTCCATATTAACCGGTTGTCCACATTACGCGAACTGACCCCAAACCAGTCGTTTCTACGTATAAAAAACAGAATTTTGCATCTGAATGAAGTTTTATTGAAAGAAAATGCTCAGATTTGATTGCTTTGGTGGAAACTTTTCTCTTAAAGCTCCCCTAAAGTTCTTTATCACAGTGTCAAAATTCTCCACATCAAAACCTTGTTGTCGATGCCCCGCTTCGAGTACGGCCAATCACGTCCTCATTTCTTTTGATGAGACTGGGTGCTCGACTTCTTCGTCTTCCTCTTCAGACTCTTCTTCCTGCTCGTCTGGTACCATCTTGGCATCTGCAACTGGTTCGGCGAGTTCGCTTGTCACCTCATCCAGTGTTGCCTTCTCGGCGACTTCGGCATCGTCGTCGATTGAAACCCACTCTAGAAAACTCTCGATCCTGTCCTCTGTCACGTACACAACAACAGGCAAACCAACAGAAAAGCTTTGTGTACTGTTCATCTGAAGCAAAACTTTCAGAACAGGACGCGGGAATTCCCCGCCGCGGGCGATTTGGACTGGATTTTTGACAAATCTGTGGGAAAGCAGATAAGGGAGACAAGGGTGCGGATACGGGGGCAGGGCAGGGGGAGTGGGAATAGCCTAGCTGACGAATTGGCGGCCTTCTTCGACAACTGCACCTCCCAACTGTGGCGAACAGGACGCGGGAATTCCCCGCCGCGGGCGATTTGGACTGGATTTTTGACAAAATCTGTGGGTCGACCGACCGGTTGACAGCTTGGTGCTGACCACATTAAGCGGTGGCTGTCCAGGTTAACCGGAGGATTTTACTATGGAGAAATCCCGTTCCTGGCCAACTGTCCACATTAAGCGGTTGTCCACATTAACCGTGTCCACATTAACCGGACTCCACTGTAATTGCTAATCCCCCACCTGGCCAACGGTGAGTGCCCTGACCTCCGGTGAGATCATGGAGGTACGTTTTATATTAGTACAACTAACTCAACTAGAATTAACGTTAATGAGTGCAGAATTTGGCATATTGCAGAATTCACCCTACTTAAAATTGAAAATAAGCGATTATTCTCGTGGTTAATGTGAAAAGCCGTTTTTGCTTCATATACTGACTTATCCAGATATTGTATGCGGTGGGCTTCCGAGAACCCCTCTGTAGTTCAAAGCCATCATCCAATCCCTACTGGGTCAACGGCCGGCGTGCGGAAAACAGAAATATTTTGGGCAATTTAACCTACTTCAAATATGTAAGTAGGTGGCTATAATACATAAAGACCCAACTGCGGCTCCAGTAGGTACTCTCACCGCAATATTTTTTCAGTAAACCTGGTACTCTTGAAGAGATCACTAGCATGTTATGCTTACACAGTCGCATTCATTTCGACCACCGGCAGTTTTCCTGCCAAGATCTGGTCATAACACAATGAAATCGAACATTTTGCTCGGTCATATCTGAACGCTGCTGACGTGTCGCCGTCCGTATTCAGCACCATTGCACTGAATCATTGTGACTCCGCCTGCTAAGCTGCGCGTGACTATCTGCCTTTCACACTTCTGATCACTCTATCGCGGGGTTAACGGCATTGTCGGCCGCGGCCACTCGAAACCAATCAGTGTGCACCCATCCCTGATTGGCTGCAGGCAACAGAAAGGACAAGTCTCTGGCCCTAGTGATGGCGCGCACAGACAACAAATGGCCTGTAGGGGTCTGAGCAGTAAGTGTACTCGGACCTCTACAATCATCATGTAAAATCCCAGGCAGTGGGCACTGGCGAAGCCAGGGCTAGTGTTGACTGCGTCCAGCCAGACGTGAGAGAGAGAGGGAGCATAAAACAGTGGTGGTAAGTAGGATTTTGAAGCAAGTTCAAGTGTTATGTTATTGGTGTGTTGTAATTGCCCGAGCGGATGTCGTCTGTAGAGGTCTTTGCTGCATCAGCCGAGGGATGATGTATTCAAGTGGCACTTAGGTAGGCTTGTATATTTGGACGTGTGTGTATGCGCGGGTGTGGAGCACGTGTATGAGTGAGTGAATATCGGTCAAGTGGTCTTCAGGTCAGCAAGTGGGAACAGCCGCTTGCGAAGACACGCGACGTTGAGGGTCGCGGGCATTGAAGAACGAAGGGGGGGGGGGTGGAAAGGCATAACGGCCGTCCGCCACAGCTCCCGGCCAGACGCAGAACGAAGTGAATGTGTCGATCGTGAGCTAACGATAAAAATAAGGAAATCTTCCAGTGCACATACAGGCTGAAGAACGTTTGTCGTGTGTGACAGTGATTGCTCGTGCTAGAGTCCAGGGCGATGCCTGCAGCATATTCTGAGGTGCAGATGTGGCATCAGCCGGAGGATGTGCTGTTGTGATTTCAACAACGTTTACCAGTGAATCGTTACGATGGAAGGAGAAAAAGATGCGTTTTTGAACTCGACTTTTCATTATAAGTCGACAATATTTTTGGAGCTTCACTAAGCAATCTTACCTTCGTTTTCGCCGATTCGCCCGGAGGCGGGACACAAAGATCTGCTGTCACACCGAATAGCGAGGACGCTAGTCCGCTCCCAACGCCGGCCTTGTCCCTAGGCGGGACAAAGAGCGCGCTGGACATCAAACCAGCGGCTACAGCCACCCGAGACAGCTCCACCGGGTTTTGTACAAAATAAAACCCGCCTCTCGGTGGATACAAAAGTTACGCCCTTCCAATTGTGTTCTTCTTTGGGGATTCCAAATGGTGTACTTCAACGGTGACACACGTCAGATGTCACCGTTACAACTCAACGCGACGTCAGTAAGTTACCATTATAACACTGGCGATGCAGGTACGATTGTTCCCCTGGATGTTACAGCAATATGTGACGAACATTTTCAACATATGTATTTCCGCGGAGCAATTGCTGTTCTGCGAAAGTGTCGTGATCCCACCGGCCATCACACGGCGTTGGAGTCTTTACATCCTTGGCGACACTGCCAGTTGTCACCCCTACAACTAGTGTCGGAGAACTCACCATTTCTATCATCGCGGAAAAATGGCTGACTATCATGAAGCACATTACAAGCATGGGTGACGCTCATTCCACCATGGACATTTCCGTTACAACAGTTGACGGACATAACGGTTTGCTACTGTTACAACAGGCCTCCGATTATCACATCGTGCAAAAAGGCCATGAATGTTTCTCAGATTGTTACCGTTAGAACAGGCCTCCGATGATTACATCGCGCAAAAAGGCCATGCATATCTCTTAGCTTGTTACCGTTACTTCAGGCCTCCGATGATCACATCGTGCAAAACGGCTATCAATGGTACTGGAGGATTTCTCCGGCTCACGAGTATTCCAATCAAATGAGCACGCTACCTGACTCAAAGGAGGGAGGTGTTAGGATGGTAGCCTGACCAAAGTCTAGCAACCTTGTCAGCTCTCCTAAAGCGTCGAGCCTGCCGCTGACCACCACAACGATTCCTTTGTTCAATAGCGTTCGCTGGACAGGCCACGCGAGATGACCTTAGACCGCATGCATGCACGCAGGCACGCACACGAGCCTACACAAGACCCAAAGGTCAACTAATGGCATGATGTTATCCCAATGCGGTCAACCAGGCCACAAGCGAACGTGCAGACAATCTCTTAAAAGCCACTGTCACCCCTGACGGACGGCGGACTTGTAACGGCGGACGCGTGGCAACGCCAGTCCGCTCCCAATGCCGGGCTCGCGCCAAGGCGGGTCACCAAGATTTGCAGCCACACCGGATAGCGAGGACATTAGAGATCAACCCAGCAAGATAACAGTCACCCGGGATAGCTCCTCCGGGTTTTGTACACAATAAACCCTCCTCCGTATGGATGACAAAATATTACCATTCTTATTGTGTTCTTCCTGGGGGATTTCAACAGGGCGTAATTCGACGGTGGCACACGTCAGATGTCATCGTTATAACACTAGCGACACTTAACCCGTCGTTATAACAAAGGGAAAGTTCGGTCTCATATTCACGGCGATCGTTTGTGCAAACCAAGCATACGCAAGTGCAAAAATTAAAATTAACAAGCTGCTGCAATCTACTAAAGCATTGCTTACAAGGAGAAATTCGATTGACCCTTACCTGTCTAGACATGCCTTCCGACGAATCCTTCTTCTCCCGTGGGAGTCGCGGCGTGGGTTCCAGGGAGGTGTCCCCCGAAGACATTTTTGCCCCTGTCAGGGTGTCAGGACTTTGGGTTGGCGTTCGATCGGGCAGGCTATTGATGCTGCTGCTGCTTCTGGGTCGGGGCTTTGGAGCCGCACTAGTGGCTATTTTGAAAAAAAAATTGCACCCTATTAGTCCTCTTAGGAAGCGCAAATTACAACAAAAAGCAAAACTGAACCAGGAGTAAGCCTCTGCGAACATTTTTAAAGTACGCTCATATTCATTGTTTGTCATGGAGTCAGGCGGTCGCGTGTCCGGATGACGTCGGGGTCACCAATTGTCGAAAGTTGCTAATGTCGATAAGAGAAAGTTTCCCAAAGTTCACAGGGCAGAGAAGACGGAATAAACTGGAACAGCTTGCCTGCGGGAAAATGAGCCGAACGGAAGCTCGACACTCGAAGCACATGGCTCTCTCGTTAACTGAAATGCTCGTAGATGGAAGTGCTCGTAACCCAAGCCTCCAATGTACGTATTTTAGACCTTCGTTTACTTGGAGATAAGGTCATTATTAGTTTGATGGAGGTCTTCGCACGGGTTTTTATGATTTGTTAGTGATTTTTCGATAAAGTAGGCATATTATATCTGAGATGTAGAAGACGATGATGAGGCCAAAATTCTCGCAAAAGGTGACAATCGAGTGAGCCGAGAATTACCTGAGCCATGGTTCGCAAGCTCCCAATCCATCAACAAGAGCAACGATTCGCCCAATCCATATTCGGTGCTGAGACTAATTTTGGCCAAAGCAAGCCGTCGCTTGGGGAACAGACAGGCCACGACATCATTGTTTGGCAACACTACAGGGCCAGATGGTCATTGCTGACGCAACGAATCAGCGCACACTCAAGGCATTTATCGATTTTTTTGTACGGTTAAATTTAAGGGTAAAACCCTGTGTGCACACAAACTATTTCCGTTACTGTTCTGTGAGTATAGCTCTGATGATGAATCCGTGACGGATGTCGAAACGTCAGGCGAATAAACATATTGTCCCAGCGATCGAGTCGTCTTCTTCTTCTCATTTACTTCCTGGGACTCGCATGTTCGCTTGTATGAGCAATATTATAGCATTTAGGTGATGTATTCCATTTACGAACTCATCCACATCAAAAGAAAAAAAACAGGATTTTAATATAAACAAGGTGGTTGTCTAAGAAGTACAAGTCAACAAGGTTTGTAAACGTGCGAAGCATTCAGTAGGGCTTCCATCGGTGCATACATACTAAAGCCGACAGTTGAAAAGGAGCCGCTTCTCATCCGACGCGCCTTCACGATAAAATGGACACAGTACGGAACAATCATTTAACAAGACCAACGAAAGGAACGGAGCAACAGCTTCACACTTACTAAGTAGATATTCTAAAGACAAACTTAAATTTGAATTGCTATAAAGTTGTTTAGCACTCGTTGATGAACGTTCCCCACAGAACTCACTGGCCCCGCTCTGTCCTGCCCCGCATTGCGTCTCATTTTGTCGGGACCTGACAGCAGCTAGTTGTTTAGTGTCAATATCTCCCGACCTAAACCGGCAAGACAAGGGGGGGGGGGCTCATGGCTCAATGGTTAGGACATAAGACCCGTTGATGAAAAAGGTAGCAAGTTCGAAACTCGGGTGGTGCACCATTTGTTAGGGCCCAGCTTAACTGAAATTGCACGCTGCCCTAGCGAGTAGTTCCCATGCGAGACCAGCGGTCCACCCATGACAACCGACCGGTTCGCTCAGTAAAAATGCACTCGATGACGCCCCGCAGGTGCAACCGGGCGCCATGACCATCTTATTCGTCCAACCTTGTACATACGCGTTCGTTTGCTCTAAATTATACTGTACTGGATTATCTCGATGACATCTGCCTTCTGCGCACTGCTTGTTGTTTTCCTCCTTGTGGGGCTCACACAAGGCGTAGTTAGACGACGAATATCACAGCCTTGGCCACCGTTACAACATCATTTGGGTCTGGGCATGACTGGCTGATGAGGACTAATAAATCAGAAATGGCCATTCCAATCTCCCTTGTCTTTGCCGGCAATACTTAAGGTGTTTATAGGTCATTTAAGCAGGTAAGTAAGTAAACAGTATTAACAAGATGGCTGTAAAGAAATTGCATGTTCTGTCAACACTACATAAACATACCAATGAATACCATAGAACACAACAAAGCGGCAGGAACGGTCAATTAGGCAAATATTATCGTCGGACAAGGAAATCGTGGCCATTAATGAGTCGAACGCGAAGCGTCCAGCCATCAGGGCACCAATTAAACACCCCAGCGGCGGCTACAGGAGCTGATAATTACAGTACGCATGCGGGTGACCACTACGAACTGTAAATACCATGCAATCTGTGCATGTATCGCCCCTATCTGCGCACGTCTCAGACTATGCTACAATCACCTATGATTAAGGATGCTCGACGGTGTTAGGGCGAGCCTAACGAACAGCCTAACAGGCAGATAGCATTCAAGCACGAGGCGCGCTCACGACAGGCTATCGATCGGCCTACAGGCGGCAAAGCATACTGACAGGCAATTAATCAATAATTTAAAATGCAGGCTACAGTCAGCTGTTAGTCACCAGCCAATCTTACCAGCGCTTACGCCAAAAGAGAAGCTGATTGGCTCGATGGACATCGTGTTACACGCGTTTGTTGTCCTAAATGTGTTGTACCCATTACACTAAAATACTTCTGATTTTGCCCTGTTCTTGTCGTGTTCTTCCTTCGGGGCTCACACAGGACAAAATAAGCGTTGACATCACAGCCTTGGCTACCGTTACAACAGACGAAATCTGAAACGTCAGGAAAATAAAACTCTTGTTCCAGTTTTCGCAGCTTCTTCTACTTCGTCGGAACTCATCTGTTCCCCTCTGCGTTGGGACTCACTAAGGAGACACTTTATGACAACTTCTTTCATTGTAATCCTTTAAAATCATTAAAGAAGCATGTCGACACGCATACCAGAACACTCATGTCACCAGGAAGAATTAGAAAGATATTATATTGGGAAAATAACTGCTGTGTTTTGAAGTCGGCAGCTGAGTGAGTACGTACCTCCGCCCACAATTTTGCTGCTTCGACGAGACTTAAATGGCCGTTCCTTGGGTGATAGTATCGTGCTTCTGAGAGTGAGTTCAGTGGAAAGAGACTGTTCTGGTGAGGGCAAGTCAATTAGTTCCTCAGAAACTGCCAGAGAAATTGGCTCAGTATCGTCGGGGTCCGTGGCATTTGCGTTGTCAACTTTGGCCACCTCAGTCTCGGAGACTGTAGTCATTGGTGGTTTGAGCACAGTTTTCTGAAAGCAAACAAAATTAACGGACAGCTATTCATCAGTGATTATAAACTGTTCAAAGTGTTCGTGTATCAGTGCATATGACAACAAGAGTAAAAAAAGAAAAGGAACTAGATTGTTCCTATCAAGTGCCCAATCCAAGAAGTTGGCAAACACTTCCATACATTAAATACGTGTCGGAACTCGTTGAAAGACACCTGAGGAAGTACCAGACCCAAGTGGCGCACAAGCCAATGACCACGCTTCGAAGTCAGCTTGTACACCCTAAGGATAGGGTTAACTATTTGGACAGAAAAGTGGTCGGCGACTGCGATGCAATTTATTGTGAACAAACAGGAAGGTGCGCCTCTACACGCATACAAGAACAGTAATCAGCGATAAAGAAGCGCGACCACCTGTCCAAAGTCGCAATGCATTCGATTGAAATTGGGCACAAGTTTGCATGGGACAAAACGCACATAGTAGGTTCCTGCCCATATAAGAAAGTCTGCCAGTTTCTCCGACATAGTTGCTTTGCCCGCAACTGCAGCAGATCCTGTAGACGACCCTAGATGTTTCTTGCCGTGGCAGTGGGTTTTTTGGCTTCATTATCTGACGCCTTATAGTTGCCTCCGGCCTGTGTACGACTCCAACCCCAAGTGGTGCGAGAAGGTGGCCGACAGCGTCCGAGACGTTTTTAACGAACGGAATCGCTCGCAAAATTTCGGGATTGGTGCGATTTTGTTGGTCATCTTGTTCGCGAAAGCACCGGCTGACAAAGTTGCGCGGGTAGCCATCTTCTCTGAACACCCATCAAAGATATTGTATTTCGGCAACTTTGTCTTCTGGTTCGCTGCAGTGCGTCCCAACACGCTGATAGAGCGCCTTTATGCAACTGCGTTTGTAGCTTATTGTGTGGTTTCTGTTGTAATTCAGTACTTGCATCGCGTTTGTCGCTTTCCTGAATACTTTAGTCTTTAGACCACCACAATCTTTTCGACAAACGAGGACATCAAGAAAAGCCAGCTGGTTGTTCTCTTATTCCTCCATCGTAAATTGGATGTCCGGGAAGACGCTGTTGAGACGTTCCTTGAATGAGAGCACCTGATCCCGTTCGATGACGACGGTGTCATCCACATATTGTCCCAGCGATCGAGTCGTCATGTAAAATACTACCAGCCCTCTAACAGGGACTCCCACAAATGGTGGCGACTTTACAAGTTCCAGGCCCTTGTAGCAAACCAAGGATGGAGGCGCGATCGCTGGACCAGTAGGAGTTCTTAGCCCGAGCTTCTGAACTCCAACAGGTCTAAGTACAACAAAAATAGGGTACTTTTATACTCGGATAATATGAAGGGTGGAGGGGGCGAGTTTGCGTCGATTAGCTAGCAGTGATCTAGTGACCTGGTAACGGCATGCGGCCTTGGTCAGAAAGTAAGCCACGCCACCTGGTACCTTGTATGTTCCTGTGTCAACATCGGTGTTGTCCCCCAGTTACGTGTTAGGAAGAGAAGGCAGAACAGGATAGCAGATTGTACTTTACTGTCAGTTCTACTGGTGCACCAGCTCGGTTTCCTGTGTGTCCAGCAGCTTGTCTTCTGCGTGTCCGTCGGCAGCTTGTGTTCTGTCGTCGTCTCGGCCAACAGCGTTCCGTGTCTCTAGCAGCCGTGTCCCCTGTCGCTAACAGCAGAATATCGGGTCGTCGGTTGCGCGTCTCCAGCAATAGAGTGCCGCCTTCAGCAGTGGCAGCATATTTAAGGGCCAGTAGTCATTTTTCCCTTTTGGCTCTCCTGAGTGGCCTCTACGGGCAGCCATCGTGTCCTGAGCGTGACCTCCCGATAGCCGCAACCCGGCCGCGAGGCAGTCTCGCTTGCGCGTGCCTCCTTTGTCCTGGCCTAATGTCCGCCCTTTGAAGGTCGCTTGTAACTGCATGAACCAGTTGCCAGAAAGGTCCCTTTGTTTTGGTACCCTTAGGATTGCCCGAGTGATGATTCGCGCCTGGGCCGTCCAACAGTACGCGTGTGCGTAGAGCCTGCTAGTCAAAAACTTTACGGTTAACACGATTGCGGACTTATTCCTTACTGTCGCATAATTAGATTATCAGTCAGGGTAGATGTGTTATCTCATGAAATTTCGAAATGTGTCCTCCATCCGAAAAAAGCTAACTTAAGTTGGGTTTTAGACATGCGCAGATAAGGGTTTGTAACGTCAATTATCATACACCATAGCCATAGGATGCTGCATTCAAGAGAGCCAGTTTCCGTTGGTGCTCGTATTCTGTAAAAATCACTGTTTAAGTAGTATTCCGGCAAAAGTAGCTTATGTAGCCCCACTCATCTACCCCTAATCCCAGCATTTTGTCCTGCAAAAATGGTGGTTATAGAGTTTTTTGGGGTGGGGAAATAAGATAGGCAGAGAAGGAATTTTTTGAAGTGTAAAATGAAAAATATAGTCGAAGTTGCTTCCCGCGGCCGCTGGGAGCAGGTTGTTTTGCATGTAAATTGAAAGTGTGCGCGGCGCTACGCGCCGCCAACTATACTAATCTAACTCCAGAACGGTAAGTTGGACCACAGGTAAGTTGAAGTAGACGACCTCCTAACCACCACTTCAATTTTTTCGGGAAATTCACGAAACCTGCAATTTGATAGTCAGGTTTTTCCGCAATAAGTTGAATGATAATACAGATTAGGAAAATCGACAGATATAAATCAACAACACTTCTTAATACAATAAATAAAATTCATTTAGCATTTATTACAGTAAACTCTACTGCGTGTCCTAATTTCCCGCCCGAAAACCCGATAAACACAGTTTTTGTAGGAAAACATGCAGGTTGTAAATATTAATGAGTAGAGCTACATAAGCTACTGTTGTCAACATCTCTTCTCTGGTGCAATTTTGAAGATTGTGCAAACAGAAAAATTTATTGAATCCATTAATTTCGAGAGTGCTCATCGGTTGCTTCCTTTCTGATTGCACCACATGAATAACGTAAGAGGAAATACAAACAACTCGTACCTTGCGCTATCTGGAGGTAGCCTTTATACGGCGGTTTAAACCTGACTTATGCAAACAACTGCAGCAAGTAGCGAATCTAACTCTGCCGTGGTAATACCGGCTCTCTGTTTACACATTCCTCTTCTAAACCTTTTTTGCCTTAGAAGGCTTTTGACTTAGAAGTTTTTACCCCGTGTTTGCTGCCCATAAATTTAAAACTTTATGTTATTGATTAGCCTCTTGGCCATTTCCTACGACCTTGCTGTTTGTATCGATTTTTCTATGTGAATTCACGTTCGTATTTTCTCTTAGGTCATTCATGTTATGCAGCGAGAGGACGCAGTTGATGAGCATTCGCGAAATTTATGGTTCCATTAAATTTTGCTGCCTATGCAATCTTCAAAATTGAATTCATACAGAAAAATCGACACAAACAGCAGGGTCATACGAAATGGGTTGCCGTTACACACCAATTCAAACTGTGTTTACGAATTTACATGCACTTGCCGATGCAAGTAGATAGAGCGACCGCAACGGCAATTAGCCGCCAGAGCCAAGGAGCACTTACTTAGCTGGTTATTGAAACAAGGAAACAGAACTCTCCGTTCATTGATCACTGAACATCTGCTAGGTACGGGCCATTCTGTGGACCCCAAAACCTCTTTCTGAGTACTTGTTCGGGCACGGACAACTCGTACCTTACGCTACCCGGAGGCAGCCTACATACAGTGGTTTAAACCTGACCTATGTAAACAGCTGGAGCATGTAGTGAACCTAAATCTGCCATGGTAAAACTGGCTCCCTGTTTACACATTTCCCTTCCGAACTTTTTTGCCTTAGACGTCTTTTTTCCCGTTTTTGCTGTCCAGAGTGTTTTAATTTTCTTACTTTATTGATTAGCCTCTTGGCCATTTCCTATGACCTTGCTGTTTGCATTGATTTTTCTGCATGGATTCAATTTTGTATTTTATCTTACGTTATTCACGTCATGCAGTGAGAGGAAGCAACTGATGAGCACTCTCGAAATTAATGGATCCAATAAAACTTTCTGTTTACAGAATCTTAAAAAATTCTAAATTCCCCCAGTCATCCGCCATTTTAACGGGCTGATATTTTTATGTATGGTGTCTCGTCTCTCAAGTAATTGATGTTCTCATGACCCCTGCGAGCTTTTCTTCATGTGACCCCTAGAATATTGGTAAAAACCACGATGGGCGCCTCCTAACATGCTTCAAACACTTTTAGCAGCAGGCCATCCAATTTGCATATACCTTTCCCCCCTCCCCCCACGGGCAACGGTTTTTCTTCTTAAAATCCCTCAAATGGCATTAGAACCCCTATAATTCTGAACAATGCCTAAGGAGTTTTTTTACTGACTGCCCTTTTGACGCAGTTCCATTACTGGCAACACCACATGTTCTACATTTCATAGCTGCTTTATACCAAGAGGGAGTTCAAAGGCATTTACCTATATTTATCTTAATAAACCTGACCTGACCTGACAGTGTAAATAGGACGAATAACTCTTTTCTAACAGCGTTTACGACCCCATATTTGTACATTTAGTAAGACTGTCTTCCGACGCGGGATTTTCTTAGCGGTTATTCTCCAAAAAATTGGAAAACACTAGAAGGCAGAAAAAGAGCCTCACCTAAATTAAAGGCAAGTGGTCTCTCAAAATTATCCGCCTATGTGACTGGCGTCCAAGAGGCCATGCACTGACAATGTGACTAACGTATTTACAGGTCAGTTTGCCGGCACTTACTAAATGCGTAGACTGGAAGAACTGAGTCTCACTTATTTATTAAAGTTCCGCGGGAATTTGTAGTCTGTAGCAGCAAAGTTGACTAAAATGAACGTGAATTAAGAGACCTTGAAGAATCATCAGACTCCTGTCGCGTGTTTGCAACCAAATCTGTGACCCAAAGGTTATTGGCGGACGGCCAAGAAATATTGTTCCCTTGCTGGTTCAATGCCCAAGTGACCCCCAGCGTCATACTTCTTTGCAGGCGGCTGTCCCGACTGGCTGACATTAAATCGCTTGACAAACGTTCATTCGCAAGCGCGTGGCCAGCTAGTCACGGTCCCTCAAGGGCCACTTAAACAAACCACCGACTATTAGGCATTCCGCCGAAGAATGGCACTCTCCCCCCTCACAGCCATGCCCACACCCGTGCATACACGCGCGTTCAAATAAGCACGCCTGCCTGAGAGCCAATTCAACGCACCCCTTCAACCAAAGCAGCAGCATGAAACTCAATGCTCGACACCCCCCTGGGGCAAATTCAACACCAATCATACCACCCACTTGAACGACCATTATCACAACACTCAGGCGCGAATGAACGCAGTCAACATCAGTCTTGGCTTTGCCAGCGGCAACTGCTAACCGAGACAACAACATAGGGTTCTGTGCACAATAAGAACCTCATCCTGGTGACTTCTATCTTCTACCTATTAGGACGGCCTAACGAACAACCTCAGCAAGCAGTAGCCTGCTAGCCATGGCCACAACCCAAGCAGGCTATCGATCGGCCTACACGGGCGAATGTACAAAAGCTGTAAAACGATCGATAATTCGGATTTTAAACCACTGTCATCCACTGAGCCAAAATACCAATGGGCCTGGCCACCATTTCAGAAGGAAATCTGATTTACTCAGTGGACATCGTTGCACACGTTGGTTTCTCTAAATTCATTGTACATTGAACACTAAAAGACTTCCGCTTCTACACACTTCCTGTCGTGTTCTCTCTTTGAGAGCTAAAATGAGGTGTAATTAGATGGTGAATATTTCGGCCTGGGCTTCCGATACAACAATTTGGCGAGGTAATATCTCAGCCTGGGTCTCCGCTATAACACTGCCCTCAACCTGGGATTCGGTCTGGTGATTGCAGTGATCCGAGCACGGCCACATCTTGCGCCGTTACCGGTTAAACAACAAAACATAAGGCCATTGGCCGCTTTTGAATTTCCTCAGAAATTAATTTAGAACTGCTGCAGTCTACGGTTGCAAACCAAAACGGAATGTCAACGCTTCCGCCACTACCAGAATATCGCACAAAATACACGATCTACTCACAATCAGTCAGTAATATAAATAATGTAATTATTTCCCGCCTGACAACACGGGTAGTACTTAAAAGCCCAGACACGAGTATTTCGCCGACATTCTGTCTCTGCATGGCACAGTCGCGAGGGGTTCAACTCATGAAGGTATTTCCCCAGCAGTCAATGTGTGCTTACTGACAGACACTCGAGTTTTGAAATTTTTGTTTTTGTTTAAAATTTTCTCGGAAATTAAATTCGAACTTCGAGTATATTCGAGGTTCCACGGCGCAGACCAAAACGTGATATACATTTTTGGGTCGAAACTCTTCAACAGTTGCGGTTCAGCCTATAAATTTGGCTTAAGCTTAATATTCGCTTTGCCACAAGAAGGCTAAAAAGAGTATGTCGCATACCATTTTTCGAGAACATATTTTTCAGTTAGATATGGCTGCGATTTTTCGCGCCAAGCATAAAATAACGGTAAACGCAGTTGAGGACGTAACTCTGTAAATACATAATAATCTGCCTGAGTGCGCAATTAGATTTAAAATGAAACATAACAGACAACAACGTGTTTTTATTGAATGAACAACGCAAGGTCCAAATTACCTTTTCTTTCTTTTCTAACTCTGGCGGTAGGCTCTCTGTTGAGGGCATAGCAAGCATGCGTTGCCCTGATGCGCTAGCTACCTGATAAAAAGAGAGATGGGGGGCCTTTTAAATATTTGCATATATATATATATATATATAAAAGTTGACTTCACAAACAACAATAGTGAATATATCATCAACTACATGCACTTCTTTTCTTCCCAAGTTTTAAGTTGACATTTTTATTGACCATTCACCACGTTACAAGGATCTTGCTATTACCGATCTTGTAAAAATTCAAAATGAAATGTTCTCCAATTCCTTCGTTATTCATACAAACAGAGGTAGCAGTTGATAAGCGCTGTCGAAATTCGTACAAATACATTCTGCCGTTTTTGCCTGCTTAACATTTAGACCTGGGAAAAAATACTGCAAATAGAAAAAAAGTTTGAGGACTATAAGTAAAAACAAAGAAAACAACCATCAGCCGTGCCCAAACTGACCTGTCGTTCCGGAACCGTAGCTAACCGCGGGGACCGGTTGATTGCGGCCAGAGAGGAGACCCGTCGTTTGGACGCAATTTTTGGTTTAATGGTTTCCCGCCCCTCTTTCGCAATGGGATGCAAGAAGCCACTGCCTGTTTCCTTGTGTCCGCTGGGACTCGGCTCCCTAGTGACCCCTGTATCGGCTTTGGACAAGGTATCTGATTTTGATCTCTGGAGAAAAAAGGATAATGAATTGTATTGGCAATAAAAAGCTAGGGAGCCTTGCGTCCTTAAGGAAGCAGTGCCGCTATGGGTTTTTATGGCCACAGACTAACAAATGAATGATTTATATCGAAAACCCGTGAGACATACAGTAGGGCTGAAGATTCGCGCAAAATGCTGATGTTTGCGACAAACCGGCATTAAGTAAGGTTGTAATACTAATTTTCATGCAGCCTATTTTCAAGTAATTTCAGTAACGATAGAACGCTGACTCCTTAATGACTTTTACCTGAACGCTACTCAAACGTATTTACTGTGAAAACTGGCTACTTAAGTAGTAGGAATTTTTATTATTGATTTTGACTGCTTTTATAAACTATAAATTAATTAAATATAAATTAAAATATATTCAATGGAAAACGTACACCAAAAAACCTTTCTTGTACTCGTTTGGTAGCAAGTTACGCCTTCTTAAAATTTTATCCTGAAAGAAAGGATATGTTTCGGTTTCAAAATAAGTTTCTAAGTTGTCAAATAATTTTGAAGCCTACCGACTGCTACACCTGAATTCAAGGTTTAAAAACTACGCGCTGTGTAGATCCTGTTTAATTAAAAGTAGCTTTTGAGGAAGAAGTCATATACTTCGCATAAATGTTGCAATAGACGTGGACCATACTATATGCATTATAAGCAGGCTTACAAATTGACGGATACGATATATTATGAACGAAAACCTCACAATCGCAAAAAATCCCATAATAAGAAATTTTTCTAAGGCCTAAGAATACCCAATTCTTCAAGTATAAAATTTAAAGAAAGCAAAATTTACTACCAAACGAGTACAAGAAAGACGTTCTTCGTGCATGGTTTCCATAAATTATATTTTAATTTAGAAAATGGGTCAAAATCAATAATCAAAATGCATACTACTTAAGTAGCAATTTTTTACAGTACACAATTTTGCTAGCATGCAGAAAGAAGCTGGCTAAATAGCCAACATCCTACTGTGACTGAAACAACTTAAGAATAGGTAACACAATAATTAGTATCACAAACTTCCTGAATGCTGATAAGCGTATAAGTACCAATCTGTCGCAAATGTCGACATGTTGCACGAATCACAGGCCGTAATGTCTATTGCGATAAACCCACATTCATATTGTTCATTAAAAATTAACTATCAAGTGAATAACCTGGGAAGAAAATGTCCGTGTAACAAAATATTTATCAAAAAAATCTGTCTTACAGAAATTTCAGCATCGTCAGATTTGCTTTGTGCACTGCTTGCACGGGAGGATTTTCGAGAACTGCCAGTTGGCTGCGCAGCAGTGGCTTCTTGCGTCCCCTGCACAACCTCGTCTTCCAGGACGTCATCCTTGACAAGTTTGTCCGTTGGCCTGCTCTTAGTAGCACTCGGGAAACGCAAAGACAAAGGGGTTGTTGGCCCTTCGGTCTAAGGACATGCACAAACCGGCGTTAGCATACGCATAGGTCTAATAAAAAAAGTACACTCAAAGAGTTGTGGAGTGTACAAATTCTTATGAATCATTGCGATACCCTACGTCTGAAATGCTGTTGAAATGCCCACAAAACCTTCCAGGTTCGACTGGGTGGACGCTAAGCAATTGGTTATAGGACCCAGTCTTTCAGTTCTGCTATTCGGACCTAGGTTAACGAGTCTAACCGATTGCCAATAGTGGAGAATATGCGAGTTTCAGAAAGCGGTGCCGAAGAAGAGGATCCGACGAGGAGGATGAGTTTTATTGTCCTGACGTTCCGGTTTCGTCAAGAATCATTAATCATAGGTGATGGTGTCATAGTCATAGTCATGCGCAGATAAGTTTGAAACATGCAAAGTTTGCACGGTATTTATAGCTCGTAGTGGTCATCCGCGTGCGTGCGATAATTATTAACTTCTGGAGCCACCGCTTGGGTCTTACTCGGTGCAGTACTGGCTTGAAACTTCGCGTTCGACTCATTAATTGCCGTGATTACCTTGTCCGCGTTGGATGCGGGCTTGGAAATTGCGCGCCAACTTTGCTCGCTGTTGCTGCGCCCGGTACCTCCCACGTGACTGATTCTCTTGCTCAGAAAAATTATCAGTACAACGTATGGGAATGCCAAATCGTTGCGCTTGTTGATTGACTGGGGGCCTGAGAGCCATGACTCCAGGAGCTCGCGGCTCACGCGGTTGTCACCTCTTGCGAGGAGTTCGGCTTCGTCAAACTTGAAAACATGGCAGGGTCTCGTCGATTGAGCTGCAACCTGGGAGTTGCCGTCTTTCTTTCTCACCACCGTTGCATGCTCGGCCATTCGCGTCCGGAGTAATTTCGCGGTTTCTCCGACGTAGTTGCTTTGTCCACAACTGCACCACACAATAGTTACTACTAAAAACTTACTTAATGCCGATTAGCGGGTGAGTATCAACCTGTAGCAAATGTCGGCATGTTGCACGAATCCTGAGCCGTACTGCATACTGCAATAAACCCACATTCATATTGTTTATTATAGATTAACTATCAAGCAACTGATGAATAATCTGGAAATAATCACCCAAAATGCCCCTGTAACAAACATTTTTGAAGCAAAAATCTGTCTTACGGAAACTTCGATATCGTCGGTTTTGCTTTTTGCACTGCTTGCACGGGAGGATTTTAGAGAACTGCTAGTTGGCTGAGCTGAAATGGTTTCGTGCGTCCCCTGCACAACCTCGTCTTCCAGGACGTCTTCCGTGGCAAGGTTGTCCGCTGGCCTGCTCTTAGTAGCACTCAGGAGACGTGAAGACGAAGGGGCTGTTGGCTGTTTGGTTTAAGGGCATACATAAACTGGCGTTAGCATACCCATAGGTCAAATAGAGTGATGGTTTAAATCTGCGTCACCTCTGATAAATGGTAGCGTCAGTATTAGTACCAGTACTACTAAACCTCTTGTTGAAAGTGTAAGGATATAAGTCCAGGGCTGACTTTAATCAGCATCATTTTCTAAATAACAATACTGTGCGGTGTTCATTCATAATACATCATATCCGTCAATTTATTAATGCTGCCCTTGATATAGACAGCGTGATCCATGTGTATTGCGAAATTCTATGAGAGCTATGCAACCACTTCCTCAAACCATAGGCAAGAACGTACTTTTACTTAAACAGGATGAACACAGCATTCAGTTTGTAAAACTTGAATTTGGTTCTAGCAGTCGGTAGCTTTCAAAATCATTCGGCAGTTTAGAAAATTTGTTAAAACCGAAGGAAACCCTTCCTTTAAGAATGAAATTTACAGAAGGCGTAATTAACTATCAAACAAGTACAAGAGAGGATTTTTTCGTGCATGGTTTCCGTAAAATATGGTTGAATTTATAAAGGCAGTAAAAATCAATGATAAAAATGCATACGATTTAAGCAGCTATTTTTTACAGAATCAACGAAGGTCTGTCTTACGGAAACTTTAACGTCGTTGGGTTGGTTTTTTGCGCTGCTTGCATGGGAGGACTTTCGAGAACTGCTATTCACTGGCGCTGAAATGACTTTTTGCGTCCCCCGCACAACCTCGTTTTCCAGGACGTCTTCCTTGACGAGTTTCTCCGGTGTCCTGGCTTTATTAGTACTCGGGAGAAGCGAAGACGAAGGGGTTGTTGGCTCTTTGGTCTAAGGGCATGCACAAATCAGCGTTAGCATACTCATAGGTCTAATAAAGGTAGTTCAACAAAGGAGTCATGGAGTATACCAATTTCCATGAATGGTTGCGATACCCTTCAGCTGAAAGGCTGTTGATAGGCCCACAAAACATGGCAGATTTGAACGGGTGGACGCTCAACGATGGGTTACAGGACCCAGTCTTTCCGTTCTGCTGTTGGGTTCACAGTGAGACCCCGGTTAACGAGTTTATCCGAGTTCGTCATCTGAAATGCTCGTCTTGCGAAACGCAGCCAATTAAATTGCATCAGTTGACTGATTGGCTGCAGGCGACCGAGGATCCACGTCCTGGGAGCAAAACTCAAAGCACGTGCACTGACAACTTCTTAACTGGGCGGAAGCTCATCAGTCGAAACAATTGTTCTGCTAGTGGCTGGTTCGTTACCGGAAATGGTCGCAAATGTGGCCGCTAAAAACCAGATGATCAACTTTAATCAGCTTTCTTTTTATCACAGACTGCACTATTCCCCTGCTGGGCGTCCGAGTCAAAGTCATTACACAATATAATACCAGGCAACCGATCGAATTAGCAAGTTAAATACTACAAACTTTCATTTCATGATCCCCGAAAGACGAAGAAGAAGAAGGGGCGACTTCAGGAACCAAGTTGTATTCTAGCTGACGTTTCAAAAGCCTCCTCGCTTCCATGGTCAGAGCGTGGTGACCTTTCTCCTGCTACTGTCAGTAAGGGTATCCGAACGCTATCCTGACACCTGATGCCCGTGTGTCAATCGATTAAACCGATTGATTTTTGTGGCTTTTTGGATTGTTCGCGCCGCCGCGCGTGCTTCCATGAGATGGGTTTAGTAGTTTGTGTACATCCTGAGCGCTTCCACATTTTTCGCTCGCGGCTGCCGGCTGTCGGCCCTGCGTATCTTCCTCCGC
This sequence comes from Ligula intestinalis, assembly GCA_036362985.1. Classification (NCBI taxonomy): domain Eukaryota; kingdom Metazoa; phylum Platyhelminthes; class Cestoda; order Diphyllobothriidea; family Diphyllobothriidae; genus Ligula; species Ligula intestinalis. The sequence continues at coordinate 3,858,589 of JAYGXS010000010.1, forward strand.
CCGACCTATTGCTCCGTCCGTAGCAGATGTTAGCCTTCTGCGGAGCGCTTTATAGGCCGGATGAAGGTCTATGTCTCTATTAAGTGTGCTAGTTGACGACCAAATTTCTAGCAGCAATCTGGCACTTTTATCGTTGGTTCGGCCCATTACCCTTGCTTCCTCGAAATCAAACGTGTAGTTCTCCTGCTGTACGTGTTCATAGGCCATAAACAGCTTATCCTTGCAGTTGAATGCGAGCTGGTGCTCATGCAACCTTTTGCCAAGGCGTCTGCCCGTTTCACCAACGTATCTTGCATTGCAGTTTTGGCATGGTATGCTGTAGACCACGGCTGATTGTTCTGTCAACGGTAGCAAGTCTTTGGGCCTCATGATCTGCTGTCTGATGGTTGACTCCGAACTATGAGCTACACCGATCCGGGAATGATTCAAGAAATATTTTGTCTGGACCTCAAATTTTCTCCCATTCTATCCCACTTATTTGCTCTACGCTCTACCCTCCAACACTACTTGTCCAATCTGTATTTAAAGATGGCAAAATATCAGAATGTTTTTGGATCCATCAATTTCGAGAATGCTCATCAATTGCTTCCTCTTAGTTGCATCATAACGTGAATAACGTAAGAGAAAATACCAAATTGAATCCGTGCAGAAAAATTGATACAAACAGCGAGGTCATGCGAAAGGCCCATGACGGCTAATCAATAACGTAAGAAGGTCAAAACACTGGGAAAAGACGACTAAGACAAACAATTTGGGAAGGGAAATGTGTAAACAGAAAGCCGGTGTTACCACGGCAGAGTTAGGTTCACCACATGCTCGAGCTGTTTACATAGATCGGGTTTTAACCACCCTATGTAGGATGCCTCCAGGTAGTGTAAGGTACCAGTTGTTCGTGCCCGAACAAGTACGCAGCAAGAAGTTTTGGGGTCTACAGATTGGCTCATGGCTAGCAGATGTTTAGTAATCGAAGAACGGGTAGTTCAGTTTTCTTGTTTCAGTAACCACCTAGGTTAATTCTCCTTAGCTCTAGCGGCCAAGGAGAACAGGGATAAGCATAAGGTTGAAGTTTGGTGCTCGGTGGAGTAAGTGCATTTGTCGGTATTCTACGTACCGTATATCTATCGCGGTGTTTTGAGTTATCAGCTAAAACTTTTGTCGGTGCGATCTTCAGGCCCGATTCCTTGTGGGAATAGAAGAAGGGCGACAACAAGTGAAGGGGATAGTTTATTCAGTACAGGAGTAGTGGAGAATAGAAAGTTGACTGTCAGACGAGTCTACGACCATCCGCGAGGGGGAAGATGTCTGAGCCTGGCAGTCCTCCCAACAAAGACCTGCGTTTGTCGGTCTCATGGAAATTATTGGTCAGAACGGATTTGGGGTGTTTGAAGGAGCCAGCTAGCAAGCAGTTAACATGCAGGCAGCGAACGTCGCTCACGGCAGGCTATCAATAGGCTAACACACGACGAGCGCAACTCGCAGTCAATCAGAAAATAGTTCAAAAATTAAGCTTAATGCCAGCCGCAAGTCCCAAGCCAATCGCGCCCCTACTCACGCCAGGACAGAAGCTGATTGGCTCGATGGCATAGCTTAACACTCTTTTGTTGCCCTAAATACGTTGTACCTTTTACGCTCAAAGACTTCTGCTGTTGCCCTGTCCTCTTGTGTTCCGCTTTGGGGGCTCACACGAGACGTACTTAGGTGGTGACATCTCGGCCTTGGCTACCGTTATAACAGGGGGAGACAGGCGTTTGCATGTCCGCACTTGGTATTTACCGTGCAATGTTGAAATTTATCGCAGTTAGCGGCACCTGGCTGGCTCGTTACCGGAAATGTTCGCAAATACGGCCGCTAAACACTAGATGATCCACTTTAATCGGCTTTCTTTTTATCACAGACTGCACTTTTTCCCTGCTGGGCGTCCAAGTCAAAGTCATTACACAGAATTATACCAGGCGACCGATCGAATTAGCAATTTAAATACTACAAATTTTCCTTTCATGATCCCCAAAAGACGAAGAAGGGGCGATTTCAGGGACCAAGTTGTATTCTAGCTGACGTTTCAAAAGCCTCCTCGCTTCCATGGTCAGAGCGTGGTGACCTTTCTCCTGCTACTGTCAGTAAGGGTATCCGAACGCTAGCCTGACACCTGATGCCCGTGTGTCAATCGATTAAACCAATCGATTTTTGTGGCTGTTTGGATTGTTCGCGCCGTCGCGGGTGCATCCATGAGATGGGTTTAGTAGTTTGTGTGCATCCTGAGGGCTTCCACATTTTTCGCTCGCAGCTGCCGGCTGTCGGCCCTGCGTATCTTCCTCCGCCTGACCTATTGCTTCGTCCGTAGCAGATGTTAGCCTTCTGCGGAGCGCTTGGTAGGCGGGATGAAGGTCTATGGCTCTGTTTAGTGGGCTAGTCAAGGACACAGGACTCTGTTGCCCTAGACGAGAAGTGAGACCGACGACATAACGCAAGCTGCTGATGGACACGGAAGACCAAGCTGCCGGACACACAGAAGACAGAGCGTATGTACATGCAGAACTAGTGACAGCAAAGTACTATCTTCCATCCTGTTCTGCCTTCTCTTTCGAAAACGTAACTGGGGGACATAATCGGTGTTGACACAGGAACACACAAGGTTATAACAAAACCCCTCCTGGGTACTGTCAACCTCTTCAAAAACACAGGAAAGAAACTCCAAACGAATTCCTCATTTCCGCTAGTACTTTGGCTTTCTTTTAGCTTTCTACTTAGTCAACAGTGTACGAAATGGAGAAATTGTTTAAAGCAAAAACTAATCCTCTAAGGCTTAGTTACTGCAACATTTGACAAAAAATAGCAACAGAGCTTCACTTTTCCAGCTAAGTATATTTCGACCCAATAATATTCTGTCAGTCATGGACGCTGTTAAACGCTGATTTGAAAGAAAACTTCGTTGCAGTCAGTGGTTAGTCAAAGAACATCGGTTGCGCAAATGATGATATAACAAAACGCAGCAGAAGCGCACTCACATCTACACTTGACTGAACGGTCGCCTGGGTATCAGCAGCGGTGGCCTTAATAACGGCAGCTTTCTTTAAAGAGGGTATGCTAAGTTTGGAGCCAGTACTGGTCTCTGCGGCAGCAGAAGCAGGCCTGACGTCGTAAGGGAAGAGCCAATAGAGGTTAACCTCGATGGTGCCTAAGGAGCCCTGCTTCTCCGCGATTCCGTCGGAAGTCGTCTTTTGCTCATTAGGTCTCTGCAGCTCAAAAAGCCCTCGGACGCGACCGTCACCAGAGGAGGAGGAGGTGCCTTCTGCCGCCCCGTCGGAGTCCTGTCGGGCCAGACCAATCAGCGGAATGCTAGCGACGCCCAGACAGGCAGCAGCCACGTCCGTCTCTGCATCATCGAGGAGGTACACCTGCAGATTGGAGGTCCGTAGGTAGCTAAATATGAAGGAAAAAACAGAAAAAGGCTTGTCAATGATGGTAACCACCACCACCACCACCACCACCACCACCACCACCACCACCACCACCACCACCACCACCACCACCAACACCACCACCACCAAGAGAACAATATCCACCATCACAATTGGTCGACACTGCTCCTTACGACAGTACCAGTAAGAACAAGGGTTACTAGTGTAGTCGTTTCTGTCTGCGCGGTTGTCATCAGCCATCGTTCTGTAACCTGAACAGTGAAAATGCTTCGACCACCGTTAACATCGCAGATTGCTGCCGACAGGACAGCAGTCTCGTAGATTGCCAAAACAAGTGAACATGCGAGTCTCAGGAAGTAATTGAGCAGAAGACGACTCGATCGCTGGGACAATACTTTTATGATGTTTCGAGATCCGTCATGGATTCGTCATCAGAGATAGAATCAGAGTAGTATCAGGTAGGGTAACGTATTCATACAGTATCTAGAGAATACAGTCTGTCGCAAAGATTGCGGTGGCCTAAAGAATAAAGTTTTCAGGTTAGCAACAGACACGATGCAATTACCGAATTACAACAACGACCACCCAATTAGCCACAAACGCAGTTGCGTACGGACGCTCTATGGGCGTGTTGAGACGCACTGCAGTGAACCAGAAGATAAAGTTGACGGGGTAAAATACCTTCGACGGGTGTTCAAAGAAAATGGCTACTTTGTCAACCGATGCTTGCGCAAACGAGATGGCCGAAAAAGTCGCACCGACCCCAAAATTTGGCGAGCGATCCCGTGCATCAAAAAGTCTCGGAGACTGTCGGCCGCCTTCTCGCACAAATTGGAGTCGCACACAGGCCGGAAGCAACCGCAGGGCGTCAGATACTGAAACCTAAAGACCCACTGCCACGGCAATAAAAATCTGGAGTCGTCTACGGGATCTGGTGCAGTTACGGGCAAAGCAACTGTGTCAGGGAAACTGGCAAGCTTCTCAAGACGCGAATTACCAAACACGCGGCAGCAGTGCGGCGAAATGATGCCAATTCTCAAGTTGCTGCTCATTCACCGAGACCCGGCCGCAAATTAAAATTTGATAAGGCCGAAATTCTCGCAAGAGGTGACAATCGGGTGAGCCGAGACAGACAAGGTCACTCAGAGCGAAGGTAGTTACCGGCTGGCCTCGGGTCAGACGCCGACTGCCAGGCGCCCGAACGCTCGAGGGTGCCAACCCTTGAGATTGGGTATGACTGGCGGATGATGGCTAATAAGTCAGAAATGGTCATTTCGGTCTCCCTGTGCTTTGTCGGATCCATTTCATCATATCATCCTAGTCACTATACGACGGTCTGACGGGTTTGCGTTGTGAGCTCCTGGGCAAAGCGGAACTGAAATGTTCCTCTACCAGATCGGTGAAACACATACATTCATCGTATATATACACATAGCTGTTTTCGCTAAATATCATAATATATTATATTTACGCAATTGACTTGCTTAAATACACATAGAATCCTTAAAAAGCCAAGCCCACAATGGTAAATATTTGAAATCAGTTAACCATGAAAAAATACATTTACGTCACAGGTTTGTCAAAATACATCAATAAAGCGTAAAAACGCGAACTCGATTTTAAATATTAGAAAGCAGGAGATGTAAACTTGTGTAGAAAATAAACACCAGGGACATTGATAAGATATCTCACACCCTGACGAATACTAAAACTGAAGGAGAAAGGCCACGGCTGAAGATGTACCTGAAGTTGAAAGCATCAACAGCTTAATCCCACACCATAAACCTTTACCTAAAGCCTAACCCCAGTCCTAACCACTGAATCCTAACCATTAAATCCTAACGTCTAGGCCCAACAACAGAGCCTAACGTACTAATCTTGACCATGATTCCTAAACGCAGCCACAACCTCTAGTTCTGACTCTAACCCTCAGCCATGCTGCAAAAACTAATCTATGACCCCAATGGGAACACATGACTGTGGATTAGCGAAAGGAACGGGGGTGAGTAAATTTATTTTTCGCCTAACTGCCTACTCATTTCGTAACAGTAGGCGTGTTTGGTGCTACGAGGGATTAAAAGGCATTTACTCACAGATCCAGCTCGGGAGTAATACGCAAAGCCATTGTGTGGACGTCGTCAAAGACGGGCGCTGAAGTTGCCTGCTGCACCGTGGACATGTACTCCGACAAATTGTAGAATTGATAAACAAAGTAGGCTGAGGGCAGTCTGTCCGTCTGATTTGAACGCAGCCCTGACGCCTTCACAATTGAGATGACCAACTGGTTGACGCCTTTGAACATACCAGACCTGGTTTCCGGTGTAGACTCCTCACTCTTTCCACGTTCAGCTAATGCCTTCTTGAACGAAGGCACGCCTGGTTCTGCAAAAGTTGCCAACAAGGGCAAGACTTTAGCTTTGTTCAAGTACAGCCTAAAAATCAAGATAATGGGTAAAGTTAGGACAAAAAACACGGTCGGGGTAGTTTAATGGCATCGCAACAGCAGCCAAAACACCCAGTATACTGCAACTAGCGGAGAATATGCGAGATCCAGGAAGCAGTTAAGAAGAAGAGGATGTGATCACTCGAGCAAGAGATTTTTTTTCCCGACCTTTCGGATTCCGCCAGGAATCCTTAATCATAGGTGGTGGTAGCATAGTAAACGTCATATAGACGACACCGTCGTCGTAATTGAGCGATATCAGGTACTGCTATTCAAGGAACGCCCAAACGCCGTCTTCCTGGACATTCAGTTTACGATGGAGGAAGAAGAGAACAACAAACTGGCCTTCCTGGATACCCTCGTTTGCCGCAGCCAAAACTATGCAATTCCTGAACTACAACAGCGACCACCCAATCAGTCAAAAACGCTGCCGCGTAAGAGCGCTATACCGGCGCGTTCAGACGCATGGTAAAAACGCTGAATAACAATATCTTCGACAGGTACTGAGAGCGAATGGTTACCCCCGCAATTTTGTCAACCAATGCATACGCAGAGGAGAGAGGGAACCAAATCCAACTAGCTGAAAATTTTGGCGAGCTCTTCTGTACGTGAAGAATGTATCGGAAGTGGTCAGCCATCTGCTCACCCCACTTGGAGTTAAAGTTGCGCACAGGCCAGAACCAACCATCAGGCACCGCGTCATTAGACCAAAAGACCAACTACCACGGCAAGAAACGGCTGGAGTCGTTTACCGGATCTGGTGTAGTTGTGGGCAAAGCAACTACGTCGGAGAAACCGGGAGATTACTCCGGACGCGAATGGCCAAGCATGCAGCGGCGATGAGGAGGAAGGATGCCGAATCCCAGGTTGCAGCTGGCTCAACGGGACCCGAGACCGAAATCCTCCCAAGATATGACAACCGCGTGAGCCACGAGATGCTCGAGTCATGGTTTTCAGACCCCCAGTCCATCAACAAGCGCAACGATTTGGTGTTCCCATACGGTGTACTGAGATATTGCCTGAGCTAGAGAATCACGTTGGAAGGGCCGGACGCAGCAACAACTCTGACGACAGCAGACAATTATCGCGCAATTATCAGGCCCGCATCCGACACGGACAAGGAAATCACAGCAAGGAATGAGTCGAACGCCAAGTCTCAGCACACCAATTTCGACCTTAAGCTGATAATTATAGTACGCATACGCATGGCCGCTACCATCTATAAAAACTCTGCAATTTGTATACACGTCACACAAACCTATGAATGTCTCACATCGTTCTATGGTTACCTATGATTAATGGCCGCTGTGTTTCGATCTTTAGAAGTTGGTCTCGTTGGAAAGGTATGCATTAGATAACAATAGTAACTAGCATATGCTTTATCAATCCGGATCTTGAAATTGTGAGGACGAGTTGTGTATACCACCAATTCGTAAACTGTTTTATTGTGAGAAGTACGAATAAATTAATGGTCATGTCATGGTCATGAAAAGACACCTGGCACCTACTCGAAGTACATGCGCCTCAAAGGCTATGGATGACAGTGAAAACGGCACAGACTATCTAACAGGAAATATGCATGTCCAAAAGAAAATTGATACTCTCTTTGCAACATTAACAATTTTAAGTACTCCCGCACGTGATACAATTAAGGTAAATTGTCTTTTGCGCCGACACAACCATCGAAAGCAGGTTTCTAAGCTTACATGGAACACTATTTAATATACCTTCAAATGGTTTTTGGACAAGTAGCAATTTTAGCTTTTTAAAATAACGTTTTGCAGTCAGTACTGAGGCATATATTGATTAATCATCAATATACACAATTATTGCATGAGTATGCGACAGATAACTCAGACCATATCTATTCAGTTAGAGTGAACTTTGCGCCGTCTGGAGACCGCGCAACCATATTCACAGCTGTGTCTCTGGTTTCGTTTGATGCATGAGGATGCTGCAAAGTCGGCTCTTAGATTAAGCACCCTGAATAAAAAGCGTGGTAAGACTGTTAAGAAAAAGCTAAGGTTACACGCAAAAAAGTCGTAGTTTCATATCTAGGGGTCACGCAGTTGCTGTTCCTGTTAAAAGCATACATTGGATTCCGAAGAAGAAGATGCGATCACTGGAACAAGGACTTTATTCGCCTGACGTTTCGGATTCCGTCGGAAATCCTTAGTCATAGGTAATCATGGTTTCCTTTGATGTCACGTCCCTTTTTACTTCTATTCCACAGGACCTGGCCGTCGAGACTATCCAACTACTCCTTAAAAAGAAATATGATGAAACGGAGAATCGCCTCGGGCACGCTCAAATCCTTCAGCTCCTGAAATTCTGCCTGAAGACGTACTTTACCTTCAACGGAACTATCTACGAGCAGGTGAAGGGCACGCCTATGGGTTCGCCTATTTCCGGACTCATAGCAGAGGCGGTCCTGCAACGGCTGGAGTCGCTGGCTTTTCGACACCATATACCAAAACTCTGGGCTAGGTATGTGGACGACACATTCGTTGTTATTGAGCGGGATCAGGTGCTGACATTCAAAAAAACGCCTAAACGCCGTCTTCCCAGACATTCAATTTACGATGGAGGAAGAAGAGAACAACCAACTGGCCTTCCTGGATACCCTTGTTTGCCGTAAAGACGGTGGTGCCCTAAAAACTAAAGTGTTCAGGAAAGTAACTAACAATATGAAAGTCATGAACTAAAAGAGCAACCACCCAATTGGTCACAAACACAGCTGCGTAAGAGCGCTATTCCGGCGCGTGGAAACGCATTGCAGCGAAGTGGAAGACGAAGTTGCTGAATTACAACATCTTCGACGGGTACTGAGATTGAATGGTTACCCACGCAATTTGTCAACCAATGCAAACGCCAACGAGAGAAGAAGTCACATCCAACTGGCTCAAAAGTTTGACGAGCTCTTCCGTACGTGAAGAATGCATCTGAAGCGGTTAGTCGCCTATTCGCTCCACTTCGAGTTGGAGTTGCGCACAGGCCGGAAGCAGCCATCAGGCGCCGGGTCATGAGACCGAAAGACGCACTGCCACGGCAGGAAACGGCTGGAGTCGTTTACCGGAGCAACTACGTCGGAGGAACCGGAAGATTACTCCGGACAAGAGAGGCTGAGCATGCAGCGGTGGTAAGGAAAAAAGACGCCAACTCACAGGTTGCAATTCGTTCGACGGGTCCCGGCCATATTTTCAAGTTTGACGAGGCCGAAATCGTCACAAAAGGAGATAACTACGTGAGGCGTGAGCTGCTGGAGTCATGGTTCTAAGGCCCCCAGTCCATCAACAAGCGCGACGACTTGGCGTTCCCATATTGCGTACAAAGAAGTTTCCTGAGCAAGAGAATCAGTCATGTGAGAAGGGCCGGGCACAGCAACAACTCTAACGACAGCGGGTATAATTGTCACGCAATTATCACCCGCGCATCTGACGCTGACAAGGCAATTGTGGCAAATAAGGAGTCGAATGCAAATTGTCAAGCCGGTACCACATCAATTAAGACACAAGCGGTGGCTACACCGATGACCACTATGAACTATGAATACTATGTCAGCTGTGCGTGCTTCAACCCTATCTGCGCATGACTATGACTATGCTACCATTACCTATGATTAAGGATTCCCGACGGAATCTGAAACGTCGGGAAAATAAAACTCTTGTTCCAGTGGTCACATCTGACAATAAGGGAACGGTGGTAATAGGAATTTTGCAGATGGGGCATAACAGGACGCAGTGCGGAGTATTAAAAAATTTCGAACAAACTAGGGAATAGTAGAGAAAGTTATTACAGTAAGCTAATATATATCGAGCGAACGTGCGCACAACAGTTGAAAAAAAAGGAAAAATAAATATGCGATAATTTGGACTCAAATCGAACCCGAAGATCGAAAGAATCGAATGCCAGAGGAACTCGAACTTGGTCGACTTTGTTGAACGCTAATTGGATGCGAAAAATCAAATCTCATTTTTTGAATATTATGCCTTCCTGTCACTGAAGATGTCCGTGAGGGCTGCAGTGTATGGTACCTTTGCTCGGAAAAACACAACAAAGCCTATAAAACTAGTCCGTGTGTCTAAATGTTTCCCTGGGAGCGCCATGCAATACGTGGAAGGACTATGTCGAACGTTTGTAGTGGATAAAACAGCATACACCAAAAGCTGTAAAAACACCTACTACCACGAAATAAGTAGGCATTTATGTAAAGTAAAGAAAATATTGGTCAGTTGGTAGCTAGCCACAACTACAACAACCTTATCGACTGCTCCATGGGCACGCGCAATCGCAAGTAGTAGTCCAAGCGCGCAACCAGGAGTCCAGAAAGGCCGCTGATGCCGGGAAGCTGAGCTTTCGAGGCAGTCGCCGAATCCGTGACCCCAATGAAATCGGCTTGTGCGTGGCGGCGAGCGACAGCACGACCTGACCGCTGATCGATCCCCGGAGACTTGAGCGTACTGTTGTCTAAAAGTATTCGCATAAGGTAAAAGCGTCAGTGCGGTGCATGTGATTACACAAACCACTCTGCAAAGAGAAACCTAAGGTTGATAGCAAGGTATGAGTCACTAGTGATGCTAATTAAATTAGCGGGGGTAAATACAAGCAAGTGGATCACAGAGTTTTCTGTGTTCGGCCAACCTTAGCCTAAATAACGTTCGTTCCAGCACATTAAAGCAGAGCAGAGTAGAAAGCACGGACGGCAAAGATAAGAGTTACTGGAATGGCAATTTTCGGCTCACTAGCCGGTATCAATCAGTCATATCCAACCCCAGGTGTACTTACTCACCTACTTGTAATTGCTACGGCCGCGATCATGACTGATATAGCCGGCCTCAATTGTCCCGTACGGTGTTTTTCCACGCACGACGATCCGTGGCCGCAGAGCTCGACAGTTCGACCCATTTTCTTCGCCGGCGCCGGAGACCGAATACCGAAGATCCAAGAATCACTTCCATGTTCTGACGGACTGAGTCGAGCCAGGTTTTGAGTTGAACCCCCCTTCGACGTTTCCAATTAGGCAACAGTTTCAATCCGAGGGCACTAGCACTGAACACTTGAGGTTGGCGACAAAGAAGGTGTCAAAACTACCTCAGCCGTCTTTCTTGAATAGCCCGGAATATCCTTGTGATTTTGTCACAGCGAGTGCGGACTATCTCAATTGAGACGAAGTCGCTATACTTTACTCGAAGGATGCTCCTCACACAGTAGTGGTCAAAGACTTGCAGTTTTTGTTCATCCTCTACGCGCATATCCCAACATTCGCATCCATATAGGAGAACGGACAGCACAGATGCACGGTACACGCGGATCTTTGTTGAGATAGAACTATCGCGTTCGGTCCATTAGCACTTCCGAAGGCTGGAGAAAGCTCAGGAGACAAAGTCAATCCAACTCCGTCCATTGGGTAGCAACCTTACTCCGAGGTATTTGAAACTGTCGACGTCTTCAAGTTGACAGGTGGTAAACCATCCGAACTTCGAGCCCGCGACATTTTAATCAGAAGTCTAACGCTCTAATCATTGAGGCATGAGCTCGTTATCTTACCGGTTTAGATTGAAAGGAATTGAAACTCTTTGATGACCATTCACCGATCGTTAACGAAACGCACTCGTCCTGCCCTGCCTTAGACTTCCGATCAAAAGGTCGGGGCTTCAGTCTGGGGGGGGGGGGCACTACTTGGAATTGGGTATGACTGGCTGATGAGGGCTGATAAGCCAGAAATAGCCATGCCAGTCTCCCTTGGCTTACTAGCAGGGATCGAGAATACGTCCCAGGCATTCATTGATCAAAGTGCGTAGCCTGTTTGGCTCTGATATAAGGCATCTTCACGGTCCATAAGCACCAAATGACTAGCTGCGTTAAAAAAACTAGAGTGACACTTTGACAGCCAACTCAGTCCGCTGAACACATGCCCAAAATAACAGTGCCACATCCATCTCAAGGGCACAGGAGCAACGGTCATGACAAAAGAATTCGCACAATTTTTCGGCAACCTTTCCTTTTAGGGTCTTCGAAACGTCTTTATGTATTTTAGTTACCTACTTAACTGTTTTAAGTAAGTTGAAGTACCCATAATCTTCCAGTTTTCTACACGCAATCCGTCAATCCAGCAGAGAGTTGATGATAGCATCGAACTGCAGAGTGGTCATCCAAAGGTCACCGCATACCATAACCGCTTGAGTCAGTAAACTAAGCAAAATTAGCCGTTTAAATTAACCACGGGAATAACCACCTACTTACAACTTTTAAGTGGGGTAATTTCCACAATCTTCCCACTTTTGTACTGCGTTAACCTTTTTTCTAGTTGGTGTTGGTGGTTCCACTACAAAGTAAACCTCAATGACCTCGCCCGAGTTTAGGGCACACCTCCCCCCTACATACACGCGTTCGTCGTTGGTAAGCGATGATTTAAAAGCCCGTTTCGGTCGCTTCGCCCAAGGTTTGAGTACGTGACCAAATTTCGTCTCGTAACATTTTTATTTTACATAAATATTGCGATTTAATTTGTTCCCTGACATGCCCCAACCGTCCTCTTCCCTTAAATCAGGTGCTCATGAGCCTGAGGGGCGCGCTTCACACGTTCTCCAGGTGGCCCCACAAGGAATCCCTACCGTTTTTACTGATATTCCGAGGTCACGAATTAAAGCCATCGATCGGGTTCTCCAAGGCTTTGAGACGAACAAAGCACGGATAAGAGTCGTATGATATGAGTCTGCTACTTCACCACCAGTAATTCTATATGTGTGTGCCCTGTTAGATTGGAAATGAACACTTTAAACGTTGACTTCAGTGTAAGACTTGATTACATGGGTCTTAAATTTTGCTTAAAATTTCTCGAAAAGCGATCGCGGTAAGTTAATTCATCTGAACCAATTGTGGAATACTCAGTGGCTTTGGTTAGATTTGAATCCACGACATTATGTTATGTTCCAATTGTCCATAATGAAGTTTTTAAACCCAATCTTGCAAAAGCAACAACAAACAGACAAAGCATTCAGTGAGGAGTTTATCATAATATAAATTATGGTTCATATGTAGAGTTCGGCGCTCGAGTCCAAAGGGAAGGCTTAACCTTAACTCGCCGGTATGATAATCGACTAACAAGTCAGTAAGATAGGCAGGGAAGTGATAGCTGCATCGGGCTCACGTTTCAATTCCTATTAAAAGTTTTCCAGTTAGCCTATAAAGACTGCTGAACAGATGAAAAGGCTTACAGAACATTACTTTACTTACGAAATACCACTTATAGCCTCATGTAGAACGGGGCTTCTAGTTCGAAGTGCTTAAAATATCGAGGAAGTGTGCTGCGTCTACGATAGCTTTTCGATCTCATAAAGAGCTGATCCTAACCGTGAAGTATGTGTTCTCAATCCGCAAAGATTACCTAAGTAGGTTGCAATATTATTTAGCCTGCAACATACAATCTGTCACATCAGGACGCCGAATTTCCAACGAACTACTTTTCGGCTGTTTGCGAAACGTGCAGTAGTACGATCTTTGCGCAGAACTTTTCACTACATCCTACCCATCGGCTTCTATACGTCTTTCTAATCCAGCATAAAACAAGGTCTACGTCCATCAAAATATTGTATGAGCACTAGCTGACGCTTTCGTTCTAACGTAGAGAATGTGTGATGGTCTTGAACGGGATGTATATAGGTTGCAGAAGAAAAATCTTGAAGATGTGTGTAACGGCAAGTCAGGTTCAACATGATTCGCAATGAATAAGTTTCCTTAATTCAAAAGACACTGCTTTTCATGTACGATATTTTAAGGAGACGTGATTTGTTACCAAATAAGCACAAGAACTAATATTTAAGTGCATATTTTATTTAAATATATCTGATTTTATGTTGGCTACTTATAACTATTTAAGTAGTTATTATTACAGTATGTAGTTGCTGAAGGCGGCGGCAAAGAAGCTCGCCCAAAAGCCAGTGTCTCGAAGTAAGTGAAATACCTTGGGACTATGCTGCATAATAATTACTTTTTCAACATTATTCAAATAATATTCGCGAAGCTAAACACAATTAAGAATTTTGCTCAACATTCGAGGAGGTGTCACATTTAATCTAGTTGGCACTGTCATCGTTATGTCGGATGCCTGACGCGCATAAGAGCTCAGAAGAATAGTATTTGTCTGAAGACACCCGACTCCTTAATCCTGAATTGCGCCCGACAAGACCCAATCTGCAAGAGCCCCGAGGTTTTGCCCTGATGCTTAAACTCAAAGGTAAACAAAAGTAAATGCACAAGTTGACGAATTGTCACTGCTTCCTTATGGAATACCTTCCCAGCCGGAGAGAAGTTGAGCCAGATTGAGGCAACATGCCGCCAAAAGCCGGAATGTGGTGTTGTTTGACTGATACAGTTCCACCACGCAGCGGCCCTGAAGAGACAGAGTGAGAGAAAGTAGAGTCAACAGGGAATACAGAAAACAGCAAACATTGAAGATGTGGGAGAGGAAACCAACGGCTGACGTGGACAGTGCGGATTCCCACAGTATTCAAATAAAAGAGGCTAGTCTGCCGGAGGATTTTGTAGAATGACCGTGAAAACACTAAACTATTATCAAATAACAGTTCGACCGCTTGCTTGACAACAGGCTGGAAGTGAACGCGGTGACTTGCCACGAATTGGTTTGAAATAAGAAATGTGAGGGCCAAGGTTAAACTCAAGGGTATGCAAGGGACATTTAGACTGACGCATCAAGCTCGGGACCGCAATGCTTACAGCTTTCCGAGGAGTTACAGTTTCATGAAGAGTTAACCGAAATTCTGTAATGCATTTTAGATCAGGAAGAATTACTTACCTTGTGTATCAATATTAGTATTAAATGACACAGAACCAAGCATAGCTAAGATCTATGGACTGCCAAGGGAATAAAAACCCGAGGTACCGCTACGACCATCAGTATCTCTAATCCGGGCCCCTAATTATAAGATATCGCAGTGGCTATTCAAAAATACCTTCCTACTGACAAAATTTTATGAAACATCAATCAACAATTACATAGAGTTTCTGAACAAATTACAAGAACTTGAGTTAACAGCAGACGAACTAATGGTATCATTTGCGGCTGTCTCTCTCTTTACATCCATACCATTAGATTTAGCAAGGCAATACACAGAAGAATTACTTAATTCCTACAAAATGCACTTACCTGTATCTGCCCTGCTTGAGCTCTTAGAGTTATGTCTGGAAACTTTTTTTTCGTTCGCACAACACGTTAAAGGAACCCCGATGGAGTAGCCATTTCAGGTTTCTTGGCTGAAGTCCTGATGCAGAAGAATGAGAAGCAATTGCCCTACTACTAGTTAACCCCAATATGTGAGTACGTTTTGTCGATGGCACGTTTTTCATTGTTAAAAGGGACCAGTTGGAAACACTGCACAACACTATCAATTCGAGGATGGCAGGCACTCCCTTTACGCTTGAAGTTGACAGTAAACTCCCATTTCTTGACATTCTCGTAAGGCGAAACACCGACGGAACATTCCAAGCATCGGTTTATCAAAAAAGCGTACGAAGATGTTATTTTATATTACGATAGCAACCACACAGTTGCTAAAAATGGAGTACTATTACCACCCTAATCAATCGAGCAAGAACGAACTGTTCTAGCTCCAAGGTATGCCAAGCCGAATTCAATTACCTGTCCAAAGTGTTTTCAAAAAATATGGTTAATCTAGACAGCTCATGTGTCGATGCATTTAACGACGGCATCTAAAACAAACAGGAAGGGATCCAGAGGGTTCTGATCAGGCACCGAATCCAAGTTGACGAAAACTTCCACATACATCGAAAACGCGCCTGAATTTGTCGAAAGACACCCGAGGAAGCACCAAATCAAAGTGACGCACAAGCCAACGACTACACTGCAAAATCAGTTTGTACACCCTAAGGATAGGGTCGGCTATTTTAACATAAAAGAAGTCGTTTACAAGATTCCTTGTAGCGGCTGAAATGCAGACAGGAAAATCAGCCTCTACACTTTTACCCGAAAACCAATTAGCAGTCAGGAGGCGAGCCCATCAGCCCCAATTTTTAACACATCGAAAAGTAAAAGAAAAATGCATACCAAATAATTAATGGCTATGACGATGGTAATTTAAAAGCAAGAATCCTGGCGTGTCCGAACTAGCTCGAGCCCATTCTGTAAGACCAAAGTCAAGGTCGTCCTTCTTACTGGGAAAAGCACATCTCAGGCTTTCGGTGAACACTTCATGAGAAAGGTCACAAAATCTGTGTTTTGTCAGTGCGTAAGGCCATGTTCCTCCGGACGTTTCCGTTTAAAAAGATAAGAAATGTTTATATTAGGTATTATCGGCAAACACTAGGACATGCAGGATACGTATTTCTGCTTCACAATGCGTCATCAGCTGCAGTTACCCAACTCCAGTGTAGCCGCGGACATTTCCGCCACACTTGAGTTTCGAAAACACGTTTCTCCGGGCAGAGGCCACTGCCCTAACTATCGAGCTATCGGGCCCGCCGTTTTGCCGGTTGTTGGTCGGGGATATACATTAGTACATGTGTGTACAGCGATCATATGTAGGACACACCTGCCCTGGTATTTGATGCCCTTCAGCTGTCATGGGTGGATGCGCATTTCACAACCATTTCCACATGACTAATTATATGCTGCTTACTATATTTCAGTAACACGTTTATATTAGGCATTACCGACAGACACTGGGACATGGAGGTTCCGTATTTCTGCCCCATTTGGCGTCATCAGCTGCTTTCGGCGAACACTTCATGAGCTGGGTCATAAACTGTGTGATCGCCAAAAGGCGACAACTCACTTTATGTAGGTAATTCAGGAAAAATTCGTCCATCTGGACTGGGTACTGCACGGTGAGGTTAAAGTCGGCCGAGGCGCCCTGTACCAGGGCAGTCGCCTGCGTTTCAAAGTCGAAGAAATCCCAAGTGCAGAAGAGACGCAGCTCCTCAGGCGAAATGCCGCCTTCATCGGCAGTGTCGACCTTAGTCAGCACATCGATGGCCTCATCCGTGAGCCTCAGGACTCCGAGGTGTAGCTGCAGACAGAAAGTACGATATCACAGTTAGACACGCCACCGATAATTGTCAACTACAATGTGCTCTTGTCAAGCATGTTTAATTTCAGTTTCAGTTTTTTTTGGTGAGTGAACTAGGCAATGCCGTTGAAAACCCTACTGATTACATGCCGGTACGTCATATACAGTAGGCGACAGCAAGTGGCATTGACTGGGGTTGCGATACTGCTCATCGTGTAGTCCATTCTGAAGTCATTTAAGTCACGATAGGATGTGGGCTGTTTAACGGGCTTCGATCTGACCACCAACAAAAGTATGTACTCTAAAAAGTAACAGCTTAAATTGTATGCGTTTTCGTCCTTGATTTTGACTGCCTTTTTAAATTTACCTATATTTTATGGAAAACATGCAGAGAAAAAAATATTTATTTTACTAGTCTCGTAGCAAATTACACCTTCTTTAAATGTTTCACTTAAAGAAAGGGTATACTTCGGTTTTAAAAAAGTGTATAAATTGCCAGGTAAGTTTGAAACCTACTGACTGCTACACTGGAATTCAAGGTTTACAAACTGCGCACTGTGTACATCTTATTAAAGGAAAAGTATGTTTTCGCCTACGGTTTGAGGAAGAAGTCACATAGTTGTCATACGGAAACGATGTGTTATGAATGTACACCACATGATGGTTGAAAAATCTCAGGATTATAAACTTTTTAAAACCGAAAGTTACTCTTTCTTTAGGCATTACCTTTAACGAAGGCGTAATATGCTGCCAAACAAATAAAAGAAATAATTTTTCGTTGACATTTTCCATAAAATGCACTTGAATTTATAAAGGCAGTCAAAATCAATAATAAATACGTATACTATTTACGTAGTTACTTCGGCAACAGTGGCTTATGTAGCCCCACACATTAACCCCTACAACCTGCATGTTTTCCTACGAAAACGGTGGTTATGGGCACGATATTAGGACACGCAGTGGAATATACTTTAATAAATGCTCAATGCATTCTTATTTTACTGCATTTAGAAATGTTGTTGATGTAAATGTGTAGATTTTCCAAATCCGTATCATCATCTAACTTATTGCGGAAAAACCCGATTATCAGACTGCAGGTTTCTTTAATTTCCCGAAAAATTAAAATGGTGGTAAGGAGTTCGTCTACTTCAACTTACCTGTGGTCAAACTTACCGTTCGGGAGTTGGATTATTATAGTGCGCGGCGCTTCGCGCCACGCACACCTTCAATTTACATGCGGAACAACCTGCTCCCAGCAGCCACGGGAAGCAACTTCGACAACATTTTTTCACTTTACACTTTCTTCTAAATATTTCCCTCTCTGCCTATCCTAATTGCCTACCTTCCAGAACTCTATTACCACCATTTTTGCAGGACAAAATGCTGGGACCAGGGGTATATGAGTGGGGTAACATAAGCTACTTTTGCCGTTACTTCTTACAGTGCATGCGTTTTGCTAGTGGTCAGAACGAAGCTCATTAAAAAGCTCGCACCATATCATGACTTAAATGACTTCAGAATGGACTACACGATGAACAGTATCACAACCTGAGTCAATTCCGATTAGCGATTAATCTTTCACCTTTGTCGGCATGTTGCAAAAATTCTGGCGCGTACTGTAATAGCCACCGTGCGGCTGTTGGCAGGCGCACAAGGGAACGAGCAAGTCCTGTAAGCAATCCGTGAGCACCCATCTACAAGTGATTTCTTACTTAGAAAGGTGTAATGCATGAGTCAGTGGCAGTGGAAATAGAAGATTTAAATCAATCGACCCACAGCAAGCAGGCTGTGGAATCGGGAGTTTCAGTGGGAGACGGCATTAGGGGTGTAGTTGGGTGACTTACCTCTAGGAGGTTATCACCACGTTCCAGAGCCAGCTGCTCTTCGAATTCAAGCATTGAGTCGTCCGCAGCCTCATCGGTCTCTTCCGTAGTTGGCTTGCTAACCTGCGGAAACAAACAGACCCATCCGTTACAAACTGTCAGGACAGGATTGAGGATTTCTCAGAGAATCTGAACTCCATCTTCCCCGACATCCAGTTCACGATGGAGGAAGAAAAAGACTGCCATTTGTCGTTCCTCGACGCGCTGGTGTGCAGCAAATATGGAGAGGGACTCAAAACAACAGTTTGCAGGAAGGCGACAAATACCTCTCGCATCCTGAGTTACCTCAGCAACCATCCTGTCTCGCACAAATGCAGCTGCGTGCGAACGCTGTATCGCAGCGTAGAAACCCACTGCAGCGAACCAGCCGACAATATGGCCGAGGTCAGTATCTGCGGAAACTTTTCACAATGAATGACTTACCTGCCGCATTCGTTGAAGAATGCAGGCGAGGAGCACAAAGAAGAAAACCAACGGGACAGTCAGAACCGACACGCTGGCGAGCAATATTGCGAGTGTCTCCGAAGAATTCGCTCGACTAGTCAGCGAATTTGGGATTGGTGTTGCTCGCAGACCAGAAGCAACCATCCGCAGGCAACTTTTGCAGCCCAAGGACCCGTTAACCAAAAGCCCGGTGTCATTTACCACGTCAACTGTCTTTGTGGTGAAGCCAATTATGTCGGTGAAACCGGCAAACGGGTTCTCACAAGAATGCACCAGCATGAACTCGCCGTGCGACGGAAGGACAAACTTTCCCTGGTGGCCGCCCACGCATCCACGCCCGGGGCACGGCTTCGACTTCGAGCTGGTGCGAATATTGGGTCGGTCA
Source organism: Ligula intestinalis (assembly GCA_036362985.1). Classification (NCBI taxonomy): domain Eukaryota; kingdom Metazoa; phylum Platyhelminthes; class Cestoda; order Diphyllobothriidea; family Diphyllobothriidae; genus Ligula; species Ligula intestinalis. Next base: position 3,878,208 of record JAYGXS010000010.1, read on the forward strand.
GACAACCGAACTTCACGCCTACTGCAGGAAGCATGGCATTCACGCGCAGACTCAATAAACAAGCCTATCAAGCCTCCTGATGACTACCTTGCGCTGAGCGAACAGATCGAGGGCAGAGGTCACTTCCTGCAGAACCGAGTTAAATACACAATGGGCTGTGCCTATTTTCATACCTTGACAATGAGCTCGCGGGAGGGTACGAAACGTCGGGCAAATAAACTCCTGGTCCCAGAGAACATTTTACCTTCGATGTGCGCGTCAGTCAAACATTATTGTAACCTGTGAGTCAAAATTCAGAGGCAAATGGGAGCAGAGACAATTGTTCATTGCAAACCCAAAAACGCATTTAAATAGAAAGGGCATACACTTTTCAGGCTTCACCTAGACTGCGAATGACTATGTTAGGACGGCCGAGTCATAGCTCGGACCGTTCCTAGGACACGAGGTCAAAGGACTCGAACAGGCTACCGATGCATGCAGAGCGGGCAAAGAGAGCGACTTTCAAGGGACGACACGCGAGCACAAAAGGACAACCACGGCCTGGGTTTGCCATGCGTGACGTCATGCCTGACCAGGGACAAAGCGCGCCAAGCGTCACGACGAGGACATGATGGCTGACACATGATGGCTCCCCACATGGGCCACTAGCGGAGGAGCCAATAGGGCACAAAGTCTGCGGTCCTTAAATACGCTGTCAAACCTGGAAGCGGGATTCTACTGCTAAGACACGACACCTATCGGCCCACACGAAAGCGCGCTACCAACGACAGAAGACACGCTACTGACGGACTTACAGAAGACAGAGCTGATATACTAGCAAGAACTGTGACAGTAGAGTATTATCTGTTATCCTGTTCTGCCTTCTCTTCCTTACACGTAATTAGGGAAAATAACCGGTGTTGACGTAGGAAAACACAAAGTTATAACACCCCTCCTCCTACTGACACATTTTGGGCTTCTCTACACGACACATCCATTCCGAGCATACGGTCACACCAATCGGATGCCATATGAACTGGCTCATAGAGTTACATAAAAGCAGCGATGGCTTCCTCTTTCACTGACACAAACGCTCTCCCAGGACTGGCTCGGCCTTGAACTCGTGTCAAATTGTTAGAAGTGCGTCGTTTCCTTGTCTAGAGAGAAGCTATTTGGCCAACTCGCTTGTTGTTTTTAGGAGGTTTGGCTGAGTTGCTTAATTTGATTCGACCCAATTGTGAAAAATCTGGAGGCGTTTGGCGGGATTTAAACCCGCGTAAAAGGAGAGGCCTTTACCGGAAGCCAACGTTCTAACCATCTGAGCTAAAAACGCCCCAGGCGATTGGGTCAACTAAAATTAACTAAATCTGCCAAACCAACTATATAATTAAGTCAGCCTAGTAGTCATTCTGGTGGATTCTAGGTGATTGCTCAGGAAAATCTGTTTTGGCAGTCAGCTGGCTGTTCCGTATTGGTGGATTCCATACGAGCGGTAAAGTTGGGCAGGGAATATCGACCCAAGGGTAATTTGATTCATGGCGCGGGGTGGGGCGTTTGTAGCTCAGGTGGTTAGAGCATTGGCTTCCGTTAAAGGCCTTCTGTACTACACGGTTTAAAATTTCACCGAACGCTTCGAGTCTCTTGTTCTTGGCTGCGTGCATCCATGGTTAAGGTTTGTTCTTGATTTACCCTTTACTATTTGTTTAGTGCTAACCTAATACATTGATACTTGTTATCATAGGGGTTTGACATACGCGTTACTGGTCAATAACAAGTCAGAGGAGACAATAAACAATAAAAGACCACCTTTATTGCTGTGGTGGGTCATTACTATCTTGATGTCCTGTTTAGGAAGGCATGTTAGTTATCATTACATGATTCCGGGTGAAACACGAATAATAATTAATTTTTTTAACATTTGGCTTATAAAACTCAGAAGAACTTCACTCTTAGTTCACTTTTTAAGAGATCAACGAATTTAGACAAAATAGCTTCGGTGTTTTTTTTAATGGCAAACACGAACCTTATAATATCGGGTACCATAGGCGATGTTATTGAGTTGTGTCTCCAGTTGATGAATACGAGCCGCTCGAATGTCCAGAAGGCGAGCGTACTCCTGCAGTTGTTGTTCACATTCGGCCTTTAAGTCAGTGAGACGATTAGTAGCAGAGGCTGCCTCGGCACGGTACTCCTTGTTGATGCGATACTGGACCGTGAGCAACTGGCGTGTCTTCTCCAATTCCTGGATGGTCTCCGCATGCTCTAGCTCGGCTCGACGTATTCTTTGCTGCAAATCTGGCATAAAAATGTGTACAGATGGAGGGTAACCAAATAGTCACTTCGGGCATCATAACACATGGAAAGGATAGTAAAGTAAAAGCGATGGATTGCATGAATAACAGATCATTGGCAGATCATTGTGGCACACTGATTTCTCGTCCACCCTTGGGGCTCTCTCTCTCTCTCTCTCTCTCGAAGCATACCGCGAGGCGCCTAATGATGTAGGCAGAAGGACTAGCGACTAAGACTACGATGGTCATTTTTGGCTTATTAGGCATCGTCAGCCAGTCATACCCCAACCCAAGTGGTTCCTCAAAAATTGGTGCCTCATCCGAGCTCCGAACCTATGCCCTTGTTAGTTAGGAGTCAAACGCTCTATCCACTGTGCCATAGGCACGATGGCCTGCCGGATTTTGATCGGGAATGAGCAGTGGCATATAAGTGCACACTAATCACGTACATGGTCCTATTCAATCAAAGGAAAGAATGATTAAAGAGGCCTAACAAATATTTTCGAATTATAATGAAAAACTACTTCCTTCTCTTCAGTAGGCGAACATTCCGTTTTCTTCCCCCGCGGAATAGCTAAGATGCAGGAGTTGGTTCGAGCGCCGGTTTTCGTCCTTCTTCAACTCGCACGTTTCACCGCTCCCACCTAAGCATTGTCCCAGTGACCATGCCAAAGGTCTGCAGACACCTGCCTTCACTAACGCGAGCTCACCGTCGTTTAAATTGGGGTTAGTAATAATATTAAAAATACGCCTCATTGACCTCACCTGAGGTCACCTACCACCCCCCCCCCCATCTTACACGCGCTCACCTTCAACCGAGGTCAGCGAGTACGTCCCATCTTACACGCCCTGACATTTGATGACGCCACCCAAGGTCAGCAAACACCCCCAGCTTACACGCGCTCGCAGTTGGTCCAGTGGGTGCTAATAATAATGTTCAAAAAATGTTAAAAAGTATGCCTACTGAACAGAAGGAAGTAGTTTTTCATCATAAGTCAAACCTATTTTTAGGCCTCACTAATCATTCTTGCCCAATCGAGTTTCGTCCTGACTATGTAGGCTGCCTGGAAACAATGGGACGCAGAAAATGTTTGAGCAAAAATAAATCTGGAGGTTAGTTTCGGGTTAGTAAAGAGTTCCCTATCTCATTGATGAGCGTTCACCGACGACTAACGGAACTCATCTGTACCAGTCTGTCTCGGTTTCGACAGATACCTTTACGGCCGTAACAGCTAGTTATATAGGTAGGTATTATTGCCGGCAAAGACAAGAGATTATTAGCCGTCGTCAGCCAGTGGTGTCCACTGGAGCCTCGAACTCATGAGCTTTTTGATCAGAGTCTATCGCTCTAACTATTGAGCCACGAGTTGGTTGCCTTACCGCTTTAAGTCGAGGGATATTGACGAACGTCCACCTGACCGCTATTGGATCCTATTTGTCCCGCAATGCCTTGGGCCTCGACAGAGATCCTGACAGCCGTAGCAACTAGTAGTATAGGCAGAGAGTATTGCCTATTTAGCGAGTTCTTCGTGGTCGAAAAGCAAAGAATTCTGTTTTCTGGCGCCAACAGCCATTTAGGTAAGTTAACGATTAACCCAGTTGGCTGCCCGTTGCGCTTTATGTCATCCAATGTACTCGTATCTACAATAGTCACAACCATCATACTTTTCCTTACTGATATACGTACACGTGAATGAAGGGGGACAAAATGAGACGATCAAAGTAGGCTAAACATCCTCAGCTTTCGACAATAAAGGAAGGGGAGGTTGGCAGATGTGAATGATTCAAAGGATCCACTTGTGAAACATTCGCGGCCTTGGTGGAATTCAAACCGACACAGCAGGGAAGTCCTAGTACAGCTCCACCATTGAGCTAAGAAGGCACCCCGAAGCTTTGCATTTAAGCAAACCTGCATCGATTTACCTGCCAACCTACTGAATCCATCATTACGAATACAGTAATTTGACTGCCCAGGCATGGTTTCCTAAGCAATCATATGGAATCCACCTGAATGACTACTAGGCTCAGTGAGATTTCAACCCACACAGCAGGGAAGGCTTTTGCTCAGCCAACGTTTTATTGATATACTTCTAAGAGGAAGGAACACACTTGCAAAATTAATTATCTCGCAGCATAATTCCAACATATTTCAGTCAGGACCAAGTGCCGGCTTTTGAAGAAGCCACTTTTCGGTCATCCAAAATGCACGTTGTATGTAGTATCTACCACATATATATTGAAAAGATATCACGTTCGTTTTTGATGGCCTGATAAACGTAAATATATTAATACGTCTTTAATAATTCTTCCTTTGCCCTCGTATGCTTCACCAGTACTATCTGCAAAACCACCGGTCACGTATTACAGAAGGATGGGGTTTTCGCGTGCTGAGCTGGGAAGCAAACTAAACTTTGTCAATCGAAACTGAAAAGCATTTCCGAATTTCTGTTACCCACCTATTATGCAGCAATTCTGCTATACAACTCGTGAGTAATACCAGGGAGTTACCCGAACTCTCATCCGGATCATCGAGTTTCAGCAAGCCGAGCCTGCTACCGAGATCACTCTCCTTGGACAGTTTCTGTTCACGGAGCATCATCAAGGCTGTCTCGAGGTCGGTCATATCTACTCCGACAACCTAAAAGGACAAAAATAATCAGAAGACTTGACCGCACAACGCGCCTTGTTTGTCCTTTATTGCAGTTTTTGTCAGAGTAACAGACATTGCCATTGAAAAGCTTACTGATTACATGCCCGTGCCTCATATACATCTGTACACGTAAGTGTAAAATAATCCCTATTAAAATGGTACTGACAACCAGTGAGTAGTGTTGTTTTTACAAATGCCTCTGACGCGAGCAGTGTGCGCCTCACTACCGCTGTTAATGCATCCAATCGCAACCGGCAGGAAAATGAGCGCTTGGCTCAAATGGTTGGGCCTCTAACTATCAGATCAGGTGTTGCAATACTTGGAGTTGAGAATGGCTGGCTGATGACGGCTAATTGCGCAGAAATGACCATTTCCGTCCTTCTTTTCTTCGTTAATTCCGTACTTCTGTCTATACAATGCACAGTACTCAGCTGCGTTTTTCGTCGGCTGCCTCTTCCCAAAACATATTTTTTGCCCCCCCCACTTACATGTGTGACGGACAGCCACAATGCCTATCTCCCCTTCGCTGTCCGAGGTCCCAACAGACAACTGTTCCAATACTTTCTTTCACGGGCGCCCCCATCCTCCGAGGCTTGACCTCGCAGCTGCCAAAGTGCCACTTCACTAAGACACCCCTCAGTTTATGCAGCAAATACCTTTGCAGGCGACATCCCCTCGGGCAACTTGCTACACCCCAATACCAAGCTACTTGAAGTTGCTCCGCGATCCTACTAAAAACAGACGACATCACCCCACACAACACGCAGTAGACTATCTCAGGTCTGGCTGGACGCAGTCAACACTAGCCCTGGCATCGCCAGTGGCACCTGCCACCTGAGACAGCAATTGGGAGTTCTGTATACAACAAACCACTCCTTCTGATGACTTCTACCTTTTACCTCCAACCTGGGAGTCGACCTGATGATTGTAGTGATCCGAGTACAATCACTACTTAGTTCCATAAACGTGTATGCTGTCCTTTTATGAGATGACAGTGGAGTAAGCACATTCAATACGCCCAAACGCTATTAAAACTTACTTAGGTTATGAGAAGATTGTGGCAGTGAAAAGAGCCTAGATAGTTACGATAGTTTTTTTCGAGTAGAATTAAGTTTAAAAACAGTTTAAAAAATTGGTAGAACGCGTGTTAAGGAACAGGTGATGTTAGTTTAGTATATAGTAGTAGTATAGTATGTAGTAGTTATGTAACGCTGGCAGTAACTTACAAAACTATAAGCTAAACTAAACCTAACATTAAACTCATAAAAAAATAAAATAAAGATGAACTTAATGAAAGAAAATAAAATAAAAAATAGTAAAATAGAAACAACTAAACCAAATAAAATGAAAAAATAACAGATCAATTAAGATGAACTAAAAATAAACCTAACCTTAAATCAAAATAATTCAATACATAATAACCGAAACTTGAACTTTTAAAAGTAGAGGTCACCACAGGCAATGAGGATCTAAGTTGGGCGACCCACCTAACTGTTAATAGGCATTTAAAGAATGAGAGAAAGAACTGCAGACGAAGTTGCACACACAAACCTCACAAAGGGTCTGCAAGGAAGCTGTTTGCGGAAGGGATTTGGTGTTTCTCGCCTGGGCATGCAGCGTGGCAACCTCAGCTTCCGCTGCCTGCGCTCTGGCGAGGGCCGCCTGCAAAGAACTCGAGCGTCCATTCCGCTCTCTTCGTTCGCGTGCCAGAAGCTCCACTGTGCTCTGCGCCTGACGCAATTTCTCCCGCAGCATCTGGATCTCTGCCGGCTGCGGTGCCGATGACGTCGGTTGTGCGGAGACATTGGTGATTGAACTGGGCGATTTAAAAGAATGCGTCTGTCTGATCATCACCATCACCAGGGCCATCACCATTTTAATCGTCAGCATAATTAATACAATTATTACTACTAACAATAGAAAGTAGTCATATTTTATCACTATTTCGACTAACCAACGTTTGCTGCGTATTTGCCCGCAAGCATGTAACCGAAGTACGTTTTTCAGTTTATCTCCCTATCTATACAGTTTCTATCATCTTGTTATCAATATGGAGTTCAAAATCGTTCGCTTATCTTTCCCTAAATAGATTGATAGTGAATATTACTACTACTACTACTACTGCTACTACTACTACTACTACTACTACTACTACTACTACTACTACTACAAACACCACCAGTAGCCTTACTTCTATGAATACTAATTATAGACCTACCATCACTACTACGACTACGAAAACCACCGCCACCAGTAGGACTACTCCTAGGGATACTACTTATATTACTAGCATGACTGCTACGACTACGAAAACCACACACAGCACCATAATGCCAGCTTAATTTTACTACCGTGAACACGGTTTGGAGCGTATCCGCCGTCGCATATTCTTGAACTAATCGCTAAGATCCTGAAACAGCTATAGAGAGCTCAATACAGTGTTATTAAGCAACGCTGCCTAAAGATTAACATTTACATGATGGCCTCACCTAGACTAGCATCTTACCTGGAACCTGGCGTTGAGAAGTTTTCCTTTAAAAAAAGGTGTTAGGAGCCGCCCTAACAGACTTGCTCGCATGCAGTTCATACGCACGCACGGTCTTAAAGGAGCCAACACCTCGTGAGGCTAATAAAGTAGGCAATCAACCAATAGGGATGAACCAATCAGATTGCCCTTCGAGACGCTGTCCGCTCAAGGACACAGTCTGATAGGTCCAATCTGATTACGCCTGCTTGCCTAAATATCCATGCTGGGGACGCAAAAAATACTTTCGTTCCCTTTGCCTTTGTCTCGCTGGCCGGTAACAGTATGTACTGGGGCCGCATAAGGGTACTTGTGTATAATACCCATCTACTTTCAAATTTGAAGTAGGTTTAATTTTTAAAAACCTTCCAATTTTTAGCACGCCGGCTGTTGGTCCAGTAGGGACTGAATGATGATATTTAACAGCGAAATGGCGGTCCAAAGGCCACCAAAACTAATTACTATATACCAACATGTAATAAAGAGAGCACTGCGGGCAACACTTGCTAGTTCCACTGATAGAATACGTGTCTTCTTCAGAGAAAACGCCCAAAAGGCTGGTCAGTTTTTCAATTGACGGTGTTCTCAGCAGCCGCAAAAGCACGAGGTTATTTGGTGTCGATCTTGGAGCCTCGAAGTGACTCAAGTAATTTGCCCTTCTATTTGAGTTCGACTCAGTTCATTCTAGTGAAATTTAGGAATGCTCACAGTAGGCGTGGTTACAGAAACTGCAGCAAGCAACTACTGGCCTTGTGAGTCTCGCGTAAGGAAAACTGAAATCTCAATTTCAAGGAAAGGCCTCCTTTGGAAAAATGAGGAAATTCATGCAGTAAATTTTTGACATTGGATGCCCAGGTGATCGTCAGACTTGAGAAAAATGTGCAAAAAACATTTAACATTTCAAAGTTGTGGTAGAGTTATATAGGCATTTAGTGTGAGCGCTAATTGGTAGTTGCAATTTTCAGCTCATCATGGTCGACATAATCAGCAGTCGTAATGGTGTGATGGTTAATTGGCAACTGTTATTTGACTCGGTCACCCGGAGTGGGCGCTAATTGGGTTCACTTTAGTCCACAGTTGTCGGCTGTAGTCTCTTCCACCTTTCTTTGAGGCGTTTGTACACTCCAGCCAACGCGATACGCCGGTTGATGTATGACTCATCAGAGTGCATTGAAATGCTAATATTTTCTTTGCACATTTTTCTCAAGTCTGACGACGACCTGGAGAGCTAGTGTCGAAAATTTACTGAATAAAGCTTCCTCATAACTCAAAGGATGCCCTTCCCCGAAATTACCTTTCTTGGGATGCCTTGCTTTTAGTTTATACGAAACAATACCGAAATCTAGCTACTAGACATTTGGTAAGCCCGTTAAAGTTCAGTCAAATCTCTCAGGCGTATGCCTTAAAGACCTCCGATGAATTCCCAATACAAACGAACATGCGAGTCCCAGGAAGTAATTGAGAAGAAGACGATTCGATCGCTAGGAAAATATTTTTATTCGCCTGACGTTTCGACATCCGTCGCGGATTTTTTATTAGAGACATAGTCAGAGAGCAATAGCAGATGCAGGTAGTGTGTGCACAGGTGTTTGCGGTAAAATTTAAACGTGTAGAAAAAAATCGATAACTGACAGGAGTGAGCGCTGATTCGCCACGTCAGCAATGATTATCTGGCTCCCCGGTGTTGGCGTAAGAAGAGGCGTTGGCCTGTCAGTTCCCCAAGTGGTGAGTTGCTTTGGCCAAATTGAGTCTCAGCCCGGATAGGGATTGGGCAAATCGTTGCACTTGTTAATAGATTTAGGGCAAGTGAACCATGACTCAAGTAATTCTTGGCTCACCCGACTGTCACTTTTTGCGAGAATGTCGGCCCATCCGATATGAATGTGTGGCCGGGTCTCGTCAAATGAGCCGCAACTTGAGAATTGGTCTCATTTCGCTGCACTGCTGCCGCGTGTTCAGCAATTCGTGTCTTGAGGAGTCTACCAGTTTCTCTGACATAGTTAATTTGCCCGCAACTGCACCAGATCTTGTAGCCGACACCAGATGTTTCTTGCCGTGGCAGTGGGCCTTTCGGTTTCATGATCTGATGGTTGTTTCCGGCCTGTGTGCAACTCCAACTCCAAGTGGTGCGAGAAGGCGACCGACAGCTTCCAATACGTTTTTGACGTACGGGATTGCTCGCCAAAATTTTGGGTCGGTGCGGCTTTGTTAGCCATCTCAATTGCGCAAGAACCGGGGGTGAATTTGCTCTGGTAAAATTTTTTCTGAATACCCGTTGAAGGTATTGTACCTCAGCAACGTTATGTTCTGGTTCGCTGCAGTGCATCTCAATAGGCCGATAGAGCGCCCTTACGCAACCGCGTTGGTGGCTGATTGGGTGGTTGCTGTTGTAATTCAGTTCTTGCATCGCGTTTCTGGCTGTCCTAAATACTTTAGTCTTTAGGCCACCACAATCTTTCCGACAGACAAGGACATCAAGGAAGACCAGCTGGTTGTTCATTTTCTCCTCCATCGTGAATTGGATGTCCGGGTAGACGATGACTTGTAACAGACGTTACCTATCACAATGCCCGCGAGGTAGGTTGCTATGACACAAAGATTGGTTGACACGCCATCAGGCGAAGCCCAAATGCCTTGCCGTTGCTAAGCAATTACCAGCAGCAAACGACAGTGGGGTAAAAACTAAAGTTACTTTCGAGTTCCTTCTGTTTTGTAACTATATGTATACATTCCTGCTTCATAAGCAAGCCTCAAAGCGAATACATCCACGCCGGTTGTTACTGAGGCCAGAAATCTTAGACTAGAAAATGACCAATTTTCGTTAGATAGAAGGCACTCTAACCTGAGGGAATACAGGATGTCCCTAAAAATGCATACACATTTTAAATAATTGTTAAATTGGCGTTTATCATAGTTTTATTAATAAATAAATGTAACGATATTTGCAAGTATCATTTTATTGCTTTTTTTTCACTGAATGTTCTCAAACTGACGTCCATTTTGATCATGACACTGCTAACAACGCAAAGCAATATAATCGTAAATACCATGAAACAATGCCTCTGGTATTCGGGTGCATTCATGTTCAGAGGCTTCTTTTAATTAAGCCACTTTCGCAATGGTCAAAATGCAGTGAAAAACAATAAAATGATACTTTAAAATATTTTTACGCTTTTGCAATAATAAAATTAAAATAAACGCCAAGTTTACAATTATGCAAAAGGTGTAGACATTCTTTTAGGACACCTTGTATTTGGTCAAAACCATAAAGCACTAAACTTCGACTGCCAACGGTACAAATATTTGCCTACTCGAGGGAATCTAAGAAAAGGTAAGATTTGCGCGTGATTTGAAGTTAATATCGATATAAAAAGAAATTAACGATTTCGAATGCAAACCTCGCGGTAATAGTTTCGGTTTGTTTGGATAGAATTTCATTCTCCCGTTTGAAGTCCGCTAATTGGTTCTCCAGCTGGAATAAGAGTGAATGAAACGTTGAAAATAAATGGGAACTAAGAAGACGGAACAAGAAAATGATCACAATGAAGAACAGGAATGAAAACTCGTAAAACCTTCCCCGAGACTGTTAAAACTGCTTCTTAAAGTGAATAGAAAATTTTCAAAAATATGCGGAGATGCGTATCAGAGAAAACAAATGTCAGTTAACGCCTACACCATTGGACATTGCCTCAACGTTTGTTGAATTTACAACCAAAATAGTGTACACTTAACCGATTAAATTTAAAAATTTGCGCTGAAAAATGGATAATTCTACATCTAGTGTTTTGGATTACCATGGTTTTTTGGACGCGCAAGGGGTTATTTCAGTAGTTTCTAATTTAGTAATCCATGATCCATATCTACTGTAAAATCTTACGAAGGTTAGGATGACTTTTTTCAAAACCCATATGCAGTTGTATTGCTTTTAAAACATTAACCCGCATGTGTGCGCTGATGAGACCCAGCAGTACTGCCTTTCAAATACAATTTCAATCAAGGCTGAAATATAACCGTGAACGCCCTCCTTATAGAATCCTCACTAAATTCTATGAGGTGACCATCCATATGTGATTGTTAATCTCGAAACACATAATTTGAAAGTATGATCACGTCGTAGTAGCAGACAAAAGCGTGGTCACTTTATTACGGCGCCTCAGCGCAGATTTAATTATTAGCATATGATACTAACTGTAATAAAAAAGACGTATGCTTACACGAACAAAGTTAAATGCATAAACGATTACTTTTCAGCGACTGCCAAACCCTCGTAGTAATTAAGTGAGCCTAGTAGACATTCTGGTG
>JAYGXS010000010.1:3904589-3917129 GCA_036362985.1 Ligula intestinalis
TAGCAGTAAGGGGGGGGGGTATGACAGCATTTGGGGTAACTTGTGTGAACACGGATCGAATAGGCTTCCAAACTGAACAAAGTTCATGTGGTGGTGACCGCCTAACAGTTCTGTATCAAGTTACCCCCAAATGCTGTCATACCCCCCTTACTGCTATTATGACTTGGCCGGAATCGGCCTGGCAGGCGGTCACCCGTCGGGGTCCTCTGACCACTACATGAACTTTGTTTAGTTCGGAAGCCTATTCGATCGGTGTTCGCACATTTCTGAGTGAATATATATATATATGTATGTTTATATATATATATATATATATATATATATATATATTGCGTCCATCATCTCCTTAAATTAAGAAAGAAGAAGAGGGGGCAGGTTCGTGGACCAAATTATACTTGAACTGACGTTTTGAAAACCTTCTCGCTTCCATCGTCAGAGTTTTGTGGTAGCTGCGTCTAGAGGTCTCGAGTTAGCCCGCCTTTCCGTCTGCCTCAAAATATATCGATGTTGGAGGTGTGAACTTTGACCTGCCCGTTCGGTGCCGAGCACATTTGGTCTCCCGGAGGTTGGCTGCTGGTAGGCTGGCGTACTTTCGTCCCCTCTGCGGTTAACGTAAGTGTAGGCGAGTCAATACGCTTGCTGGCCTCCCCCACGTCATCGGGCGGGCTGCTCACTCGTTGCTGTTCACTTGGGTTGCCTCGCGGTTGCGACGGTGAGACAGTGTTTGATGTTGGTCGCGTGAACTCCAACCTCCACCCCCCGATTTTCCTTGGGCGCTGGCTCTCGGTCCTGCGTACTCGTTTGCTCTACTCGTTTGTCCTACTGTGTCAGAACCCCCTTCCAACGTGTGCAAACACACTGTAGTGACGACAGTAAGAGAAGATTAAGCACTTAAATACCCTTTTCGAAGCCAAAAGCTATCCGAAGTCCACTCGCAGCCAACCTCCAGGAGGCCAAATGTGGTCGGCAACGAACGGGCAGGTCAAAGTTCACACGTCCAACACCGATATAATATGAGGCAGACGGCAAGGCGGGTTAACTTCTGACCACTAGACGCAGCTATCACAAAACTCTGACGATGGAAGCGAGAAGGTTTTCGAAACGTCAGTTTAAATAGGATTTAGTCCATGAAACCGTGCCCTCTTTTTCTTCCTTACCTTTGGGAGATGATGAACGCAATAACATATCTGGACTCTGGCTAGGATACAGGCAGAAGTACTTTACCAGCAAAGACATGGGACACTAGAAAGGCCTCTTCTGGCTCACTTGTCGTCATCGGCTGGTGATACCACTGAAATTGCTGTCACACACAAGTTTTGAACTCGGGTCTCTCCGGTCAGAAGTTAACGTCCTAACCATTGAGTCACGAGCTCACAGTCTTGCCAGCATTAGATCGGGGATATACAGTAGTAGATATACGTACATCGATCTGTTAGAGGAACCACTCGTGCGTCCATGTTGTCATTAGAGCTCTCACACGAGGCTCCACCGCGAGACGGCTAGGATATAGGCAGAGGGACATTACCAGCAAAGACATGGGATACTAGGAAGACCTTTTCCGGCTCATATGAATAATTGTGCTTTGCCGATCTAGTGGAGGAACAATTAAGTTCTGTTTTGTCCAGGAGCTCACGACGTGAGATTGCCAGACCGTAACATAGTGACTATGTCGGATCTATTGCATCATAGTCACTATGTGACGGTCTGGCGCGTTCACGTCGTGAGCTCCTGGACAAAACGGAACTTACTTATTCCTCTACAAGATCAACGAAGCGCTTATATTTATAATATTCCCGATCTCAACTGACAAAGCAAGGAGCCCCCTGGACTAGATGTGGAGTATTGAACTCAATGACCAAAGGTTCCGGGTTCACATCTCGGGGGTTCCAACACCTGAGATCGGGTATGACTGTCCGTTAACAGCTTACGCGCCAGAAATGACCATTCCGGTCTCCGCTTACTTTGTTGGATCCATTTCATCGTAGTCACTATGTGACTGCCCGCGCGGCCTTTAATTGTGAGCTCCTTTACAAAGCGGCACTTAATTGTTCCTCTACTAGATCAGTGAAGCACATGTATTCATCATCTTTCTGATCTCAATCGCCAAATAAGAAAGAACTTAACTCAACGAATAAAGGTCCCGGTTTCGAATCTCTGGGGTTCCGACTCCTGAGATTGGGTATGACTGGCTGATGACGGCTAATAAGCCAGAAATGGCCATTCCGGTGTCTATTTGCTTATTAGGTATTACCGACAAAAACAAAGACGCTAGGAGAGCTACTTCTGGCATTCAAGCCATCGTCCGCTAGCGATACCCGACTTCAGTGTTGCCGCTCCAAATAAAAAGGCACTCCTCAGATCAAACTATGAAGATAAGACCTTCGTACAGGGCCACATGATGAACAAGACTAGTAAAAATCTTTCTTTTTTTAGAAATCAGTAATGCAATTTGATTGCTAAACTCGAAGCCTGAAAAAACTCAATGAGAATAGAAAGAAGTTAATGCACATAGAAGGTGCACTCAATATTTGGTATTTCGGCACAGTACCATCATTCAGCTAGCACTCAGTTATTGACTTGCCAAATGTCCAATCGCATAGCGGTTGTCATAATGATGGAACAATTAAATCAACAAAGGTGAAGGATATAAACGGCTGTTTGAATGGATTACCAGCTTGTAATATATTTCTACCAGGTATTCCATTTTACGCGTGCATCCGGATGCCTGGTTCCATTCCAGTATAAAACATTGGACATTCAATATCGACAGTAAAATATATAATGTTACACGGTACCACTTTAAGGGATCTGAATCAGTAGTTAGAGCTGAATAGTAAGAATAAAATCTCTTCGTCGGCGTTGAACTGCCCCTAAACCACCGGAGACGTAGCTGGGTTTGCTGCTCAAGTGAGAAGCAGCTGGCACATTAGGTGCCACCCGCAACTCTAAGACACTTTTTCCAACCGATTTTTCATTCGTCTATCTGCGAACTTAAGAATTGGACACTACTTCGAACTAGTTATCTCTCAACAGATGAAAGTATTAAAAAGTGAGGACAGATTAGATAGAAAACCTTTCAAACATAATAGCAAAGTGGTTTCGTATAAACTAAAAAGCAGGCATCCCAAAAAATGCAATTTCAAGGACATTACATCGAAATAATAGCAAAGTTTACATTCCGTAATTTTGTCTACTAACCTACCGGCATCAACTTTAATAACAGACTCCTTATTAGTTCCAGTGATATTTAAATAACTTACGAGGTGATAATAAACTATTTCGACTAACTCAGCATGTATAAATGATATTTTACTTTGAATCCGGTGTAAGCAATAGGTCCGATCACAGTATGTTATCATAACAGGGCCTTTTGCCACAATAGCTCGCTTATCGCAGCACAATACCATCTGCCTCAGAAAAAATTTAAAAATATCACGCGCATCTGTATTTTCGGAAGTTGTAAATGATAGTTTTCAAAAACGTTTCATGACGATACTGGAAAAATAATGTACTCCTTAAAATGTTAAGAACACAAATCCTTACAATGAAGCCCTTTGCCTCTGAAAATCGCGGATGGTCTCCTGCGTTTGAATGTAGTTTTGATGGGAAATATTATCGTTTATAACTGTGTTAATGTTTTCGCGACTTCGACGTGAATTTGACATATTTGTTTGTGGTACCCGAGCAGGAGCCTATAAAAGAAACTGAGTACGTTCAAGCAGGAAATGATACCTCAAATACTTAATTCATTATTCAGTGCTAGCACAAAACTGGGTTGCTCAACAGAAAACAGTTAACTAATTTAAACTCGGACAGAAGTCAAGCGTGTGTACAAGCCATTATAAGGTATTCTCCTAACAAAACCCGCAAGTATTTGAGCTCATTGCTAAAGTCTGTAGTCTTACAGCGTTTTGAGGAAGAATAATGTGATACGTAAAATTTGGTATACATTTGAGTAAGTGATTTTTCAGAAATAAGCCTCCTTAAACTAAGACTGAAGGTAATTTAAACGTATAAAAAAACTCCTTTCGCTAAATCCGAGGAGTAGCCAAACTGATACCAACGAGCACCTCGGCATGAGACTACACATTATATAGTCTCGGAGGCGCGAGGTTCGGCGGGATATTTATAAACTGACATATAATTTAAAAGAAAATGGTATGCGAAACGACTAAAAAGCGCGATGAGATTAATAGACTAGTTGACAATTGCGGCATTTTTCAACTGAAACATTTTATAACAGGCTTATAAGAAGCATGTAGAATAATCCTACCGGAGTTCCAGTTTTAAGGTTGCTGGCGCTCATCTGGTTTTGTAACCATTGAACCTGTTAAGCAACCGAAAAAAGATTCGTTTAAAAATTGTTATAAAATGCCAATACAGAGGACAATGGAGGAATTTAAAAATCACATATTTTGCCTTCCGAAATACAAATTGCATTTTTGCATTTCGGAAGACCATGGTCTAGGCACTTTGAAAGGATACAGGCAAGGCATACCAATTCGTCAACTGATAAGGTACCTTCGACTTTTAGGTGTATAATCAGTGAAAGTTATCACTATTCATCAATAAGTGTGTGCGGGTTGTTTTTTATTCTGTTACGCTTGGTCGCTAGAAGTCTACATAACCACACAAACACAATCTTGATACTAATTTAGCATGATATTAAGTCACGATATTTTTCTCCATTGAAAACAATACCAAGCAGGCCTGAAGCTAACTATGCTAACAGGGCATGCTTGCATACCTTCACAGGCTTAAATATAGGGTATATCCTATAGGATACGTAAACAAGAATATTGATATAAAACATAACATATATATAAATACAGTAGTCACCGGCTATTAAGCCCACCTCGGGCCCAGATCAAATTGGGCTTAATAAGCGGTGGGCTTAATAACCGTATGCTAAATGCAGCGTCGCCAGTTATTAAGTCCATCTCGGGCCCAGACAAAATTGGGCTTAATAAGCGGCGGGCTTATTAACCGTCGGCTATATCCGGCGACTACTGTACACGTACAGTTAGCAACACACGCGAGAAGTTTTTCAGCAATCTTCATCCAAAGGTTTGTGCAAAAAGACGACAAGGGCTTTGTACGATATTTGCGACGGGCTAAACGCAAAGAAGTCGCCTGCACGAATAAAAAAATACTCGATCGAGTAGTTTTTAAAGAATACAGTTTCACATCCGAAAAAGGGGAAATACAAAATTAAACGGTTATAAATATAAGGAGAGGGAAAAAAAGACGCAAGGGGCGAGACCTTGTTCGTCAGGTCGGCAATCTTTTTCTGCTGGGTGATTAACTTTTGCTTGTACTCTTCGGTCGTAGTCTCACCAACGTTGGCTCCGTCCAAGAGTTTCTTGTCATTGGCCATCCGTAGTATTTTTGTTGCCATTCTGATAATGCAAAAAATTATATCAATAAGTGGAAGAACTTCTTCATTTTTTCTTCTTGATCCCTTGATAACTTTTTCAGCTGTATATTTTCATTGTAGGCTCGCAGATAATTATCCTCCAATTGGTCACGCGACCATGTTCCAAGCCTTTTGCTTTCTTCAACCATTTTAATCTCAGCAATATAGCCTCCTCGCAATAAATCCTTTCTACGTAGCGCACACTACCCAATGAGCATTGCAGACTTTTAGGGTATTTGCGGATAACAGTCCGTTGTCATGTTTAAACTGTTGTATGTAATTTTAGTAATCTGGATGACCTTGAAATAAAAACTCACTCAGGATACAATTATTAGGCTGCCCGACAGACGAATTGCCGTATAAAACATTTATTTCATATTATTTAGTGAATGCGAGACCGTATCTATTGTAAAATTGGTCTATAAAGTAATATTTGATACAAATGGCCATTTTTAAGCAGTTTACATACAAGACAAAGGATTAAGTGCGTGGACTTAACTTATACGAAGAATCCAGGCAACTTTTACAAGTTTATACTGTTTCCGCTCGGTTAAAAAGCCATTTATTGCATAGGTGGGTCAATCCGAGATTTTTGGTTTTGCCTAGTGTAGACAAAAAGACAACATTTTGTAAGGTATTTTTCACCAAGTGAAAGTTAATTTATCGAACTTCCAATCAAACTCAGGGTTAGCGGTTAGGAATATCCTGCCAGAAAATTTTGCCGCTGTCTCCCCAGAATTGAACTTTTGGTTCCCATCGCCTTTATTGACATGCAATGTCCTAGAACGCGTACCGTGTTTCAAGTTACATGGAATAGGAATGAAGGTCAGGATTGTCAAATGGATCAACAACTTCCTTGTGGGTTGAGGCCAGGTTGTGTGCAGTAATCGAGGGGATTGAAATTTGGCTGAAGTCGACAATGGGGTTTTCTATGGTTTGTAATATATTTGAGCGATTTTTCCGAGGCGTGTTATCTGTCTCGGTGATGACAGGGAAATCTTTAATAATAATAAGAAGGTTTATTTGCAAAGCACATCTCTGGCAACGCCAAAAACCCCGGAAGGCAGAAAAAAGCCTTACCCAAGCATCTTCTTTTGCAGCCACTATTGGCTTTGTTTTGGTCTTTTGCTTGGTCAATAGTGGGCGAAATAAGGAGTTTGTTTTAAGTGAAAGAAAACCTGACTCCTAAGGTGTAATACTCGCAAAACATGAAATAAAATAGCCATACATTATACGTGTTACTGTTTCATAGTAAGAATACTTTGGGTCGGAAAAACTGTCACGTCCTTTAACTGAGGTCGATTTGGCTGCTGTCAGTTTGAAGGCGAAGTACTCAACTGAGGATATTGCATCTTCCGTATCTATAGGTCTGCTCGATACGGAGACTACAACATTTGTCCATTGGCAGGATTTTGATAAACAGATGGGACCTTTCAGATGTCTGAGGTTGGTCGAGGCAGCTGGAAGCTGATTGCGAAGCAACATCGTCATTCAAGTGCGACGGCAGAAGACTCTTGACCTTTCGTTTGTCGTATATCCCATCTAATTGAGATTGAAATTGTGCTAAAACATGCTTAACATTTGTACTACTGATACGTTATAATAGGAAGCAATATATATTTTAGTATAGTTGTAACGCTATCGATAATTCCGCGTACGAGGGTTGACGGCGGATCAACTTAACTCGGTTACAGAAATGGTCAAATCTTGAGCTCCTGTTGTTCAAGTCCTTTCACTTGTGCAACATTCTAGTCGATCAAGTCAGATTCAAAGACAATAGAAGTTATACTCACAGCAGTTAAGCCTTGCAAGACGTAGGAGACCTTTCTGTGCTGATAACGATCTCCCTTTAAACAGCCTTATCTTTTCTCGGGCGAAGCAATGAACGCAATCTCCCGTAGCACGCCACCAGGAGGACCTTGGTTGACTTTGACGATGATCTTGTACCCAAGACTTTCAGATCATTTTTGGGCTCAAAGCTGGTTAACAGTAAACATTTCTTGCCATACACCCGCCTCCACCCATATGATCGGTAATATATGCCAAGTAATTCATAGGCAAATGTGCGGAAATCTTCCATGCGAATTCTGAATTTCAAGGTAGTAATTTGTAAACTACTTTTTAAAGAATTTTCATTTGCTATTTAGAGCAAACTCTGAGATCACCCTTAAAAGTTTACGTTCACCAGCCAATGCTGTACATGCAAGGGTTCTCCTGTGTTTTTAGAAAATTGAAGCCATGGAATGGCCTCCTCACAGCTGTTATGATGCCACCATCATTAGAAAGCCTTAAAAGAAAAATTAACGTATTTGTTTTCCAAAATAGGTCGGCGTTCTAGGGGACTTAACTCCGTCCCTGAAATGCTTCCCCCATAACTCATTGTTGTGGTCCGTTTGAACGTTTTTAATCCACATAGTAGCCTTGTGCACCACTTTGTAACAAGAGCAAGAAAGTGTCAAAAATTGAACGCATTAAATTTTGAGGAAATGTAAAGCTTGAAGACACGTGAGCCTCCTGATCCCTAAAAACGTTCAGAAACAGTTGTCTTTGACCTTGCCGGATATTCAGTTAAACTGCTTTACATTGTGTGATGAAACCCATTGATATTAGAAATGTTCCCGCTGACTGGAAATAGCCAGCAGTTAACCGCCACACAAAAGTAGAACGCGTGATGTTGCGACACGTTGTAGACCCGTCTGGTTGACTTCATGCTACCACAAAGTAATGGAGAAAATCATAAAACATAATAAGCAACTAATCGCAAAACCCATCATCTCTTGATGATCAACAATACGGCTTTCGTAAAAAAAGATGTTGCGCAATGAATGTGCTTTCGAACACTTAATGCTGGGCGAAAGCACACGATACAATCGACGTGGTGCATGCGACCTACATTAATTAAATTACGGCATTCGCTAGCCTAACGATCCAGAGTCTTCTATAACAGTTGAGTGTGGTGGGTATCAGAGGCAGAACACTAACTCGGATGGAGAAATTCTTCTTTAGTCGTCCTCAGCTTGCCTAGATAGGATGGCAAACACAAGACCGCATACTGATAAAGAGCAGCTTCCCGCAGGCTTCAGTGCTTGAACAACCCTCTTTATCCTTTTCATTAATTACAATGTACAAATATTGGACTGTGAGTTTTCAGTGTTTGTGGATGTCGTACAACATTGGAAAGTCATCCACAGTGCCACCAACAAAGTAGAATTTCAAGAAAATCTTCGTCGACTGGACGAGTGCTCTTGCAAGTAGTTCGTGTCGTCCATCTCAAGCAAACGCATCCTGCTGCTTCTTGAAAGCGGATTGAAATCACGAATACGCGGCCCTACTAACCGAACGGAATGCCATTTCGAGGAGTCTACACACGGAATGATCTCTGAGTTTAGATGGAAGACAACCAACAGCATTCTACAAAATGTTTTTAGGCGGCTTAAGTCGCTAATTTAATGGTGTACTAAGTTAAGCGATCATTTATATTTCTCAAACTGTTTTGTTAAAGACGCCTGTTCTATTGTAAGGCAACATTTTGAATATGCGACCTAGCCTGGATATCCTGTATGCAGTATAAAAAGAGTCTGCCCGATAGAGTGCACAGACGCGCCAGGAAATTAGTAAGAAGCTAAGGTACACTGCCATACGAGGTCCGCCTAAGATACGGAAATACGCATCATCTGAGTTAAAAATAGATGTGCGGGGACTCCATATAAACGTTTCGTGCGTGGTATGGGATGTGTTTTCCTGTATGATGAATTTTCAACACGCCATCAAAACTTATCTCTAGGGGGCATCTTTTCAAACTATGTGTGTTCCAAGCGAGAATGAAATAGGGAAAGAATATTTTTTTCTGAATACGTCGTGAAACCGTGAAACAGCGTGCCGCAGGCGATTTTCATTTCTCGGGATACCAGGGTAAGGCACATCAGATGTTGCAAACAATATTTGTGACCTAAGCTGTGGGAATCATTTGTATTTTTGTTAGTTCAACTGCGTGATAATACTGTAACTTTTTATAGAACAGAGAGTGAGCACGCGCGTTCTTCGAGTAAACCACACAATAGGCAGAATCAGACAATAAACAGATTCTAATCATTTGTCTTTGAAGCTTTAAGTTGACTAGGCTAGCTGTTGATATCCTAGTTGTTTGCCCCACCGTTTGACTTTTCCGCATTTTTCACGGAGTGGAACCAACAATTAGGTTGTAAAACTGGGGTCCAGTCAATCCCAATCACCCAAAGGCAAACACTATATTTTCATATTGATAAACTGGTGGCATTGTCAAAACAGACATACGCAGACATAAGGTTTAATGTCTAGTGCGGTGTCACGACTAAGGTTATTGTATTTCTTTTTTAAAATTTTATGACGGGTTATTATGAGGGGCCACTGAACATACGAGGTAGACATTTTACAAGTTAAGCAAGAGGAATGAAACTGGTGTGTGCCAAAAGAAACAAATGCATCAGACTCAACTAATTGACGAGTCAGATGGCCTTTGAGGATTCGCGCTACTTAGCTTTTTCGCATTTTGACAATGTTACTGTTAAAAATTTTCGCAACTTTTGTCCAAAATATTGTTCATAGGAGGCTTGACGTAAAAGTAATGTCATTATTTACGCTGAGTTTAGTGCTTGGGCACTGAACTATACGGTGCTTCAACTACCTTTGCATTTTTAAAGCGATTTTCATTACCGATTTCTCATTTAAACATGGAGGCAATTGAGTTAATACCTTACTTGACACTTTACCCTCGCCAGACCTAGTCTGGCGACAATAATTGCGGAAATGCTTAACAGTAACATCGTCCCAGTTTGATCTATTAAATATTATAATAATTATTCTAAAACAATTATCAATGGTGAAAAGTATGCGCCTTTGTAAGCCCTACCACTCATGTGGACCTTCGTTCAGCATTATTGTGCAAAATTATTAAGAGTCGGAATCTGTATTGCTTAGCAAAACTCCGAGGTCAAAGTCTGAAGACGACATACTCCGAGGAGTCAGTTGGATTGTAAACAACGGAACTCATATCCCCCCAAAGCCATGGGTTCTTCGAACTAATGGATGATATACACTGTGCTCGACCGACTCTTCTGCTGCACATCATTTTTCGTTCGTACTAAAGATGTATTTCAACTGCTAATGCTGCAACAAATTCAGTGCTCAGATTTGCTTTACGTACCTCCCACAATAATAAAGAAGAAGCCCAATATGTTACCTCAAGCGAAAGTCGAAAGTGATTGAACAGCATCCAAGTGAGCCTTCCTATCGAAGAAATTGTGTGGACCTTAACTTAACCTCCAATTTAACCCGCTAATCAAGTTGCTGAACCATGAACCACAACTGAACGCGAACCCCACTCTCAATCAAAATTAACACAAAATTCGGGTATATGCGCATCCATAGCCGCGCGGTTTCCCTTTATATTATCACTATTCAGTAGTTATGCTGCAGAATTAGCTTATATACGTGGTACAGTAGTCGCCGGTAATTAAGCCCACCTCGGGCCCAGACCATATTGAGCTTAATAAGCGGCTTGGCCAATTAACCGATGGGCTTAATAACCGGCGAAAACTGTATCTAGGATAGTACAGCAAAGGTCGGAATTATTTTTCGGCAGTGTAGCCCAGTAGACGTTAAATATAACGACATATCCACCATTTGCCTTTCGCTAATATAGTAAAATCTATATATGAGCGTTACAGTTTATCATCCTTTGCATTGAAATAACGTCTGCAAGCATATTATCAAAGTACAACGACACTGCTATTCGCAGATTCGTTCTTTTCAAATATGAGGACAAAATCGACTGCGGGTGTAAGGATCAACTTGCATGGATGCCTAAGTTACGGGGATTCCATAGTGATCAAACACTTTCAAAAACAGAGTTTTGCTGAAGTATACAAGCCTACGCGCGCTGCTGCACGTTCTACATGCTGCCGACTTGATTTAGATTTTTTCACTGAAGAATGGAGAGATAAAAGGCGAGATGGGGAGCAAGAGGCAGCCTTGCTGCGTAAATTCAGTATATATAAGGGAGAAAGGCGGAGCCTTTGAAAATCCTACAAAAGTTACAGATATTACTTCTGGTATCGTGTCAATATACGAGTTGGCTTTAGAGCAACAAAATTATTTACTATTTGACCGCTAAACAGACCAATTTCACTTATTACTCCTTCCCTGCCGGTCAATTCTCCGCATCCCCACGTCGAAATTCCGGGAAGATAGAGGTGATCCAGGAGTGACGGAGGAAGTTTGACGGGGGCGAGGATGGGGCTTTTAACCCGCATATCCCCGTCCTCAGCGCCGGATCTTCACGTCCAAAATTTCGGGGAGGGTATGAATATCATCAAACGATCCGTAAAAATAATATCAAATGTCACCTAAAACGCACTATAAGTTCAAAAATAGTCAAATATGAGTTAGATTGCCTTTAAGGTCCGTTTACAGAATTCTGGAAATTTCGGTATGCGGAATAACAGATACGCTTTAACCATCAACTTTGGATACCTCTAGATACCTCGTGGTCACCCCCATGCAGTTTTGGGCGTGTGCTGGCAGGGAGGACAGGGATATGCGGTTTGAAAACCCTATCATCACCCCCGCATCCCCCCATTGAAATTCCGAACGGTTATGCATATTATCAAATTATCCGTAAAAGTAACATCACGTGTCACCTAAGAACGCACTTTTAGTTTCAAATAGTGGAAAAATGCCTAAGATTGCCCTTTAGGTTCGTCTACAGCATTCTGGAAATTTCAGATTGCGGAACAATACATATGCCTTAACCAGCCCCCGTCGTCACCCCCGCCCAGTTTTGGATGTGCGTCGGCAGAGTTGCAATTGAAGTTAAATTCAAAGAAAACGAGGTAGCTAAATCACTAAAATAATTCTATGGAGATGTCACTATATATCCCTTAAAATACTTTGAAATAGTACAGTTAATGTGGTCCTGTTGTCCCTCGCCAAAAAGAACCGGAACGAACACCACACAAGCACCAGAAAAGAGTTATTAGTAAAAAAGAATGATACTCACTGTTTGTCAATACTATTTGACTACTAACAATTCCGCATGGGCGTGTGCAGTTGTATATAACGCACTAGCATGCAATCAATAAGGTTTC
>JAYGXS010000010.1:3925563-3952710 GCA_036362985.1 Ligula intestinalis
TTTTCTCTGGTCAACATTTCACGTTGTAACAGTCGAGAGAGTGTTTCATAAACTTCTTTTATGTAGAGAATGACCCTCCTGACGTTGGGTTGCGGATTTGCTGTCCGTCGTCTGTTCACTTGGCGCTTGCTATGTTTGATAAAAGAATTTGGGCATCCATTAGCTCGAAAGAGGTCATGTACGTATGCGTTTTTCACTCTTTTTCAGCATGTTTCCTGCAATGTGTTTCAACTCTTCAGAGAAGAGAACGAATGCAACTACCTTTTTAAGAGAGAGGGCGATTACTGTTGAAGTGGAGTATTTTCTTCGTGCTAGTGGCTTTTCTAAATACTGTGGTTTGTAGTAGTGAGAACATTGAGGAAGGGTGGTCAGTTATTTCTTTCTGCCTTCATTACGAATTGGATATTTGGATCAACCGAGCTTAGTAACTTTTTGAGGTACTCAATTTTGTATATTTTGACAATGACGTAAGTGTCATCGACATAACGAGCCCAGAACTTTGGATTTTAACATAAAATACCCTTTTAAAACGCAGGTGGGTTTTAAAAGGGTTTGTGAAGGAAACCCAAAAAAATATAGTACTGCTGTGACAAACATTATGTATGCTTGCGAACGGAAGTGTAAAAGGTAAAGAAAAAGGCATCGCTAGTACTACGAATAAAAGTTAAGAGTTGAGCTAACCTCCGACATACAGAAAAGTCCTTAAAATTTCCTACGACAAATATAGCTAGGGCCTCAGAAGTAATTTGCATTTGAAGTTATAAGGTATGTTGGCATTTCGGCCAAAAGCCCCTTAAGCGTGAATAATTGTTCCTAAAATTTTAATTGTGATTAAGGATTTGAAAACTAAAATTTGTACTACAAGGTTAATTAGAACAAAACATCTTGAGTAAGACAGACAAAAAGGCATCTACCCATGCATGTAACCTGCTCGAGGTGTCTAAAAAATATTAGGTTATTTATAAAAGGTTATAATGTAACCAAGTGCTTTTATTCCCGATTTTGTAATAGTCAACACAATGGTTTTGAAAGCTCTTCATTAAAATATTCAGTCAAAATTGCTTGTTTTACATAGAAGCCTGTACAAAAGTTTCATGAGAAAGGCTTAATAAACCAAATAGAAGAAAACAATATGCAGGCTTTGACTTATTTAATGCTACTTACGTAAAATATCATGCACTTTTATTCAAATTCCATATAACCCTCAAGTTGACGGTCTGGAGGTCACAATATTTGAATTGAAAAATATAAGCGGTGTGGATTCCGTGCTCATCAACTCTACCTTTCCAATTACTCTTCATCGGGTGAAAAAGCCAACCATATCCACCAAAATACGTAAGCTTTTGAATTGCACGCCTGCTCTTCGAATTATTTCTTGTTCTTGATATATTTAGGGTATTTCTTGCCGCGATCAGTACCATGAGGCGAGAAAAATAAAAATACATTAATGGTCGTTATTACATGCAAAATGCCGAAATTAGCAAACAATTATTATCCCTTGCAAAGCGGAATACACCAGGGTTGTAAAACTGATTATCGTCCATCCTAAAATAAGTTCATTGCAGTCAATTCAGTATGCCGGCTTCTTAGCAAGTTTCTTTGTGGCCGTTTACAAAATGTGTATTTTGAAAAAATTTAAACTTCTGCATTAAACGCATTGGCGCTCACTAACCTTATAAATTCAAAAATATTTTAAGGAAACATTCAAGAAAGTAGTATTTCTTGGACTCGTACTTGGTAGCAAATTACGTCCTGTTATAATTTATATTTTAAGAAGGGTATTTTTCAATTTAAAAAAGCTCCTAAATTGCCAACTCGGATAGAAGCCTACCGACCTTTATGCTTGAATTGAAGGTTTTCAAACTGCATGCTGGGTAAAACCTGTGTAAGGAAATCCACACATTGGTCTACGTTATGAAGAAAAGGTCGCATAGTCCTCAGTCAGTTTTGCAAAACATTTCGATCACACATTATTGGCAACATTAATAAATTGAGGGTTAAGATGTATCACATATGAACATTTTACTGTTATAAACCATCGCATAATTACCAATTTTTGTATGAACAAAATATGCCCATTCTTTAAGTATAACATGTAATGAGGGCGTAAGATGCTATAAAATAAGTGCAAAAAAGGATAATTGATAGAATGTTTTATATAAAGCATACACATAAATTTGAATAGTCGAAAAAATGCGAGGCCGTCGACCATAAAAAGCCTCTCCTCGCGGTTGATTGAGGGCTGGTGCTCATGCAGCCTCCTGCCAATACGTTTGTCCATTCCCCCGACATAACTTGCTTCACAATCTTGACAAGGGATGTTATAGACCAGCGGCGGTTGTTTGGTCAGTGGTAGCAGATCATTGAGCTTCATAACCCGCTGTCTGTTAGTAAGGGCCGGTTTGTGGGCCACGCCAATCCCAAAAGCTTTCAGTAGTCTTGCTGTCGCCTCTGAGACATTCTTCACATAGGGAATTGACAGCCAGAACTTTGGTTTCTCCTCGGTTGACACCTCAGAGTGCGACTTCCTGAGACACCTGTGTGCGAAGGATTTCGGGTAAAGATTGGCCTCGAATGAGGCATGTAGGTACGGCCACATGCAGCAGCGGAACCACGTTTTCGCCTTTGAAGGGCAATGGTGATCAACAGAGCCAGTGATAAGATGGCCAGTCTAGTGCTCAAAAGCTGGTCGTCAACTGGCACACTAAGGAGAGCCATCGAGTTGAACCCCGCCTACCAAGCGATCCGCGCAAGGCTCACGCTCGCACAGAGCTGGGCGATAGGGAGGGCGAACGAAGATAAGCAGAACAGACAGCTGGCGTCCGTGAGGGGAAGTGGCAGCGAGCGTGCGTCACAGGAGCAGCGTGCCGTGTGTTCTCACGAAGGAGCGCGCGAGACGGTGAGGCCACTGAATCAGGGGAGGCAGAGGAACACGCTGACCCACCGCCAATGACAGTGGAGAAGATGGCACCAATCAATAGCCAACGGGCAAACAAACGCACGTGAATCGGACACGGGTACAACACTAGGCTCGCGGCGAGGAGCATTAATCCAAAACCAGTGTAAGAGTAAGCACCACGCTCTGACAATGAGGATGAACATGTTTTCGAAACGTCAGCAAAAATACACTTTGATCCCAGCACTTGCCTCCTCCTATTTTTCCTCTTCTAGGGGTGATGAACATAATATAAATTTGAATATTCGAAAATCTGCGAGGCCTAGGAAGTTGAATAAAATACGGAAAAGGGACCAGTTGTTTACGTAGCCGACATTTCGAACTCTTACGCGAGGCCATTGTCAAGGAATAAAAAAGTGTCCACCTCAATGCGCATTTAACTTAGCTCTGTCGGGAGTGACCTTTAGTTCGGCCATTGGTAGCGCAACACGAAATAGGCATCCGGGAAATCGATATGTCTATTAATAGAGTCCGCGTGCGAGTGCCATGTCTCCTGCAGCAGACGTCAAGTTCGGCCATCCGACTGGCCTAGTCTTCTAGCGTGTTCGAAGTCAAAGCCGTGCCTTGGCAAGGATGCGTGGAGGGCTTCAAAGGATAGCTTGTCCTTCCTTCACACGGCGAGTTTATGATCGTGCAACCCGTTCGGCGGTTTCACCAACATAACTGGCTTGACTGGAAAGACAGTAGATTCGGTAAATTACACCGGATTTCGGGTTGTCGGGTATTGGGTCTTTAGGTTGCATGAAGTGCCCGCGCATTGTCGCTTCTGGCCGGTGAGCGACGCCAGTCCCAAATTCGCGGACCAGTCGAGCTAAATTTTCGGATGCACACATTCATTGCTCAGGGCAATGAACATTATTGTGTTAAATACATACTATTTAAGTATCGATTTTTTACTGAATATACTTATTGTAAGGGGTCAGCTGCAGGCTCAATAAAAAGCCGGATATCTGACGTGAGTGAAATGAATTGAAATTAGGCTGTCTGCTAAGCAGCCTTAGAACCCTATTTGGCAGGATTGATTTTAGAGGCCCCAAAAATCCCGTCAACTTACAAAAAATACTTTCAATTGTTTGGTAAATTTTTTCGGTAGATTCCATCAATAAGAGGACGAATTTCCATTTTCGTTAAATTCCACCTACATTAGGTCAAATTCTCCTCGATTAGAATTCGTATCCTGTGCAACAGAAGTTTATCTTGATAGAATTTTAGATTATTTTAGCACATTAAAACAGTCATAATCTTATGTAATTAAATATTTGTTATCACTTCCACCACAATTACATATTAATTAACATATGAGCCAATAAATATAATTTTTATCGCAAAATACATTGGGGGGTAGATATCTAGACAGGCCCTACGAATTAATTTTGCCTCTATTACTACCGGTTTGCGAGTAATAATCAGGGTTTCACTAATTTCGGCATTTTGCATGAAATACTGATAATACTGAAGACTGTTAATACTTCTAATAAACGCATCTATTAACATAATGGCCGTCACTTTTTCCCGCCTGAAAGCCTTTTTGTATCTTGAAAGCTCGGTTTCACTTGGTGGAGTCAACGCAGTTTAATTACTGCCCAAAATGGGACGCCCTCAACCTGACATGGACCCTGATTGGGGATCTTAATTCAACACAAAATGTAGGTTTAGGTGCATTCGTCTAATGCGATATTGTTTGACTAATATAGCTGACCTGCTTTGCGAACAAGACAAAACTCTGTCAAGGCACGACCATCAACGCAACAGAGGCATTAACAAAATGCGGCAAGTTACATTAACACTGACATTTGAATGTATTTTGCCATAATTTTGTTTTCTTAAATGTTTGATTCTACTTTATATATATGCACCGTTACCCTTGTTCGTGTTATATTTATACTAATGCTCAATGGTCGAAAATATGCGAGGCCTAGGAAATTGAATAGAAGGCGGAACAACGTTCTCTGAGATCAATATTTGATTTGCCCGATGTTTCGGACTCTCACTCGAGACCACTGTCAAGGAATGAAAACGTACAACTCACTGCGGGATTAAATCAGCTCTGGCGGGAGTGACCTTGAGCTCCCATTACACTCTCCGTCGCGAGTGACCTTGAGCCTTGCCAGTGCTCGCGCGACGCGAGATAGGCATCTGGGAAATCGATATGCCTATTAATAGAGTCCGCGTGCGAATGCCATGCTTCTTGCAGTAGGCGTGAGGCTCGGTCGGTTGCAAAAATGCCCCTCAGAGATATTTAGAAGAGCAGTTGGCGAGCAGAGGTAGGCTTTTCATAAATTGTCATTGGGTCCTTACATTTATACGTTAAGGAGGTAAAAGGTGAACATGTGGGGAGGGGAAGGTTGGGGTTAACAGCACTCGGCTGGTTACGCGACGATGAGGGTTTGTTGGATCGAGACAAGGGGAGCTAGCAAAGAAATATGCAGGCAGTTATACCAAACTCGGACGTTGCAGGAGCTTCCTTTGCGCGCGCAAAACCGGCTTCATAAACCGGATCGCCGTTGCTTCTGCTGTTGCGAGCAACCGCCGACCCAGGACCTTTGGGTGTTGTAACGGTAGCCAAAGCTGAGAGGTCACCGCTTTATTATGTCTTGTGTGAACCTCAAAGGAAGAACACGAAAGGAAGTGGGCAAACGCAGAAGTATTTGAATTTTAAAGGTACAACACATTAAGGGCAACCAACAAATGTAAGCTAGGTCCATCGAACCAATCAGCTTTCTTTGAAGTGTTCATAAATACCATGTAATTTCATGTGCTGGTTGATACATAACTCGTCGGAGTGCATAGCCTCAAGAAATTATCGGCCATTTATAGATGGGCAAACTTAGATGATGCCTGTTTTATCCCAGGCAAAAGTGTGCCCTGTGTCGAGGCAATGCATATTCACTTAAGAAAAAAGGTCAATGCTCGTGAATGCATAATGAGGTGGATCTTCCTGTTTGGCTACAATATACAGTATCACAAGTTCCGCATCCGGAAGATCGATATGCCTATTAATAGAGCTCGCATGCGGGTGTCATGCATCCGGCCGAGACTTCCTTGATGCCATGCACTCCGACGACTTACGCGTCAACCGGCCCATACAATTAGATAGTAGATAAATAGATATAAAATTACATAGGATTTTAAACACTTCAATGAACGCTACAAGAGAGAAAGGCGGCACTACACAGACTAAATGAGACCACACCTACCAATCATGTCTCACCATTGATTTTTTCGGCAATTTTGAAATTTTAGGTGTTCATTGCACATATACTGCTAGTCCAAAGATAGACTGGGGCACCAGATTCGAAAATTCACTCATAACAGTTACTTTATATCCCAAAGCACATCTTCTTCTTCATCACATTAATTAATGTTAACCAGCTTCATGTGGAAATGTTCATAATCAATAATTTGCAGGTTTTGCATGCAGTGACAGTGAGTATCATTTGTTGACAAGACACCAGTTGTGCCGACTTGAATCTCATTCTGTTGCATTCTAGTAGCACTTTAATATATATACTATATTGCAATGCTGCAATTTCCGAAAAAACTAACCTCCATTATGCTTCTGCTGCCTTTTGTAAACAGTGGTCTCCGAGGGTGCAGGACGAATGAAGTTCACAATGCCAGTTACGAGGCAGAATGCCACCCGGCTGTCCTTTTACTACTGCCAGCTGAATGCAACCGCGGGAGAAATCGTAACTTACGTGGTGGACTGGCTAGGTCTGTCTGCTCAAATGTCATTTCATATACTTCTTTCTGCATGACCAAAAATATGCGAGGCCCAGGCAATGGAATAGCGGCCGAGAAAGTGTCCTCTGGGACCAGTTGTTTATTAGTCCGACGTTTCGAACTCCCACGCGAGCCGCTTGCCAATGCATAAAAAGTGTACAGCTCGCTGCATACTTAGCTTAACTCTGCCGGGAGTGACCTTGACCTCTGCCCTCGATTTGTTCATGCAACGAGAGATAGGCATCCGGAAGTTCGATATGTTATTTTATAGAGTCCGCGTGCCAGTGCCATACCTCCTGCAGTGGATATGATATTCGGTCGTCCGACTGACCCAGTTTTTTCACGCGTTCTAAGTCGAAGCCGTGCTCTGGCGTGTACGCATGAAAGGCTTCCTAGGCGAGTTGGTCCTTACGTCGCACGGTGAGGTCTTGATCGTGCAGTCTCGTGGCAACCCGTTTGCCGGTTTCACCAAAAAAATTGGCTTAACCACAAAGACAGGCGATGCGGTAAATGACATCGGATTTCTAGGTGATGGGTATTGGGTCTTGAAGCTGCATGCGTTGCCGTGGATTGGCATTTTTGGTCTGTTGGCGACGCCAATCTCGAATACGCTGACCAGGCGAGCGAATTCATCTTGATGCTTCAGCAACATAAGGTCTTGCTCGCCAGCGTCCTGGATCTGGCTGTCCCGTTCGTTTCCTTCACTTGGTTCCCTGCCAATGTACCACGATGTCCATTTATAGTGAACCGGGTCCGCTGGTACGTCTTTACATAATTCTGCAGTTGCATTTCTTGGTGTCTTCTGACGCAGTAAGATGATCTGCGGCTCTTTTGGCACTGATAAATTCGTGGAAGAGGTCAAGCAAAAGCCAATGGCCTAACAGTTGCAATAATTCGCGTTCCAGATATAATATTCCCTTCATCCTCCAGGGAAGAAGAAGTAGACGAAGAAGAAGAAGAAGAAAAATAAGAAGAAGGGGTAATTTCTGGGACATGGTTTTATTTTAGATGACGTTAAAAAAGCCGTCTCGCTTCGATCGTCAGAGCATGGTGACGGTTCTCCAGCTGGTGTCAGTAAGTGTGTCTGAACGCTAGCCTGATGCCTGCGCGTTAATCTATTGCACCGATCGATTTTCTGTGGCTGTTTAAATTGCTTGCGCACTCGCGGACCCTTCGATGAAGTGTGTCAAGTCGTGTATGTGCATCCTGAGCGTTTCCAGCTTCTTCGCTCGCGGGTGCCTGCTATTTGTCCTGTGTATCTTCCTCCGTCCGACCTATTGCTCCGTTCTGAGCAGATGTTAGCCTTGTGCGGAGCACTTGGTAGGCGGGATGAAGGTCTATTGCTCTGTTAAGTGTGCCAGGCGGGGACCAACTTTCTGGCAGCGATCTGGCCATCTTATCGTTGGCTCGGCATACTACCCTTGTTTTCTCAGGCATCAGGCGCCAGGCTAGCGTTCTGACAATGGAAGCGAGAAGGCTTTTGAAGGGTCAGCTAAAATACAACCTGGTCCCGGAATACGTCCCTTCTTCCTCCTCTTCCGGGGATGATGAAAGGAACAAGATGTTCGCATTCTAGAAAACGCGTTTGCTGTGCAGGAAGTCAATTTCGGTTACAGGTCGCAGCACGCTGAAAGCTCCGGGCCTTCGAGCGCAAGCACCTGTTTACGAAGGTTACGTAGACATCACATGAACATGAGTCACTGGAAGCTTGATTAACTGATTGGTCGACAGCAATTTGTGGTCCTCTGTGATTGACTGCCTCACCAACAGGTCGAGAACTGTGATCACGTGAGCTCCCACGCGACTTGGCGCCGAAGTTTAAAGACGCCGCATAAATAATTAGTAAGAAATCCACGAGCAGGGTCTTAGAGAGGAATTATTAATCGAGTGGAATCACGGTACTACTGCTCGAGTTATTTGCCAAGCGATAGGATGGTGGTTTTGCCTGAGAGTAATTAAACTCAATCCGAGTGGCGCGAGAAGGCGGCTGACGGCCTCCCAAAAGTTTCTTACGTACGGCGTCATACACGTTTCTGCTACTGTTTTTTGCTATATTCTCTAATGAAGAATCCGTGATGGATTTCGATAAGCCAGCCGAATAAATGATTTGTCCCAGTGGTCACTGATTTTTCTTCTTCTTCTTCCTCTCTATTGCTTCCTGAGACTCGCATGTTCGCTTGTATTGGAAAAATGCCTACTCAGACGCAGACAAACGGTTAGCCATAGCATCATGTATGACCCCCCTCCCCCTTCTCCAGCGATGAAAGCGAGGTCTGCTAATTTGAGTAAACACGTGGTGGCCTAGCAACTGTGCCCTATAAAAACTGCATTTCTTACGCTTTACTAATCTCTTCATTCGACTGTAGCTAAGGGAGGGGGGTTCGAGGATGAATTGGAAACGTCAGGCCAACAAGTATCATGTTCCAGCGATCGTTTAGTCTTTTTCTCTGTCATCTGATAAGTTGCTGTAGAAATCAAAGTAACCGTGCCCATCGAGGGTCATTTAACAAAAGAAAATTGAATAGACACTTAAAAATGCCTTAGCAAGGATAACTTTTGCAGCCAAACGAAAATAGGCAGGAAACACTGCAACGTGGCCGTTGATTCCGACGATCTCTAACCTATGAACGGAATCTGCCGTGCTCTTGAAGAGGTTGATGGTCATACAAGCCTTGCTTAACAACTACGACTTGGACTCCTGTTGTGGTAAAGTGCTTATTTATAGTAGTAGTTGTCTGTACACCAATCTGTCTTTTCAGGATGTAAACATCCTGGTTGCTACCTTAAGAGCTCGTGCCAAACAAATATGATTACGCAGGGCTACTAATCGAGCTTCAGTAACATACATTTATATGTTATAGTAGTATTTCGGCAAAGTTGGACATTCTAGTATAGCCGTTTCTGGCTTTTTGGCCCTCGTCAGCTAGGAGTAGCTAACTCTAATGTAGCCGCTGAAATTACGGCCAGTCCAGTATGTGCAGACATCATGTTTTGTAGAAATACGAATTTAAATTTAGATAATTTTACTTTGCTTTACTAGATTCCAGTCCAGTACCCAAAGAAGGCATTCCGCTGAAAATTCCACGCCCCCGTCCGACTGCCTTGCCACTTCTAACATGCAAAAATGTAGACAAATGGCAAGCAATATTCTGAATCAAGACGTCATTTACCGGTGAAAATCGAGGCCTGACTACTTTGAGTGTGTTAATCTATTGCGAAAGCGTAGACTTTTTGTAAAACTATGGACATTTAAAAACCTCCTTTCCAATAATTGCATGCATAAATGACGGAAATTAAAATGAATGTGTTCCCAATGTATATGCTTCTTACCGTTCCTTCAAAAATGTCCTTCCCCATAATACTGCATAATATTTGTTCAGATTTATTACAAAAAATATTAAATGGCACTCTAATGCCGATTTCCCTGATCTAGAATAAAAGGCCAATATGGTTTTCTCTGATAGCAGTGAGCTCCTAATTCTGTGTTATGATAATTTACAGTCTCCTATAAAAGGTATCTTGCTTTATGGCTCTTCTTTTCTCTTTGACTATTCTTATATAATAACATAAAATTACGCTGGGTAAGTACTGTAGGTTCTTAAATTTGTAAAGGTCAGAATTCCGGCGTATGAATTATAATTCATCTTCTGCTCGCCGGCATAAATTTAAAGATTTGCTGACGTTTCGGACATCTGGGCTGGCTGTCCTTCGTCGAAGCGAATACTGAATTATGTTGAACGACACAGCTCTCAGTTAAATAACGTTAAGTTATTTCACTTTATGCTGCATATTTAAGTAAATATTAGTATACAGTTGTTGCAGGCTTCCTACCCGGCGTTTAAAACTAGAAATCTGATCGACGATTATTAGGGCAAATAGAGTTAACCTTAAGGGTCGCGATATTCCAAAACTGGTCCCTAAGGTGAAGAGAGAGAAGTATTTGGAAGTTCAGAGTGTTAGGAAACATATATTGTGTACAGAAGAGTTAAGAGAAAGTCGCCACCTGGTCTAGCATGGCCTTCAATCGTGAGGGCCGTGTGAGAGCGTGGAGTCGTCACAGTGGCCAACGACGCTGCCTGCAGGCGCAGCGGGACGGATGGAATCCCGTACGGCCGCCGAAACTCTGTTTGTGTTGCTTTCCTAATCCCCGTAAGAGGAAGGAGAAGATGGGTCAATTTCTAAGACCAATGTGTATTTTTGCTGACGTTTCAAAAGCATCATCGCTTCCATCGCTAGAGCGTAGTGTCGAGGGAGACGTCCAACCGCTAGCTGTGCTTGCAACTGCAGTAATTAACAGAAGGGCATTTAACGTCGTCGAAGAAATCAATAATTATGTAAGACTTTATCTTCTGTTCACCAAAGCAAATTTGTAGGTTCGCTGAGGTTTCGGACAGCTGGGCCGGCTGGCCTTTGTCGAAGCGAATACTGATGTTATCGATCAACAAGTTTAAATGTTCGGCTGCAGCTGTTGGCCTTGGGCTCATCGATTTTATCAGTTCGCAGTTTGGCTCTGCGTGTGGATTATGGCACCAGTGAAAGAAAGCATTGGAACAGTTGTTTGTGACGACGCAGTATTTTTGGGCAACGTGCCCTGGACAACGAAAGGGGGATAGCCATGGTTACTGTCCGCCAAAACAGTTGGGTGCTTATTTTTGTGGAAAAAGCGAAGAAAAAGTAGGCTGTTTTGATGACGCGCGAATTAACTAAGCACTGCGAATTTATTTGCGCTTGGGTTAGTTGAACCCGTTCTAACTCCTAACAACCAACCTAAGTGAAACCTTAAACACTACCCTATTCCTAACCATAACCCAGGTCTAAGCTCTACCCCACAACCAATAACCCCAGCAACCGCTCAGTTTCTCAGCGCTTTCAGGCACTTTTCTAATTTATTTCTTCCAACCTATGTTAATGAATTTAGTAGCTAGAAATTTATCGGTGACGTATGTGTTTGATGAGCAATTAGATATCGTAAGTTGCGATTCTAAGTTCAAGGGAGTTTGCGCGCTAAAAGAGTTGGAAGAATGAGCCAAAATATTTTGGGCGTGAGATTTTCCAAATTCAAAAGGCGAGGCAATAATAAGTTACTAGGATGATGCCTAAAGCAGGCTTTCCAGATGTTTCGCTGGAAAAATTCGGTTGTGCTTCTTTTCTCTCGGTATGTGAGAGCTTATCGAAATATCTTAAACAGAAAAACGACAATGAGTGCGAAGTTTTATGGTGTTCCAATGATCGGTATTGGGGAAGCCTGTTCACCCAAAGCCAGTAAAGACGAAACATCATCAAATTTGTGTGATTTCCATTGTGTGCACATATTCGTTTACTAAGTTAAATTTACACTGAGAGACAATTACCAGCAAGATAATAGGCTTACTCAGTGTGGATTTTTCACCGATAAGGGCTATCTGTCTCCTCTGTTTTCCTAAGGAAGACCTCCAGACACCAGAGACTAAGCTATGAAATTTGGTTACTTTTCGAGTTAACATATGTACTAGTTAACTTTGTCTTAGTTTACATAGTGTACATGACATTTTATATAAAAAATATATTTAAGGTCATGTTTTAGTTTACTCTTTAGTTCATTATTATGCTTTATTATTTTTGTGCAAGTTTTTAGTCTTGATAGTATATCTTACTTTAGTTCATCTTTCTCTTTTTAGTAGACATTACTTTAAGTTTAGTTCGTAGCACAGTTTTAGAATAATTAGTGACATGCGTTTCTTATCTTATTTTTAACTTCGCTTTACTTTATTCTTGGAAATTCGTAGCTGTTTGCGTTTTCCGCAAATTTGCGCAGCTGACGACCTCTGCGTTTTTGCATATTTTATTTATAGCGCTCTTTTTTGTTGTCACACATTATATTTTTTCCATAATTATTCTTATTTTTACATTTATAAGCTCATAGTTTTTATATACATTTTGTTTCCCTTGTAATACACAATTTGCATAATCTTCATTACTACCAGTCCTGTATTACACAAGGATGGGGCCTGGCATGCAGTTGTGGGCGGTAAATTTAACTTCAACCGTAAATGACAAGCAATAATTAATCGCTTGCCACGACGAATGATAAATCCTCATAATTACTAGTGCCTTAATATACCGCACATCGGAGAGTGTATGAAATATCTCTAAAAGGCACGTCAAGTTTAGCAAGGGACTCAGTAGGTAAGAAATGCATCGGCACAGCCGAACATTTCAGAGGAGTCGTTTACATAATTGTAGACGACTACTTGCCGGTTCGACGTAATACAACCGCATGTAGTGATGTCGGTTAATACGAGCTCGCAGGTATAACTGAGAAAAAGAGCAGACAGTGATAAAAACTCCCAAGGCATGGCTCAGAATTAAAAAAATGGAATGTCATTTGTGGTTTTTTAGGAGAAAAACTGTCGCTCGTGGGAGGAAAGTATGTTAAAAATAGGACCAGCATGCTCCTGTGAATGTTGGTGGCAGCCAGTGTGCCCACGATCAGTCCTATCCGAAGGCCCACACGAGGAGAAGAACGCAGAGTCCGGTGTGTGATACAACTCTCCCTGTCTTTTAGGGACAGTGGCTTATAAAAAGATTGTCTGCGCGTTCTCTTGTGACCTGATTGGCCGCATTGGCTGCGCGCACCTTTGCGTGCGGGCCGCTCGTTACGGATATTCCTAACACTGTCTTAACGAATGCGGACAGTCTAGTTTGAGACGAAAACGGTGTACTTCACTCGAGGACTGTCTCAAGCCGTAGAGGTTGAATGCACCTTGTTTCCGTTCATCTTCCACGCGTAGAGAAGGACAGACCACACAGACACACGGTACACGCGAACATTCATGGGTTTATGGATATCGCGTCTGTTCTAAGACTGCGGAAAACTCGACGAGCTGCGTCATTTCGAACCACCATGTTATTCTACATCTACCCATTCGGAAGCAACCTCACTTCAAGGTATTTGAAACTGTGTACTTCTTGAAATTGGTAGCCACTCATCTGAAGTAGTGATTGTGGAGCGAGTTCGAGTTTTTTTACGATTGGCGTCTTGCATTGCCCGAGGAGATGATGCCTTTAGAGGCCCACTGCTGCGTTAGCTGAGGGTGACCTGCGGAGGGTCCACATGCTAACAAGTCGAGAAAAGCCGCGTGAAAAGACGCATGACGTTGACGCAGCCGGCACTGGGGGAGGGGGTTAAATTTAAAGAGAATGGGGACAGCACTGTTGGCGTTTTGCCTCATGGTAACTACCAATGTACCTGAAGGGCAACTTCAGCAGCATCATAAGCATTATGGAGGAGTAAGGTCAGCTCGCAAATTGCGGTTCCTTCGGCAGAACCTGGCCAAACATTCCATACTCTGTGCTGTGATTTTGCCGGGGCAACATCAACTGGCCACGCGGAGAGGGTACGTGTTGTGTATGCCCGCACGTGTGGTCGGGACATCCTGCCGCAGTTCGCGGAAGCGCGTCACCCCTTTCTTTGTTCTGACTGGCCAGTCTTCAATCCTGGCTAGCGGGCTCACCCCTGTCCTTATTCTGATTGGCCAGCATTTGGCCGATTACATTTACCCCACACCATATACACCACGGTGTCAGCATGACTCGTCACTTGAACTGTGCCTTCGTCCTCAGTTGACATCCCGCCTACAGACAATCCTCTGTTCTGCCTACATGAAATTCTGCCTGTAGGCAGCCTTCGGTTTTACATACGTTACATCCGTCCTGTCTACAAACTGCCTTCCGTTTTCAATACAGTACGGATGACAAAAGTCTACGGTAACAGGGATCCAAATTGCAGAGCAATTAGCACCAGAACAGTCAGCGGTGATGATGAAATCACGCCCAGGAGCGACTTGGCACGGATAAACAAACAATCACACTGTGCATCTCGTCTCTGATACCATGTTCTGCATCTGCATCTAACAATGAGGGAAAATCCAAGTGACAAGGGAAAGAATAGCGAATGAATTTAAGCTCCCAATTAGTAACAAGGTTGCTAAAAAATACATGAATGCAAAAAATGGATAAAATCCTTCAATGCTAACACCGGAGGCCACTCTGATGCCTCCAGTTAGAAAACGATTTGTGATCGAGAGCAGTAACAGTGAGCTCGTGAGGATAGCGACGAAGAAAGTGTCCAAAATACCTCAGTCATCTTTCTTAGAGGGTGTGGGATATCCTTGCGATATTGTCACAGCGAGTGCAGACCGTCTACTTTGAGACTCGGTCGGTACACTTCACTCGAAGGAGAGTCCTCGGGCAGTAGAGTACTTCCAGTTGTCTTTCATC
The DNA here is from genome assembly GCA_036362985.1 of Ligula intestinalis. Classification (NCBI taxonomy): domain Eukaryota; kingdom Metazoa; phylum Platyhelminthes; class Cestoda; order Diphyllobothriidea; family Diphyllobothriidae; genus Ligula; species Ligula intestinalis. The sequence goes on from JAYGXS010000010.1 coordinate 3,940,502, forward strand.
TTCTACGCGAACAACCCAGCATTCACAGAGTCAGCGATGTACAGTACACGCGAACTTTTTCGGCAATATGCATATTGCGTCTGGTCCATAGGCATTTTTTAAGGCGTGAGCATGCTGCGTACATTGTGTTAAAGGAACAAACGCTTTGGCCTACGGTTTGAAGAAGAACTCACACTGTTCGCATTAAAATTTGCAATAGATGTATAAATTATAGGCAGCATTAAGAAGTTTACGGGTACAATGCATTATGAAGGAATACCTAACAATTGTAAGAAATCTTATAATTAAAAATTTTCTGAAAGCCATTGATACTTTTTCTTTGAATCGAACAATTAAATAAGGCGTACAAGAAAAAAAAGTTTGACGCATTTTTTCTATGAAATATATTTATAAAGGTAGTCCAAATCAATGATAAAATGCATGCTATTTAAGTAACTATTCTTTTATAGAATTGCCGTTTCATAAGCCACCAGAGAGAGGCTCATTTAAAGAGCCGGCATCCTAGCGTGACTGAAAATAATTGAAATCAATCTGCATGATAATCCGTATTGCAACCCTACTTCATATTGGTTTGTGAGTAATAACTAGTTTTTCATAAATCGCGATATTTTGCTTGCGGCACTCGCCATACTGTATATTATTGCTTTTATTGCGGGTTCCGATAAACAACTTCACTCCGATTTTAAGGAACTGTTGTATAGTTGCCCAGTTCACAATCACATGATGGCATTTCATACAGTTTCAGTTTATGTGGTAAAGTTCTTTTCCGGCAGGACAGGCTTGCTCTTATCCACTGTTTTCGTGGCTCAGTATTGTTAATCCGGAAAGCTTAAAATCTTGTGAGTGACCGAAAATCATCGACTGAGCCCAAACGTTTTAAGAAAAATTCATTCCCAGATACGGTGGGTGGCAAGCAACTAAGAAGTTGACTAAGCTCACCGGACCTCGATCTCATGAAGGCTGACCAGCCTCAAAGCATTGCCACCGACTTAGAAGAGAATCGTGCGGGTAAGAGTTGATGCTAATTTGTTTTGATTAGCCTGATGATGAAAAAGCGAAAACTTTCGTCCACCTAATTTGACTTGCCGAATTCGTTAAGAGTAAACAGCCGCCGGCATTTTTGAGAGGGTAGCGAACTTTGAACTAAGACATAGACAGGGAATACCGGGCTTTACCCCACTTGGTGTTGAGGCAGAGTTCTCTAGCTGCCTGTCTCCGAATCCATGCTTTGTTATATCTTTTTTTATTAGTAACGACCCTCGATGAATAAATGTAAGGATGTGAAAGAGGAATATACTTTATTTCGGCCCTAACCACCTACTACCGACATAAAACCTAACGCTACACTTAACTCTAACCCCCACCTAAAGGCTAAACATCATTTCTGGGGAATCTGGGCGATTCCTCGTCCTGCCTTTTTCTTTTTAAACAGCCATACAAGTCGTCCCTGACCCCTTAGTTCTTCGGCGTTTTCTTTTATGATCCCTCATTTTCATTTGCCGCTACTTAGCTGAAGGTTTTGATGAAATAGCTAGTTGTGTTGCGATGATTTCATTGCCAGAAAATGGAGCACCCAAAAGTTGTTGTTGTAGCAGTCAGCGTTTTTGTCATTGTTCCATTACGGCTTTGGTTGTGTTCCCTGTTCCAGACAAGGATAACTTGTATGGCTGCCTAAGCAAATCACAGAATCAGGGATGGCCTATCTGCTGAAAAATAGGTTGTTTTGAAATATATATCCTTTGCTGACCATACAACCCCGTCCCTTATCTAGTTTTACCTCAGCGGAAAATGATTTCATCTGTCAGGGCAGTCACATTTTCAATTAAAATAGGGTGGTCTTCTGGAGCCGTGACGTGCACAAAGAACAAGACGACAGTGAATTGGTCTTTTCCCAGTAACAACCAAGGCCAAGTCTGCGTCTAACGTAAAGCTATCAATTTTGAACAGACCAGGAGACGTCATGTACGTGTGTTGTTGAGCACCCTAATTCTCAATAAACAGAAAGCAACTCAAGGTGGCTCAAATGGTTCGGCGTACCGTCAAGAAAGCCATTTAAATCCGTTACCCTTATTGGGTAACTATGACTCATTCGGGCGGTTAAATAGGGTGAAGAAACCGGAGCAGACCCACCCACGTAAAAAGGCAACATTGCGACAATTTTCATGAAGTTTAAATATTACCGTGCCTTAACCAGAACAATTACTCGATCCTAAAACTAAACGGCAACAGTAGCGTATGTAGCCCCTCTCCTTAATCCCTACGCCAGTCATGTTGTCCTTCGAAAACGGTGGTTCAATGGTTTTATGAGTAAGAAATTAGGATACGCAGTGTAATATATTTTAATAACTGCTATATGGATTTATATTTTGTTGTACTTATAATTATTATTGATTTATAGCTGTGGATTTTCCTTATCCGTATTATCGTTTGACGCATTGCGGAAAAAACAGATTATCAAACTGCAGGTTTCATGAAATTCCCGCAAAAATAGAAATAATGGTTAGGAGGTCGTCTACTTCAGCTTACCTGAGGTCCAACCTACCGTTCTGGATTTAGATTAGTAAAGTCTCCGGCGCCAAGCGCCACGCACACTTTCAAGTAACGTGCGAAACAACTTACCCCCCACGGTCGCGGGAAACAACGTCGCCTACGTTTTTCCACTTTCTAATATATAACATTTCCTTCTCTGCCTATCCAAATCCCCTACCCCAAAAAACTGTATAACCACAGTTTTCGTCGGGCAAAATGCAGGAACTAGGGGTATATGTGGAGGACTACATACGCTGCTTTTGTCCACTAAAATGGTAACCTTAACCTTAAACTTAGGCCTGCCCTAAACCTGTACCCCTAAGTTAATACGATTCCAAAAGGTTTCCTCTAACATAAGCTCGACGTAAAAGCTTACGCTAAACTTGACATTGACCTTCATTACATTTTCAATGAGGGGGAAAATTACATTTCCCCGAATTAGACGAATTTTACGGGTATTTTGAGTGAGTTCTGTTCCCCGCCATTAATTATCCGCTGACGACAGATAACTTCGCTGCAAGCGTGAGATATCAGTTTTTTTTCAAAAGCAACGGCGGTTTGAGTTTCTGGCATCCTCTGTCTCGAGTAGTATCGCGTAAGTCAAATCCTAGTGATAACAACAATCAACGTTCTACGTTAGTATTCAACAAATAGGGAAGAATAGAGAAGAAAGACGATTCGATCGCCCGGATGATATCTGTATTCGCCTGACGTTTCAAAAAAACCGGCAGGCTTCTCAAGACGCGAATTGCCGAACATGCGGCAGCAGTGCGGCGAATTGATGCCAATTCTCAAGTTGCGGCTCATTCGTCGAGACCCGGCCACATATTAAAATTTGATGAGGCCGAGATTCACGCCTGTGGTGACAATCGGGTGAGCCAAGAATTACTCCAGCCAGGGTTAACAGGCCCCCAATCCATCAACAAGTGCGACGATTTGTCCAATCCATATTTGATGCTGAGACGCACTTTAGCCAAAGCAAGTTGCCGCTTGAGGAATAGACAGGCAACCGCCTCATCCTATACCAGTACCGGAGGGCAAGATGACCGGGCAATCATCATGTCCGAGTGCACCACGCAGGTTAGCAGGTCACAGTCCGCATGCCGTGCAAGAGACTACCAACACTCAAGAAGGCAATTACGCTTAATTTTCGCCATATGTTTGCAGTAATTATTGTACCCTATAAATACTGCAAACTCCTGTTCATGTACTACCCTATCTGCTATCGCTTTCTGACTATGTCTCTGATGACGAATGCGCGACGGATATCTAAAATTCAGGCGAATAAAAGTATTGTGCCGGCGATCGAGTGGTCTTCTTCTTCTCAATTACTTCCTGGGACTCGCATGTTCGCCTGTATTGGCAGTGAAGAATAAACTAGGTTCGATCCTAAACAATGGATACACGTAGTCAAGAACAAGGGAACCGCCTAGCGTCACCTGACTCTAGACAGGGGTACGACGCACGTTTAACCAAGGTATCGAAGGTGTAAATGCTAATAAGGTTAACCCCATCAGCTGCAATCTTCCAGGCCCGATTCCTTAGGAGAAGAGAGAGAAGTAATGGGAAGGCCAGAGTGATAGGAAGAGTGTATGCTTTACAGAATAAATGACAGAATAGGCAGTAGGAAATTGACTGTCAGATGACCGTACAATCACAGACCAGCGGACCGCCACTGAAGTGAAGGCTGCTCGGCAGTCGTCATATGAGGTCCTGTGTGAGTCGGCCTATGATTAGCTGTTCCAGAAACCAGAATTAGCAAACCTTCCTAAAGTGCACTTCGACTTGAGCTAGTCATGACAAACGTTCACAGGTGCACTTCGTGTGGAGCTAGCCTCTACAAGGCCAAGACGGGTGAAGCCAGTCTTGAGCGAGCGTGTGGCTCAGTGAGGGAGATGGTGCATGTTGCTTTTATTTGGATTTTTGACCAATTCATGTGGAATCCAATTGGTGTGCACATTTTTTCGGAGCGGGGGGGGGGGGCGTCGTGTAGAGAGGACCAAAACGGGTGCCGGCCGGGGAAGGGGCACTAGGTCAAAGTGTCAAGGTCGATCGAGAGCTACAGCTGCTAGCTCAAAACAGCGTCTTTGCACCGGTCCGAGAGGGTGAGAGTGGTGTGTAGAGTGTTCTCTGATCACTACAATCATCAGGCCAAATCCCAGGTGGGAAGTCAAAAGACAGAAGGCACCTGTGAGAGAGGTTTATTGTGTACAGAACCCCCAGTTGCAGCCTCAGATGACAGTGGCCACTGGCGATGCCAGGGCTAGTGTTGCCGGCGTCCAGTCAGTTTTGAGGGAGTCGACTGTCTGTTATGTGGGATGCTGGCAGTTGCTTTTACATTGCTGTGAAGCGATTTCAATTGTTCGGTCCTTGGTGTGTTGCTATGAATGCTCCAGAAGATGTTGCCTGCAAAGGTCTTTGCTGCATCGGCCGAGAGGTGGCTTAGTCAAGTGGCCCATAGGCAGGCGTGTTTATTTGGACGCCCGTGTATGCACAGGTATGTGCACACGTGTGTGTATGTGTGTGTGCTCGCGGACCTATGCCCTGCCCACGGACGCCAAACGACGACGGAGCATGGGTAGTGCCTTTCAGTCATTGACTGACTGGTTACCCCTCTCAGGAGAGTGTTGGCCCAGGCTTCATGAAGGGCTGCTCTCACCCTTCTGAGATCCAATGGTCTGTATGCACATGCAATGCCAGTCTTCAGCCAACCACGGTCCCTGCGGCCTGGAAGGCGCTGGCACTTTCTTTCACTTCTGATTCCCTGTTGGTGTCTGCGCTCGCGCTTCCACTGGGTTTCAGGTCCCACTGCGGGTGCCCGAAAAGCTAGGCGGTCACAATGTGGTGGGGGAGAGAGTGAGGTCGACCTCGGCGCGTTTCTTCCCTCACTATAATAAATATGAATGCGCTTGAATCCATCAGGGTGCGCTAAAGGCCGTGGCTTGGAGCGTCTGCCAACTGACGGGATAACAGGGGCCACCTACGCTGCTGCTCCTGTAGTACACGTGTGTGTGCGTGCGTATATGTAAGGAATTGGAGGACTGAGAGTCAGGCTGCAATGGCTCCTCCTTACTGTGGCCTTTATGGCGCTCCTGCGCACGTAGGAGCCTACCTAGCGAGATGGGTGATTCGAGTGTGCGCGTGTTTGGTGACTATCGCGCCAGCCACCTACACCCTCCCTCATCTCCGGTCTTATTGACTTTGGCTTTACACTGAAAACGGAGGTGAGATCGGCGAGCGAGTGGGTAGATTCCCCGCGAGTCTGTTTTAACGCTTGTTTTTCATTCGCGGTAGTTCGCTGCGTTGCCTCAGCTTGTTCTAGCCTATGTACAGCTTACCCAGCTTGCCTCAGTGTCTGCCTTCGCTTGCTTTAGCGTTTGCTGCGGCTTGTCAGAGCATACGGTGTCCATCGTCAAAATCGACGGGGGAACTGTCGGTCTGTTTGCCTTATCCACTCAGTTCTTCTTCGCGCAAGAAAAACACTCACAGATTTCGTCACTGATAGCTGCTTGCGACGTTTACATGTGGCGGAAGTGAGCTTGTGCTTAAATTTGCGGGTTCTAGAACTGCTGCTGTTTCAGACAATCTTTCGCAGATGTCTCAACAGGTTGAGTTCTGGCGGCGCACTGGTCGCTAACACATTTCGCGCATGTGTCGAATGACGTGCTCTATGACTGCATACCGGTTGCGCTAGCCGTCTAAATCCAACCTGTCACCTGTCAACAGTTTGCTTCTTATCCTTAACTTGATTGAGTAAGGATGGCTGGTATAGCCAAACAACGGGAAAAGGAACGCCCCGCCCACTAACAGCTTTGCTGCCTTCTTATAAATATCAGACAGGGAAATATTCCTGTGTCTTCCCCTCATAAAAAATCTCCAACACCCCCCCCCCACCACCCCCCCCAAGAGCGACAGTTTTTTCTGCTCAAAAATGCCAAACAGTTTTTGTTGACTGTCTGCACTATTTTAAAAAAAACGATGTTCCAACTCATGTCGATTGGCTTCACCAACAAATTGAGATACTATTTTTTCTGCTATCACAACAAGAATGTACAAAAAGGAAATGTTTAGGATTGTGTAAACAGCAAATTTTTTTGGATCCGTTAACATCGAGAGTGCTCATCAGTTGCTTTCTCTCGGTGCGTAACGTGAATAACGTTAGAGAAAATACAAAATTGAATCCATACAGGACTGACATATTTATAGGCCGTCTACAAGAAAAAGTATCCACAAAGTTAACAAGATAACACTATAAAGAATATATGTAGATGACGTCTTCGCGATCGTTGACAGCATGAAAGAAGCTGAATAATTAAAGGGCTAACTTAAAGGTGTAAACCGTGCCGATTCAATAGCAACGAAACTGGTATTCACTCTCTTCCAGAGGACGAAAAAATCTGTTCAATGGATACAGTGGAAGCGGAAATAACTAACCTCAAGGAAACTTTACTTAAGCGTGGATACCCAGCACGGTTTAAAGATAAATATCACAAACTATTACGGCCCAACATGACAGAACAGTCAGTTCCGAAATAGCCCGTTTTCATATTTTTGCCCTTTTAGGGCGACAAAATTTTCAATAACATTAACAGACGGCCACTTAGTGCCCTTGAAAGGATATATTATGCTGCTGAACTTATAATTTGCAATCCAACCCAGTTCTCACCAATTCCTCGTGCGAAGGATACCTTGCAGATGCACGCCACTTCAAACTGTATTTCTGAATTTACATGCATTTGCAAATGCAAGTAAAAAGGGCGAAATCACCAGAAATTAACCGTCAGAGCCAAGGAGCACTTACCTAGCTGGTTATTAAAACAATAAAACAGAACTCCCCGTTCATCAATTACTGAACATCTGCCAGATGTGGGCCACTCTGTGGACCCCAAAACTTATTTCCGAGTACTTGTTCGAACACGAACAACTCACACCTTACGCTACCTGGAGGCAGCCTACATACGGCTGTATTAAATCGACCTGTGTAACCAACTGGAGCATGTGGTTAGCCTAACTCTGCCGTGGTAACACCAGCTCCACGTTCACACATTTCCCTCCCCATCTATTTGGCTTAAACAATTTTTTCCTCAGTTTTTGCTGCCCACAGCGGTTTAACTTTCTTATTTTATTTATTGCCTATTGGCAATTCCCTGTGACCTTGCAGTTTTGTATCGATTTTTCTGTATGGATTCAATTTTGTATTTTCGCTGACGCTATTCACCTTACACACTGAGAGGACGCAACTCATGAGCACTCTCGAAATTAATGGATTCAATAAATTTTGCTGTTTACGCAATCTTCAAAATTGCACCGGGGACGAAAAGCTTTAAAATATAGGTAACTCAAAGGAAACCCACCTACCTCTCCTGCAAATATACTAATCTTGATAAAGCAAGAAAGGGTACAAAGACGCGCAACTAAATTAGTACGAGGCCAACGAAACCTACCTTATGAGACCCGATTGGTAAATCTTTACTTGTTTCCTCTGGATTACAGGCAGCTACGTGGTGACCTAATCCAGGCATTTCACATGTTGCGTGGTCAGGATTGCTCCCTCTCAGGAGGGTGTTGGTCCAGGCTTCATGCAGGGCTGCTCTTACCCTTCTGAGATCCAATAGTCTGTATGCACATGCAATGCCAGTCTTTAGCCAACCACGGTCCCTGCGGCCTGGAAGGCGCTGGCACTTTCTCTCACTTCTGATTCCCTGTTGGTGTCTGCGCTCGCGCTCCCACTGGGTTTCAGGTCCCACTGCGGGTGCCCGAAAAGCTAGGCGGTCACAATGCGGTGGGGGAGAGAGTGAGGTCAACCTCGGCGCGTTTCTTCCCTCACTATAATGAATCTGAATGCGGCTGAATCTATCGCGGTGCGCTAAAAGCCGTGGCTTGGAGGGTCTGCCAACTGACGGGAAAACTCGGGCCCCCTACGTAGCTGCTCCTACTGTACGCATGTGTCTGGGTGTGCGTACGGGAGGAGAGGGAGGACTGAGAGTCAGACTGCAATGGCTCCCTCTTAATGTGGCCTTTATGGCGCTCCCGCGCAGTCGGGAGCATACCTAGCGAGATGGCTGTGTCAAGTGTGCGCGTGCTGAGTGTTTATCACGCCAGCCATCTACACCCTCCCTCATCCCCGGTCTTATTGACTTTGTCTTTACACCGGAAACGGAGGTGGGAGTGACGAGCGAGTGGGTAGATTCTGTGCGAGTCTGCCTAAACTCCTGTTTCTCTCCTGCCAGTTCTCTGCGTTGCTCCTGCTTGCTGTCACTCTCATGTTGCTTGCTTAGCTCGCTTTCGTGTCAGTTGCGGCTTGCTTCAGCGATTGCTGCGGCTTGTTGGAGGGCGTGGTGCCCATCGTCGAAATCGACGGGGGAACTGTCGTCGTCGTCGGTCAGGATTGCTGCCTCCAAACAAATGACTTCTTTGAGCGGGCCACCACTTCTATTTTGCGAGGACACCCCCTCAAATAACGTGTGACTGCGGCAAGACTTGACTCAAGAAAATTCTTTTTCTCTAAGAGGGTAATCCAGGCATGGAATGCCCTTCCTGCGGATATTGGATGTTTTTAAGGCAAACATCGACCGATTTAATGAATATCTTCGCGATTGAGTACTCCGAATCCAATCACCGAAGTGTTCCGAATCCAAAAATTGAAGCGTTCTAACTCCAAACACGGAATGCTAGAAATGTTATAAATATATACTAATAGTAATTTGTAAGTAGTATTATTATTATTACTTAATCAAATGAGTTTCAGCCATTATCTAGCTATGACGTCTCTGCTCACTATGCGATCTGTGCTGATCATGTCTGAGGTCGCATATACCGCACCTACGGTCATAGGCTACGCGGCCCTGTCACACCCTTTCTCGTATCGACTGACTGCTGACGACGTGGCGGGTTCGTCGGCTCTTGGCACAGCAAAAGCGTATCATGGTCGCATCTCCGGTCTTCGGGATGTTCACGTGACTCCGAGGTCTCCTACTCGTATGGTCCTTCGGATGTAGATATTACTCGCCATGGCTGCCGTCAGCATTCACTGAAGCATCATACCCCTATCATTCACATACTTCGCCCATGAGCGACAGTTTTTCTCCTAAAAACCACAAAGGACATTCCATTTTGAATTATGAGCCAGCCTGAGGAGTTTTTTTTCACTGTCCGCTCTTCTTCCCCAGTTACACTGCTGGCTTGTGTAAATTGATTGTGAGTGTATTACTTGAAACAAGCGAGTAGTCGTCTGAAATTGTGTCAATGACTTCTTTGGAATGTTCGGCTATGCCGATGCATTTCTTAAATTCGATGTACCAAGAGGGAGCTCAAAGGCGTTTGCCTTTATTTCCTTTAATAAAATTTACTTGACTTTGACTTGAAAGCTAAACTGTAACCTAAATATTAACTCTAGCCTATTATAAACCTAAACTCTACACTAAGCAGGAACTGAATCCTTAACCCCTAACATATACCTGACCCTAACCCCAACTTATAACCTTACCTTCTACCTTAAACTTAACATTAAACGTACTCCTTACCCATCAAATCAAATTTCCCACAGATATTGCGAATAACCCCCGGTACCGTTATGGGAACCTGCTACGCTGACTCTGCTTTCGTTCTGCCAGGGCTTACACCTGTACTTAGTCATCTATTCCGCGTGTTATCGATCCACTCGCCGCTTCATACGCGCATACAGTAGTAGGTAATCGATAATTCCGCCTTATCTGATTGGCGGCAGACGAATGATTACTCTTCCACGGCCTGGCAGGCAAGGGTTGACTGCAGCAAACACACAACGTCGCAGACACATCTGCAGAACACACTTCTTGGCGGTTGGCGCACAACACAGCCTCTATACTGTCTATTTTCCGGCAGTAAACTTTTGTCCACCAACACCGTCTTCTTTGACTTAAGATTTGGGAGAACCTTCTGTTTGGCGACACTAATATCTGCGACACCGTGTTTTTTTTCGGCGAATTTACGAAAAGTCCTTATCCCTGATGGATGAAAACGTTCGCGTTCCAGGTATTAGCATGGAGAAGGTAGAAGGGTTGTCGAGTACTGGATCAATCTGGTTATTGTCCTGAGCTTTGGAGCTCTTGTGGGACTCCATCTTCAGAGGTAAAAGCGTCAACTGAAAATATTCTAACACAAGCGAACATGCGTGTCCCAGGAAGCAATTGAGAAGAAGAAGACTCGATCGCTGGCACAATATATTTATTGGCCTGACGTTTTGACATCCATCGCGGATTCATCATCAGAGACATGAGACAGATGATGATGAATCCGCGATGGATGTTGAAACGTCAGGCGACAAACATATTGTCCCAATAATCGAGTCTTCTTCTGAGAAGATGCTCCTAGAAACCCAAATCCCTAGCTACACCCAAACAGGAGCGGTGTACGTGGTACCCAACTGCTAGGTTTTAATATGGGGCTTTCAGACCCACCACAGGGATCTAGCAGGCAATTCCAGTCAGCGTAACCTTGTGATCATTTTAGGAGGTTTAGCTTATCTTTTAAGCGGTAAGCAAATGACATTTTCGATACTGCTGCCTTTTTACATCCCTAAATAATTTTTTGAGTTGCATTGGTCATTCTGGCACAGGAAACCCATGGAACTATGTTGTATGGGACCGGCGTTAAGGGGAAAAACTTCCCCTGTTGCCTGTAGGGATAGTATCTCTAATAAACTACAACAACCAAATGTTACTCCTTCTACAAAGCTTATTTACTAATAATAGTTTCCGTTGTATCTATATAGGGGGTTTCATTTAATGTGTTTCTCAATAGTCGTAAATAATCATTAACACTAGACAAAATGGTCATTTCTTCTAGCTTTCACCACATACAAAATAAATATTTTCTTAATTGCTATCGTTTGCGTGTTACAGGTTTTGCATTTATGCTATGGTATGGTGAAGTTTATAAGCTCTGCTTAACACTTTTTTAATTCAACCCGCCAGTCGGTATTTCTACCATTCAGGCAGCCTTACACGAGACCATTTCGCAAAAGCTCGCCGCATTGTTTCTGATTTAATTACATAAAGTAAACTGCAGCTTCGCGTTGAATAACAACCAGCTCTTTGAGGTTAATTCTGACCTTCGTCAGGACTGAGTGTTATTTGTGCATGCGCGCATGCTGCCTGGATTTATCGAGTCGCATGATTTGATGAACCTGAAGAAATTGCAACCCTCGGGTCAGCTATTGTAGATTCTGGCGGTTCCAATCCACTTCTTTGCAGCCATTCAACCTACAGTAGAATGGATGCACTACTAAATGGCAAAGATGAGCAAGATACCGTAAACACAAACACTAAGATTGTCCTGTCTAATGGAAGAAGTCAATCAGCTGTTGGGAGTGACTTATTCAGTACAGAAGGCAGGCAGACGTTTTCTGATTGACAACGGTGCTCAACTCAATGTCATTCCACCTTCAGCAGCCAACCGTCGGTACCCCACTCTCAGATTCTTACTTCAGGCCATCAGTGCCTCACTTATTACCACATTCGGTACCCCTTTTCCTCCCGTTGGACATCGGTTTACGGCGTCTCTTCGCTTGGGTATTTGTAATTGCTGACATGCCCTGTGTTGCATATTCGATGCAAACTTTCTCGCCGCTTTCGGCCTTACTGCCGACTGCCATCATTTCCGTCTACAGGACCAGACCACGAAGCTCACGATCGCAAGTA